>JAYRBT010000093.1:40604296-40624372 GCA_036023395.1 Myiotriccus ornatus | reverse complement strand
CCTGGAGAAGAGAAGGCTCAGAGGAGATCTTCTCAGTGTCCACAACTCCCTGACAGGAGGGTGTAGCCAGGTGGGGGTCGATCTCTTCTACCAGGCAACCAGCAGTAGGGCAAGAGGGCACAAGCTTAAGCTGTGCCAGGGGAGGTTTAGGTTGGACATTAGGAAGAATTTCTTCACAGAGAGTGATCAGACTTTGGAATGGGCTGCCCAGGGAGGTGGTGGATTCACTGTCCCTGGAGGGACTTAAGAAGAGACTGGATGTGGCATTTAGTGCCATGGTTTAGTTGGCAAGGTAGTATTGGGTCAAAGGTTAGACTCGATGATCTCAGAGGTCTTTTCCAACCTAGTGGATTCTGTGAAGAAAATTGACTCTACGCCAGTCAAAACCAACAAAGTGAAAAAAACACTCAGTGGGATTTTTAAAGCAATTTTTGTAAAAAACCCCAAACAAACAGAATAATCAGCATGGAAAAACACATGCTCTTGGTTCCATGCAATGAACACTGAAATTTACAGGAATACAAATCCATTTGGAATCACCACCCACAGTTGAGTTTTTTCCTGTCTGTGATTCTCTGGATACTACAAATATTGAAAAGACCCACTGAGTGGGCATTTATCGATATTCAGTATCAGAGGTCAGAAGTCTCAGAAGAACAGGAGATTTGTGTGCATCTTGCCTCATCTACATCACTTCACTCTTTGCAGCAGTCAGCTTTAACAAAAAGGTCTTTACAAAAACCTCAAAATACTAGGTTTACTCCTGTGCCAGATGAAGTGACAGTGTACTGTAGAATGTTGTTTGCCTATTGCTAGCATTACTATCCATGTTAACCCTGCCTTTTCATTAAAAAAAATTTTTTTCCCAAGCACTCTGATTTTATGCACTGTTTACTAGTGAGATAGGAAGTAGACAACTTGTAGACAAGTAGACAGCTTGTAGACAACACTGTTTGAAGGTAACTTGTCTCGATGCCAGAGTTTTGGATGCTATATAAGATGGAAGACTCCATCACAAATATTAAGGTATAAATTCACACAGAATCGTAGAACCAGTTAGGTTGGAAAAGGCATGCGAGATTAACAAGTCAAACCTTTAACCAGTCACCACCTTGCCAACTAGACCATGGCACTAAGTGACACGAGCAGTTACTTGAACACCTCCAGGGATGGTAACTCCATCACCTCCCTGGACAGTCTGCTCCAATGTCTAACAACCCTTTCCATGAAGAAAATCTTTCTCATGTCCATCCTGGACCTCTCCTAGCCCAGCTTGAGGTCATTTTCACTCATCCAGTTGCTAGTTGTCTGGGAGAAGAGGGCAAGATGAGTGTAAGTGCAGTAAGAACACAAAAACGCCCACAGTATCCATTTGGCCTTGTATCCAGGCTCTACCAGGATACTGTCAAAAACCACAGGCTCGAAAAGAACATAAAAAGAGGGCTGGTATGTATAATCCTTTCCCCAGTTAGAGAGAAACCATCACCGTAGCCCATCCCCACCAAAACTTTGTCACATAAACCCAATACCAGAATTTCTTGAGCACGCATACAAGAATCCTCACCATATCACTTTCCCATCAGTTTGTCTGGACTCCTCTTTAATCAGTGTAATCATTCAGCATCCACAACATTTTGTGCAGCATAACTGAAGAAGGATCTTCCAAAGCAGGACATGTGCTTTAGCCCTTCAGATTCAGCTCTCACAAACTACTTATTCAGCTACTCAGGACAAGCCAGACTTGCTGGTCTGGATATAAGACACAAATACCATGAGTAGTGCAGCACAGAAAACAGCCTAAGAGGCTTGAAACACCTTTTTCAGGATGTCCCTTCAGTACTCAAGGCAATACATCCATGTACAGGCAGACTGGCTTGCCCTCATATTGACAGTTTGGAAGCCTATCACTGACATAATGGGAGAGCCTGACAGCCTCAGAGGAGTTTCCTAATCAAAAGTCTAACTATACACAAGTGCTCTTATCTTACCTGAACCTGCCTGAAGCAGAATTTCCCAGTCAGCTTTGTTATCTAAACAATGCTATGTTACTTCATCATCTCCTCACTCAGGATTCCCCAATGAACGACACACAAAAGAAGAAAACACAGCATTTATCCACTTCAGAAACTACTTTGCTGTAAGAGACCACCAGGTACAAAGCAAGAATAAAAAGTGGTCCTCTGCAAAGCAAACTAAAAAATTTTCACACTGAGGTTTTATACCAGATGCAGACACTTACGACCAAAAGGCTGTCCAGAAGGTACTCTGTTCACTGACTGTTGGTGGGAAGAGAATGAATGTCCATGGACAACCTCTGGCACTCATTCTGGTGAAATTGAACATGCATTACTTATTTTCTCAAGAAACGGCAACAGCCTGCTTTCAACAAAGAGGTTGTACCATCACTTGATGTAATAGGAAGCCCTTTAAATAGCACAAAAATTGGTGCTAGGCATAATTTGTGGAGATGGTACAAAGGCTAAGATGGGGACAAGACCCTCAGGTGCTGTCAAGAACAATAATCATCAGGTTTGAATAGGGTTGCAACAGGGAGGGACTCCATAGTAGGATGCGATTGCTGGCATCCTGGGCAGAACATTGTGCCACAGCTGTCTACTCAATAAAACAACTGCATCCACTATAATTCTGTCCTCTTTCTTCTTTTTTCTCTGTGTACAGGACAAAAAGGGGTCCTTGCTCACAACTAAAACACTCAGGGGAGAAAAAATAAATACAAAAAGAAAGAAATAATAGCTTGTTATCTGACAGATGAAGAACATACTTTAAAGACCAACAGGAACTTCTATATGTAGCCAGAAAAACAATAAACACAATATAGTCTACAGGCTACATCTATCTCTTTGAGAGGGCACCTTGACCACAAAAGAATAACAAAATTTACAGTGTTGCAACCCTTTTTGGAGTAGTGAAAATATGCCCTTCAGTTCATCCTCTTCTCACTTAAAAAGGCAACAAAACATGCCTGTTTTCAAGTCAGACTCTGCTCAGAAGAATTTCTTTCCTTTTCTGTCCTTTTTTTTTTTTAATTATACTAAAGTGTACAGATAAATATCTGGTGATTATAGCACAAAATAAGTATAGGGATTACCTAACCGGCACATTGAAATAACTTTCTGAAGTTAAAGATAGAAGGATGTTATTTACTATTCAAATTTCGAGGCAAATTAGTTGTAATTAGCTCCTTCATTTAGGTTTCACAACTAAAGTATAACAGTTCAAAACAGGATTATTTTCAGATAGGTACAGTCTTGTGTATATCCAAGCCAATGAACTTTACACTGTTATTAAAGGCATCTTACTTTTCTTTGAAAGATATTCAAGAAATAAACCAGGACAACTTCTTTTCCCCAAAGAAGTAAAGTGTATTTCTGTGATCCAACCTCCAAACCAATAAAACAGAAAGCAATGAAGTATAGAGTTGTGTGGCAAGGTTCCCTTCATACTCTGTAAAGGAAATTTCAAAATTGGAGGGAACAGTTACACATCATGCAAATGAAAGATTTGTTACTGAGTCTTCAGGCAAAGGGAGATGATGGATCAGATAAGACATCTTGAAGAAGCTCAGCTTTAGTCCTGCTTGGTGCCTCATAAAATCTTTGCTTGCTTTAACTAGGAAATACTTCTACTAAAAGGAAAAAAGTGCCCGGAAGAAGTTTACAGTTCCTTAGATCTTAGTACTAACACACTGGCAATTTACACTGGCAAAGGACTAAGTAATTCTATTGTAGTGCAACCCACCCCTGCAAATCTGCACCTTTTCTGTACTATTTCACCTTCTTAGGTAAACTGATACGTAAAACTGTACCAGTAAACATTTTCTTAGTGTTTTGTTAGATATGTGAAATAGCTAGACTTGCAAAAGGTTCTTATGCCATAAGAAGTCAGTAGTTTGGCTTTAGAAAGTGAAGTTTTGTTGACTGTCACTGAGATTCAGATTACATTTTCTGGAAGTAGTACCTAAAGTTTTGATGATTGAAAAATTTTGGCAAAAATTTTCTGGAAGAAGAATGTATATGATAAAGACTACTGAGAACCTTGAAAAGAGATGCCATCATGATGGATCAAGTACTTAATATATCTTATATTTTTCTTACAATTCTTAAATTTTAATTGTCCCCATAGGCTGTGTTATTCCCCTGATGCAAGAAGCAATTTATGTAACATCCTATTCTGTTGTCTAAAATTCTTTTCAGGCATTGCCCATGACAACATTCCTTCACAACTAAATCTGAAAACTCAGTTAGTTTCACAAAAACTCACTTTTCATAAAATGAATAGGGTTTCTGAAGAGGATTTGACTCTCAGGCACTAGGGAATAAAACCAGAGGGTCTCTGGTGTGTAGCTGATATGCAGAAGTGATTCATTCCACAAAACAGCTTTGAAATAAGAAGGCTGGGATATTACTGATGGAGTATAAGTTTGGTACAAGTACAGCAGATTGAGTTCTTGGCCAAAATTTTCTTTATGGCTGTGCTAGCTCACTGGTGAAAATAACATACAACATAGCCCATGACTGTAGATGGTGCCTGCTCTGTGATACTACTGCTTCTTTATGTCTGACTTTGTTCCTCATTCCAATTATATACCCAAATTCAGCCGTCAGAATAACGTGGTTCAGCAACATTTAAGGCCTAAAGACTCTGTTTGGTGTGGTTTGGATTGTATACAGCCCTGTCATCATCTTTCTCTTAAGCTTGTGTTCTTTAACTTTCATCAGTTTTAATGGCAGGCAGGAACAAGCATTAGAGATAGATTAAAACCCTTCAGGGAAACAATTCTGACTGCTCAACATTCATGAGAGGAAAGCATCCTGTATTCATTTGATTCTCAGCTGGGTTATGTAAAAGCAATATTCAGACATGGAGTAGTTCAGAAATGATCAATCACAGATTTTTCCTTCCCTTTTTTTTTTCTTCTTTTTGTTTGCTTGTTTGTCTGTTTTTGTTTCTGTGTACCTTGAGTGTATCTTGTCTTTGGACAGATTTCTATTTTAATTACACAGCTGTTAAACTGTCTGCAGTTTTTCATGAGATCTGTTTAAATAAAGATCTGTACACAGCCTTTATGACACTTTATTGTGTATTAATATTTTATTGTATTTATTGTAAAAGTAACATGAGTTATGTTTGTTCCAACAATAACCACATTTTAGGAATGGATCATTCTTGTTCAGATGTCATAGTAAAAGATGCTAGTGGCTAACTTTTAGAGTCTTTGATGCAAATATTGTTACATCCCCAGACCACTGTTCACTGGCATAGGAAGCATGTTTGGAAAGAGCGACAGGCCAGACTTTGCTAGGCCTTCCCTTTTGTTCCCAGTCCTGGTGAACACCAGGCTGGCTGAAGCAACCCTCTGCGAGATCATACTATAAACACTATGGCTTAGCTTAGGCCAAGTTAAAAAATCCTCATCCAGAAGGACTTTCAACTGGGTTTGATCAGTGCTTTGGATGCTGCTGTCCAGAAGTCAGCTGCAACCTCAGAACAAAGGCTCAAGTAGAGGGCATGACACAGAAAAAACTGACAGTTGTTGAATTCTTATTTCCTAAAACTACAGCCCTGGAACCTTTGTGTCTCTCTGTAATTGCTGTGCTGAGACAGTCAGTGCTTAGAAAACAGTGACAATGTTCCTTATCTGCTAAGGTACAAAGACACCATAGAGCTCATACCATAGCACTTCGTCTAATGAAGAAGTAGAGAGACAATTCTAAAATATTGAATAAAAATAATGCTTAACAACTCTTTTCCAAAGTTTTTTTTTCAAACTACTTACAAACATTAAGTTTGTTAGTCATGAAACTCTTGTTGAAGCTTAAGTGATGATCGTGGTGATTTTTCTGCACTGGAGTGGAAGCCCAGGGTACTTTCAATGACTTTTGTAATTTCCGTAATGTGGGCCAGGGCTGAGAATAGTATAAAATCCGATTTATGATTAAGGCACAAAATTACTCCATCATAGGCATTACCATGTAATTATATTAAGATTGTGTCTGTTAAAACAAGTACTATTCAATACTGCCATGCAACGTGGTTAGCTTCACAAATATCTATATATTTCTGGGTCTGTGTGAATTGAGAAAGGAATGAAGGGTGTTCCCTGTGGTAAAAGACTAAGGTGTTTAGTCTTTACTTCGGACCATTTAGGACTGACTTTTCAGAATGGTTTTATATCCACAGCATTTACTGACTGTAGCTGTAGTGCGCACATAGAAGCTCTGAAATCAGTCTCTTAAGCTCGCAGGATACCATAGTACTACAAAATACAGGCTACCGGATCGCTTCAGTAGCACATTAGTTACAATTTTTTTTGTTGCATGTATTTTATTATTTTGTCTTTTTTTGTTTGTTTGTTTGTTCTGTTTTGTCTTGTTTTGTTTTGTTTTGTTATTATTAGTGTGTCTTCCAGCTGTCTTTTTTACTATCTCCACTTCTCTAAGCCCACTGTTCTTTCAATGCTTTTTGGATTTCAGCACTTCTTAAAGAACTCAGCTTAATACCTGCCAAGTTTACACTGCTTGAGTTCTTCATACACCCTTCATTGCTTTACTGTTGAATTATTAAAGTCTGTCCAGCAGAGAAAAGAAACCTTGAAATGCCCATGTGCCTTATGCCTAGTATATCAAGGGCAGATTAATTCCAAGCTATAAAAATAAATAGCCCTCTTTGTTCTTAAGAGGATTTGGATTGAGTGGAGTGGCTTTGTAAGTATATAATTTCTTATTATTGAAGGTTGGAAATGAAACAGAATATATCCATTCATGGTTAAAAATCATCAGCTTTAGTATTTTGAACTTAGCTGATCCTTGAGCTTCTACTTATCCAGTCTTCCTGCTTGAGGTTTATGTACTTTACAGGTGTTTTTCTTTTTAACTAATACATAAGAACTCCAAAATCAAGCCCGCCATGGCGAGAAGGAAGAGAGGCAGTAAGGGAAATTCATAAATCTAACTGAAAAGCCCAAGAGGAATTATTCCAAAAAGCATGAACAATTACAGCACAGCACCCTCTTCCACGGCACGCTTGCCTCTGTGACAGCGCCATGGTGAGCAGTGACCACTGTTGTGCTGGGAAATTCTGTGATGACATTTTGACGTGGTCGTACAAAAAAATTCAGGCCACTGATTTCCACACAGTTTTGTGTGTTTGGTTTTCCAAAGAAGGTTTTTGAAACAAGTATCTTATTTCCTTTCTATGAACACTAAAAATTCCTGATACCTTTCAGGAAGAGTAGGGTTTAATCCTACTGCTCTTGGCTGAAATTGCTCCCACGTGTTTATATCAACACTGTACTTAGAACAACAAAGCCCTGTCACTTCCACCCTAGATGTGGCTACATCAGATAAGTGATGGAGTGTTTTCCAATTTCAGGCAACTTTGCAAGTACACAAAGGGGAAAGGTACGTTCAGAATGTAAACAAAGCATAGGAGATAACAACAAACGCACAGTAAGGCAGGCATGGTCTTGAAAATTGGAATGAGAATTCCTTAGGGAACAACTAATAGGTTTCAGGGAGGATACAACAGGAAGTGAGGGCAACAGCCCTTAATCAAGAGCTTCTTCCAGAGCTGGGGAGTGTCATGATGCACAGAGGTGAGGGATGAAGAAAGCAGAGGGTGTAGCTGAAGAAGGGAACAGAGACTGTCAATACTTACAGGAAAAATAAGCTGAAGCTTAGCAGAATTTTCATAATGAGGAATAATAATGGCAATTAAGAGGCGGAAGTGAGAGCTAATAAAAGAATTCAGCATTGAAATGCAGTGCAAGTATAAACATACTTGCAGTGCAAGTGTTAAGTGGGGGAGCTGGACGGGCTTTAGACCATACTGTTATTGCTAAAAAAAGCGAAATAGCTGGCTGGGCTATTGCATTCTTACCTCCCTCTTTATTACTTTCCTTTGTGAAACTTCAGGCAAATGTCATGACCTTCTCTCTTGACATCCTGTCTCTTCCACACAGCTTGCAAAGACCCAGTTTCCTTTAATGAAATTTTTCGGGTCTGATCTTCAGCCCCTGCTGCAACAAGCCACCTGCTAACATGCCTTTTCTTCAAGTTTTGTTTTCATATTTAGAGAAGTAATACGAATAGCTGAAAGAGCTGGGGTTGTTCAGCGTGGAGAAGAGAAGGCTTATGGAGCCTTCATGATGGCCTTCCAGAACATGAAGGGAACTTAAAGAAAGGAAAGAGAAGGAGCTTTTATATAGGCAGATAGTGACAGGACAAGAGGCAATGGTTTTAAACTGAAAGAGGGCAGGTTTAGATTAGATGTTAGGAAGAAATTCTTTACTATGAGGGTGGTGAGGTGCTGGAGGAGGTTGCCCAGAGATGTTGTGGGTGCCCTATCCCTGGAGTTCTTAAAGACCAGGCTGGACAGGGCTTTTAGCAAGTTGGCCTAATGGAAGGTGTCCCTGACAATGGCAAGGGGAGTTGTAACCAGCTGACCTTTAAGGTCTCGTCCAACCCAAACTATTCTATGAATCTGTGATTCCATAAATACTTTGGCGTGAAGCAAGAGTGAAGGCCGTGGTTCAATTGGTAAGTGTAACAGGTATATCAGGTTTGCTCAATCCAGATTACTTCTGCCTCTTTCTTAACAGGTTGTGCCCATAGTAGCTTTGTCACACTATTCCAATGGGCGTTCCAGGTGGTTGGCACATACTTTAACACTAGCAGTGCTAGTAAGGTAGAAGGTTATGTGTTTCATCAACGTTGTTCATCATATTATAAAACACCTTAATGCTGTAAAAGAAAAGGTTTCCAAAGCATTAAGTTTTCACTTTGGGAACATTGTACAATAAAGTATAATGAACAGAGGTCATAGCAGGGTAGAAGTCAGTTTCTTCTCCCAGGTAACCAGCAGTAAGATGAGAGGTCATAGTATTAAGCTGCACCAGGGAAGGTTTAGGTTGGACATCAGGAAGAATTTCTTCACCGAAAGGGTGATCAGATACTGGAACGGGCTGCCCAGGGAGGTGGTGGAGTCACCGTTCCCTGGAGGTGTTTATGGAAAGACTGGATGTGGCACTTAGTGCCATGGTCTCGTTGAAGTGCTGGTGTTAGGTCATAGGTCTGTGATCTGAGAGGTCTTTTCCAACCTATGTGATTCTGCGATTCCGTGTGGGAGTGTTTGTACCGCTGTAAAACCACGCACACGGCGCGGTTTTAATGACTTCAGAATTTTTTTTTTTCCGTGTGTTTTGTGGTTTTTTTGTTTGTTTGTTTGCTTGCCTTTTTTTTTCCCCCCTAAGGAACGCTGCCCAGCCCTCTCCCGCCCGGGAGCGGCGCCGCGTCCCCCGCCCCGCTCCGGGCTGGGGCGGTGCTCTCCCTCAGCCCGCCCGGCGGCGCCGCCCGCAGCCCGTGACGCGGGCCCGGCGGCCATGGCGGCCATGGCGGCGGAGGCGGCGCCCGAGTACGAGTCGGCGGAGCTGTGGACGCGCGCGTTCCGCGTGGGCGCGCTGGGCCGCGGGTGGCGGCGGCAGCTCGGCCCGCCCGACCTCTCGCTGGCGGCGGCGGAGGAGGAGCAGGGGGAGGAGGCGGCGGACGCGGCCGTGGCGGCGGAGCTGGGCTGCGCGGCGGACACGGCGGCCGAGCTGCGCGCCGTCTGCAGGTGGGGAAGTCCCGACTGTCTCCAGGCGGGGAGTTGCGGCGCCGCTCCGAGCGGGACGCCTGTGGCCCCTGTGGCAGGGGAGGTGTTCGGTGCTGTCCCTCAGATGCCGCAGCGGTTCCTCAAGAGAGGTGGGAGGTGCACGAGCAAACCCGGTTCAGGCCCCTTTTCCCGGCCTGTACCATGTGTTTAGCACCTGGGTAAATCATAGGATGTTAAGGGGTCGAGTGGACCTTACAGACCATATAGCCCTAACCCCCATGCCATGTGCAGGGGCACCTTCCGTCAGACCAGGTTGCTCAGAGCCCCATCCAACTTGTCCTTGCACACTGCCAGAGTTTCGGCATACACAGCCTCCCTGGGCAAGCTGTTCGAGTGTCTCACCACTCTCACAGTAAACAATTTATGCCTGATGTTTAACCTAAATTCCCCCTCTTTCAGTTTGTACCCATTACTCCTTGTCCTGTCACTACAGTTCCTGACAAAGGGCCTCTTGCTGATATCCCTGTGGGCCGGACATGCAGAGGAGAAGGAAAACATAGTTTTTCTGGAGGATAGTGCTCCAGTGGTGGAAATATTATGTTATGGCCTTGAATTTATGACCAAACAGTTCGGCACTTAAGAAGTTAGGCAGCTGAATACTTAGCAACATAGTACTGGTTGGGTAAAACTTCAGGTATCTGAACATCTACAAGGTTTCAGGAGGCCCCCAATTGCGAAATGAAGCATATACCTTATATGAAGATATAAGTTCATATTAACATGGAATCATACAATCACAGAATGGCTTGGGTTGGAAGGGACCTTAAAGATCATCTTATTCCAACTTTCCTGCCATGGGCAGGGGTGTCTTTCACTAGAACAGGTTACTCAGACCTTTATACAGCCTGGCCTTGAACACTTCCAGGGGTGGGGCATCCACAACTTCTCTGGGCAACCTGCTCCAGCATTTCACCACCCTCACAGTAAAGAATTTCTTCTTAGTATCTAATCTAAACCTGCTCTTTCAGTTTGAATCCCTTGAAAACATCGTTTAGATGAGTTCAGATAGCTGGCAGCATACAGTACCTGATGACCTTCTCTGGGTCCTTAGTTCCCATTGACCTGTTTTATTCAGGGGTGGTGGTGAACTCAGAGCTATGCAAGTGCTTTGTGCGGGTTGAAGCAGCAGCATCTACCATGCTGTAGCTGGAAGGGCTTCGAGTTGTATGCATAGTGAGATTCGTCTCACCTGTAGAAAAGGCTTGATGTCAGGAAGTAATTCCTGTAGAAAGCATCACACGGGACGATTTATCTGCAGCTCATCACTAAGGAAGATACGCTGGAGTTGTGTTCCTGTCTGTACAGTTTTGTGCTTCAGCTGTCAGAGTTCTGGTGACCAGCATAATTTTTACCATTGCTAGGCTTAGTAAAAGGAGAGGCTGATGTTAATTTTAAAGAAATGTATTCTGCTGTGCAGGAACTTTGGGAATTGTTCTCAAAGCTCTCCCAGTGTAGATGGAAAAGTCTCTTGATTGCACCTGTGCTGCAGCTTATTCTCTGCAGTGATGGTATTGCTTGATCCTGTCTTGATGTTTTCATCTAAATTCCAAGCTGGTTTTCCATGCTTTCTCTATTTTTCCTTGCATTCATTTTGCTTTTTTCTTCTGTTCTGCTTTCTTCAATTTACAACTGCTGCATTTCACCAGCTGTCTGCATTTGCTGGTGTTACGGAGCAATGCTGCCTGTTTGAGGCTGTGTATACAGTGAAGAGTGGTCATTTGGGAAAAAGGACTGGCAGTCTATGAGGGGGAGAGAACTGATCTTCTGGCAGCTGTTTGTTGCCTTTGCAGGAGAATGAAGATAAACCTGCACATCCTGGTGTGACCTTTCCCCTGTGCAGGCTGGAAATCCCAATCCCTAATCTTCATGTACTTTTGCTTTTAAATTAAATAGCCCTAGTCTCTTGAGTCTCTCCTTAACATTGGCCAACCTCAAATCACTACCTCTGATCCCTTTCAGTTGCCTGCTCTGAGCTGCTCATGTTCCTCTCCTGAGGAGAGATGAGAACATGAGGCTACACCGAGATCTCTTCTGTGGTATCCTGGGATCACATTATTGGCATAAATATAACTTTATAAGTGCTGAAATGAACACATGCTGGATATAAACACAGATTTTTCCGACTGTGAATTATTTCTAAGGGAACTTCTGACAAATTAAGGAGGTTTTCTCTGGGTAGAAGAGAGAGAAGATGTGGATACTCCTATATCTATTTTTAACATAGTGTTAGCTTAAGAAAATCTTTCATGGACTCAGAATGAAGTTTTTCAATATCCGCAGTTAAATATTTTTTTAGAATATAGCGACATAGTGTACCTTTAAATATTCTTGACAATTCTTGAGGAGCAATAGTGTAATATTTAAGTGCTGTTTAACTCTCTGGGTATCTCAGTGTGTTGTGGTTGTTGTTGGGTTTTTTTTAGTTTATTTATTTTATTTTCTTCTCTTTTTTCCTGTAATACATTCCTGCAAACAGAATGCAGGAAAAAATTTCCTTCTTCACTCATTTGTATTTCACTCAATGAGAATGCCTTTTGTATTGCTCAAGTTGTATGCAGATAATCATTATGATGACCGGTTGCATTTTCACCAGATTTTGGTGAAAATGGTGTCCTTACCTAGGAAATTCCATCAGTAATTCTCTTAAATAACCAAAGTGTCAAGAGAGTAAAATTCTAGGTTTTGTTCAAATGTCTTAATGGTCTATGAGTGAAGAAGTTTACCTTGGGATTTATTACTGGTGTTTGACTGAAGTCCTCAAATGTTGGAGATGCTGAGTTATTTTACTCTGATTTGTCTTCTGTGTGATTTGTTGTGTGCATGTATAGGGCAGGCTAAAGCTCAAATCAATGTGGATTTTAGGGGAGGTGAGGCTTGCAGGTAGCTTATTTCCCTTCAGCCCTAATGCACCTTCTTGTTTTATTAGAAAGAGTAATTGTAAATATCTCATGCGACGTATTATAAAGCTGCATTAAGCTAGCATTAACCTCTTAACATATTAGTATTTACATCTTGTGGTATTAGTGTCTCAAAGGTGATGAAAGTACTCTCTTCAAAATATGTGCAATATAAAGAGTAATATGAACACTGTCTCTGCTTATTATAAAAGTACCAGGCCAAATCCTAAAACGAATTTGAATTTCTAAAACTGAGAAAACTCATTGTGCTGCTAAAATATTCTGAGAAAACTAAAATCACAGTGATTAAAGGCTTCATTGGTAGTCTCTTTCGTTGTCCACATTTCCACAGAGTTGCTTCTGGGCTCTTTGTTTCTAGCAACCTTAAAGTATCTTTCAAGGAGACATAAATTCATGTAACACTTTGCATGTATTTTTCGAGTGAGACCTTCAACGATTGTTCCTCATCACTGAACTACACTTCATCTTGGGTTCCATTTAACAGTGTGGCGAATGCTTCCACCGCTGTCATGGCGGAGTGCTCGGAGGGTATTGTCTTGCACAGGGAACAGTCTCTGTGGGGACATGGTACTGTGCTGTGCTTCTGGCAGTCAGGAGTGAGGTGTGCCCAGTGCAAACTTTGTGTTGCCTGCACTTTCGTCTCTTAGGTATATGGCTCTGATTACTTAGCCTTAATTTTTGGAGGGTTCAGCATATAATTTCCGTTTGTAAAGCCTGGTTTCCTCAGGACTGTGGACCAGATATTGGTTATGTGTTTTCATAATTCATATGTAATGAATTATTAGGCTGATCTTTAATACTGGCTTTTCCTTTAGAAATTGAGGGTTTCCGAATTTTCAGGAGTGAGAAATGGTGATATCAGGGCTTGGAAGGGTCCACGGAACTTGTCAGGTGTTCAGTGGCAGTTTCTCTTCGCACTAGCTACCTTTCTGTCCTTGCAAGGATAGAGAGGAAGCAGCTTATATGCCAACTACTTTACACAGTATTTGTAGCTGCTTTCACAGGAATGTTAGTTACTTTCCTGAAGGAGGCAATTAGTGAGCACGGTGTGGATGCCACAGCCAGAAATCCCTGGCCTAGGGCTGTGGGAAGGAGGGAAGGAAAGCACCAAGTACTGATGGTGAGCTCTGACATTGTACACACAGAAGGGAAGTCGGAAACTGTCCCTTTGATGTAAGTGAAACTTCACAATGATAGGTAACAGACATTTTCCATGCAAGTAACATGTGTGATGTTTAAAGAACTGAATACATAGTCATTCCTTCGCAATGGTAGGTCTTCAAGTGACCAGGGCCGTTTGGTGAATGGGGTCACTGATCCATGTGCAGGAAGACTTAAATAGTCTAGTCATGCTGTCAATTCTGCAGAAAGGGTGAGTTGTGAGTTGCTTTGTGCGTTGGGGGACATGCTTTACTTCATTAGGTGGGCTGTTCATAACATAACTCTATGCTGTGTGGAGAACAGCCCCATTTGAAAGGCTAGTGCTTGAACCGTGTTCTCCAAAGTGCTGTTCTCCTTCTTTATGTTAGTTAAATTACTGGTTCTCAGCTGTGGTTCATTCTGCACTTGATATATGACTCAGTTGTCTCTGCCTCCACTTCCTCAAATGAGAATCTAAGGATAAGTTGATTCTGTTTCCAGGAGGTTGTAGCTAATTGCTGCATAGTTCCTTTTAAAACGGTGCTTCTGAAGGAATCCCCTTTATTTTGTGTTTGGGATGAAATTGTAAAACAGAAACGTTAGACCTTTGTATACTGCTGGTGATGAGATGGATGGTGAGAGACTAACTAAACAATAATAAATTCAAATTACTCTCAATACAGAGTGACTCTATTGGCTCCTTAGAACGAGGCCATCTACCCACAGCCAAAATTTTGTCTCTGACTTTTGCTTATTGTCAGCTGATAACAGTTGATTCCAGACTTATATTTCTCAATCACTGTATATTCCTGCGCATTTCAACTCTAAAGCGTTATCCATTACTGCAGTCATAGCATTGCTGACATGGGGAACATTATAAGATTATAATGTAAACAAATATAATGAAATAATAAATTGTATTGAGAATAAATGGTACAGTCCAAATGTTTTTCCTGGACTTCACCAGTCATTTGTTTGTCCAATAAAGAGGTGAGTTTGCACTCGAGTCTGCTGAGATTCAAACTGCAGATTGACTTAGGCAGTGGTATAAGCCCTGCCCCTATATAGTGTGCAAAAGTGGAGAGAAAACCAGTCAAGTCTGATTCAAAGCGGGTGGTACTTCTCTGTTTCATGTATTTTTTTCTCAGACTATTTTTCAGCTCGATAAAATTCTTTTGTGATTAGTAGAAAATGCTGATGGGAAGGACTGCAGATGAAGGGATGCATCTATGATTTCCCTGAATCTGATGTGCCACACTGTACAACCTGAAATGGGAACCCATAAATGGGACCCAGTGGTGAAACCACCTTCAAGTTTCTACCTCTCGTACTTCTGCCATTTCCACAGACCATGAGAAATCAAAGAGGATAACTCTAGATTTAGATTAGTTATTAGGAAGAAATTCTTTACTGTGAGGGTGGTGAGGCACTGGAAGAGATTGCCCAGAGAAGCTGTGGATGCCCCATCCCTAGAAGTGTTCGAGGCCAGGTTGAATGGGGCCCTGAGCAACCTGGTCTAGTAGAAGGTGTCCCTGCCAGTGGTGTGGGGGTTAGAACTATATGATCTTTAAGGTCTTTTCCAACCCCAAACCATTCCGTGATTCTGTGATTCTATGAAACTAGTACTGTCTTTAAGTCAGAATTACTCTGTATGTTTCTGAAAAGGTAATTGATATTATTAATATGACTCATTTGAAACCTGGATCACTTGATCTGTTCACGGCTCTTTGCAAACACAATAAAAGTGAGAATGAAAAGGGGCTGAGGATGGAGAAGAGGATACAAGGTAGAGCGGACCTGTCGCTTCTGGCAGAAGTATTGTCTTATTCCTACTGGAAGAAGTGGGGCTTGCCCATGTTTGTACCTGAGCAGGTGTTAGCTTTGCCATACGCATTGAGGTTCATAATTCGTTTCAGTTGAATCTCTTGTGCCATATATCATGAGAACATCAGAGTAGGTGCATGAGATTTGAAAAAGTGACATTTTCAGTTCGTACAAGGTAATGGATGCACTTTTTGAACTTAGAGGGCTTGTTAAACCTCTGGACACAGCTGTGCTCTGTTAGGCAGAATGCAAAATAGAGATAGGATCCCAATCTCTGTGAAAACCAGATATAAAGGTCAGGACTCTTTGTCTTCTGGTTCTTTATCTTAATGACCATACAGCCCTTTTGCCCTGATTTAGGCTGTGACAGCTATATCTTCTTTATTCATGTTTTGCTCTCTTTTTTCTTTTTAAGAATGGATTAACTGATTTCTGTCATGAGGTAAGTAAGAAAAAATGTATAATAATTACTTTCTCTTTTGTTCTAGCATCGATATGTTAATGTCTTCTGATAAAGAAGAGGACCCAGATGTTATTTCTGAAGATAGTAAGCTGCTTACTCTTCGGTATGTTGTTATGGTACACTCACACTACCCTTATTTGGGGTTGAGTGGAAAACAAACAAAAGAGTATGGCTGGCTGCTTGTTCTCCTTCCATGCAATGGTGTATTTTCTGGAGCAGTGTGCAGAAATACTCTAAGGCCAGAAACACCAGATTGTGACAGGATAATTGCTATGAGCTTTCTGCTTGAATGTTGCCTTGGAATTTTTTATTAAGATATATAGAATATTCCATCTTTCTTCCTGGAAAAGTAGGATTTCTAGACCTCAGTACTTCTGAAATAACACCTAAGCTTGGAGCATGCAGGGGACTTCTCATAATCACGTGTATGAGGTTCCTCCCAAAGCCTTGTGAAAGAAACCTGTAGATTTTACCTCTCTTAACCCAAAGTTGCATTGGAACAGCCAGAGTGTTAAGTACTGATGCAGTAATCAGATGACCTCTTTATCTGAACCCACTCTATATAGAATTCATTCATACTACTAGTGCATTTCAGAGGTTAAGCAATATATATTAAGCTTCTATCAGTTAGAGAACTTTGAACTCATACTTGGCCAGTGCAAGTATTCGCTGTACTTTACATAGTACTAATGTAAAGAAATGTGTTAAGATTGTTATCAGTGTCAAGTCTGATTGTTACTGAAAATTAGGAAGGTCTAGAGGGTAAGTAAACTTGTCCTGGAAGTTAAGGATTTGTTCATGCAGTGGTTAAATACATGTAGTTTAGTAGGTATTCTTTGTATGATACTCTTTCTTCTACAAATGATACTGAAGTTTTTTTTGTTTTTTTTAAAGTCTGTGCCATGAGCCTGGGAATATTTGTGGGTTTTTTTCCTTGTGTTTTGCTTGAACATGGATCCAGGTTTTTTTGAAGTGTGGAAGGGATAGTTGAAACAGCTTCGTCAAAGGTAGCAAAGTGTTCTTTTCTAAGACAGCCTCTTCAAGCAACATTTTGCTGTTATTTCTTGTAAATGTAAAACTGCCCACAAACAACCTGTAACTTGCACATAAGAGGCAAGAGAAACACAAGCTAAAATCCACAAGCTGGCCTGTGTGCTGTCAGGTTTTACGAGAGTCAGGAGACGACTGTTTTGAGTTAGTCTGTCATACTAAGACAGAAATCTTGCTCTTCGAAAGCTGCTGTGTAGTAGCTTGTGTCATTTAAAAATATACCTAGAGATTCTGCATGTTCAGTTAAATTTTGCTTTGTGTTTCTGCCTCTCAGAATTAGAAAGAAGGCCTTAGAGAGGAGAGAAGAAACAATTATTGTAGATCGGGCTTGCAGACAAGAAACTCTTGCCTATGAGATGGTAAGTTCCCTGTCACCTAACAGGCTCTCAAGACAGCCAAAATCCAGCTTTTGGTTGCTTTTTCTTTTCGTCACTATGAAATGTACACTGAAAAGGTTTACAGATACAAGTTTACAGGTAATGATTAAGGTTAAAGACTTATAGAAAGATATGAAGTCTGCTCTTTAGAGGTGATTAGAACTGAACATAGTTAAGAAGGAATTCCAGCTCATTATCACTGTATGACTGCTTTTATTTGGTTAATACTAAAGCCTTTTGTAGAGGATCAAGTGTGCTGGGTATCATGTGAACTTACCATAGAGCTAGATAAAATGCATATGTTTTTGCTCCTAGAGTCCTGGATTGGAAACAAAGCTTTAATGTGTTTGTGAGCTAGTTTCTGTAGGGCTGAAAGAGGAAGACAGTGGGAGCATGGTGGCAGTAAATTCCTAATTCTGAGTTTTGTAACCCGAGTTTTTCAGCCATTTTGAACTGTCAGGAAACAGGAATGTGGTAATCAACCCCTCAAAAGGCATATTGGAATTTCTTGAATTATGCTTATTACCTTTATGTTTATGATTTCCTTACAAGCACTGAAGTCATAAACAGGAAAACTTAATTTCATAAATTTTCACAGGTTCATAGAGTCATTAAGGTTGAAGAAGTCCTCTAAGATCATCGAGCCCAACCACTACCTTAACACTGCCAGGTCCACCACTAAATCATGTGCCTAAGCACTACCCCTGAACATTCTTTGAACTCTTCCAGGGACAGTGAAGTGCTGAAGTCCGTGACTTGAACAAGCAAGTCATGAACTACTGAAAAAATTGGGGACAGGGGTGCAGTGAGGAAGGAGCCTCATGTGACTCTTAAACATTTTTTCCCCTTGAGGTTTCCTGATCTGTCATGAGTTACCATGTTTCAGCTGTTCACAGACCCAGGCACATTATGTGAACAGCATGATGCTACAGCTGTGCTGCGGTTTTAGCCTGAGGAATATGTGAGAAAATATTTGCAACAGAAACCTTCATAAAGGCTTTCAGTGAGTAGTGTCTTATTACTATTTCTGAAGAATGAGTACATGGTCAGTTATTGCATCCCTTAAGCAAGCAGTGGTAACTGGTTTGTGTGTCAGAGCTGGTTGGGACCACGGCGTCCTCGTACAGGACGAGAGCAGTAAGAAACATGAGTTTGGAACGTGTTGCATGAAGAAGGGAGATGGAAGCAATAGAGCCCAAGTATCTTTGAAGTTTCACAATACACATTCCTCTTATGAAATCTGAGGAACACTCCATGCTAGTGGGAAGTGTTTGTGCGGTCAGTATTCTCTCTTGATTTATTGGAACAGGAGGAAACTGCCACATAAAAGTGGCTTGTCTTATTCTTACAGTTGGGCTATGTCTTAATACAAAGTAGGATAGAAATGTAGAGATGTTTTTACTTCTTTTCTAAAACACAGTAGTGTGGCAAGGGCAGTTCTGGGTTTTGGTTTTGGATTTCAGAGAAATTGTGGCCTTCAGCTGTGTCTAGCTTCCCCAGTAAGAGGAAGTGTTGCACTAATTTTAATTTTCATGTGCTTCATCTCGTGGCTAGTTCTAGGTTAGTGTTTCTCATTTTGAGGGTTGCAATCTCCCTTTACCTTTGAAAGTATTCAAAGAGCATTTCAAAGCATTAAGCGGTTTAAGTTGGTAGCAGCTGGGTTCCATGAGGGGAGGTTGACAGCAGGTGCTAATTACTTTATGCAGGTCCTCTCCACAGCCAAGGAGTAGCCAGCTGCCTTGTACCGAAGCTGAGAAATGAAGGGACATGCTTGAAATCAGTAATTAGAGCAGTTTCTCGCTTTGCCATCATGGAGGAAGTAGACTGTTTTCAATTCAGAAGGCTACATAATCAAAAATTAGTTACTTAGAACAGCATTTCTCAGACTTTTATTCAGAAGCTATGATCTTTCTGTGATTGCCAGTATGGTATATGTATGTGTATGTACATATTTTCCAGGAGTCACATGCAATTGGAAAGAGGCCAGACAATCCAACAGATATAGTTGAGGAGGGAGAACTACTTTTAACTCTGAACATCTTCTATCCAGTTATATTTCAGAAGGTTGGTACTAAATTCTCTGGGTTGTATTCTGGTGTCTGTTCCCTACTCAAGTAATATCTTGTTTCCTAAGTCCACTGAAGATGTGCAGTAAACCCTTCAACTGTGGTAATTTCTTAAGGCTGTTCCGAATCTGGCTTTCATTCTGTTAGTGGTTTACAGAGCAAAACTTTTACAGTAGTTACTCAGTAGTTAATTTATTTCACAGAAAGCTTAAAATCTGAAACTAAATACATGAAAACTAAAGTACTCTTTTTGGATTTGTTAAATGAGCTCAGACTCTTTCCAGCACTTTGCAGTGGAGGATGTGACTTTTGAGTTTCTGAATATAACTAATAAATATCAGTCTTAGGAGAAGCTGAGGCTAGATGCTGTTTAAAATCTCATACAGAGAGGTGATGTACCGTGTGCTGCCAGTAATGACCTTAAGCTGTCAACTGAAGAGCAGTGCTGATGTTAACAAGTGATAATTTATCTGAATCTTGTATGCTGTTCCCTTTGTAGCATAAAGATCACAAACCCTATCAAACAGTCCTTGTACTGGGCAGCCAGAAGCTCACTGAGCTGAGAGACT
>JAYRBT010000093.1:40582384-40597736 GCA_036023395.1 Myiotriccus ornatus | reverse complement strand
CACTGGTGGGTGATGGAGTGAGTGGCTGCGTGGGACTTGGTTTCTGGCTGGGGTTAAACTGCAACAATGGTAGTATGTCATTCTACCTCATGTCTTAATTTTTTAAAATCCTCTAATGTAATCAAGATAGAAAATTTAACAAAGTAAAAAATGTTAAACTCAATTTTTGCAAAAGCCTTTTCCTTCAATTAATAAGAGATAATATGGCCATGGAAAACATTACGCCCTTGAATGTGAAACTTAGTTATAGCAGTTTTATTCTTACTATTTCAGGTATGTAAAGGTTTTCATAGATGGGTAGAATTCCTACATCAAGGATGTTTTGAAGCTGTCTCAGAAATTTATGGAGACTAAGTCTTTTACACGACAAGAAACTAAAATCACATGACTTACCTGTTTGGTCCTTTTCCTTTTCCACCTTTTTGTTTGCTCCTTTCTTCCACTGTTCTTTGGTTTTGTTAGCTTCTTCATGCTGCTTCTGCTCAGCAAGTGATTTATTTAGTACTTGGGAAAGAACAGAATCTCCTTCCCCAACAAGAAACATGGTTTTGAACTTGTTATATAGCATTGTAGATTTCTCCATGATAACTTGGCTAACTTTGAATTTCCGTATCTGAAATCAAAGTAATAAAACAATGAGCTCCACTTAGGTATTTAAATGTCTATGAAATTTCATTATGTGCTAGATGAAACTCTTCATTTAACCTGAAATGAGATAATAGACTTTCCTATTCTCTGAAGTATCACAGAAACTAAGAACTGCCAGGTGGGGAGAGACCTCGAGGGATTTCCTGGTCCAACCCTTCATGGGAAAGAAAGCCTAGATCAGATTAATTGAACACCCTGTCCAACTGCATCTTGAAAACCTCCAGCAATGGGGACTCCCCCACATCCCTGGGGAAGCTGATCTAGTGAACAATTGTTCTCACTGTAAAAAAATGTATTTTTTTATATCAAGATAAAACCTTTCCCAGTGCAACTTGTACCCATTACACCATGTCTCCTTACAAAGAGAGATCCTTGACACTCTCTTTGCAGCTGCCCTTTAAGGTGCTGGAATACTGTGATGAGGTCCTCCCTTCAGGAAGGAAAGAACTAAACCCTTCAGTCTTTCCTTAAAAGGCAGGTTCTCCAGCCCTTTGATCATCCTGATGGCCTTCCTTTGGGCCCTCTCCAGCCTGGCTGCAGCATTCTTGAACTGCAGGGACCCAAACTAGAGACAGTATACCAGTAGTAAAGAAAGCCGATATCAATTTAAAAAACCGTATAGGTTACTTTAATTAACATTGCAAATCTCACCTTCTTAAGAGTTAGAATCATCTCCGTATGTTTCTGAGCTTGCTGCATTGTGACTTGAAGGGATGCAAGCTCATCGAGAGCCTCAATACACCTACTCACATCCTGTGTATAAACAAGAAATTAGTTTGAAGATTTAACTGACATGTTAGTAATCTTTAATTAGCCATACTAAATTTATTTCCATGCTCAGTGACACCTTCCTGTAACATCCTTAATCTGACTATGTACTTAATTTTAGAACAAGTTATATAGTCAAACTTGCAAACAAAATTTAACACCAGCTGCCTTTCGGCTACTCCCATAAAAGGCAGATGGTATCTGAGTAACTTGTAACATTGAAAAAGAATTTTATACTTTCAAAATACAAACTCAAGTTTTATGCTGCTTTCATAATTCTAGTACTTCTATGCTTGAAGCTGTTTGTCTAGTCAGTCTTTACCATGCACAATTTTTCACAAGTGATTTGCCACTGGGAAGATAGCAAAGCACATTAAGTAGACTGTAGTTTATATAGAGAACTGTGTCTTTGTAGATTTTTCAGTTAAAAGTTTGATGAACGACACAGTGTGCCATCTAGAAGGAATTATGTGAGCTTCTGATGCATTTCTAAGAACTAGTATACTAAAGTCTTCTTTCTGTAATACTTAGTTCTCATTTTCCTTATCTTCTGCTAGTCTTGCTTATTTTAATTACTGTTTAGAACTCAAAAGACTCATTGCTGGTACAAGTCAAAATAAACTTCTGTTTCAAGTTGTAGTTCTTGTTCTCAAAGGAAATCAGTATTAAAAAAAAAACCTACACACACATATCAGGACTATATCAGCAGAATTCTTATTATCATGTTTACATGATATATACAATTATGATCAACTTAGTATCCTTGCTGTAGCTCTACAATCAATGTTGTTCCCAGCAGCCTAACACACTTGCTCCATTACATCTCTGTATTAGAGGTTTGGTGGGGTTTCAAATGTTTTCTTGCATTCTTTTGTTGGTTTGGTTTTCTGATGGTTTTTGTTTGTTTGTTTTTACTTATTATTTTAAGGGAATTTACTATTTGGCTCAGGACAGAATGACTTAGGCTAAACAATGAAAAAATGCTGAAGTAAAAGCTTTCTAAGTTTTATTTAAGGTGAACTATTTTTTGAGACCAAGTATTAGCATAGACTTAATAAAATAATTTAAGAACAGGCAACACTGGAAATGAACGTTTCATACTAACACTGGGGTGTTAGCCTTGGCTAGCAGCCAGATGTCCAAAACAGCCACTGCAAACAGCAGCTCATGGTCAAGATAAAGACAGGGATACTGCTTACCAGTTACTGTAATGGGCAAAACAGACTGTACTTAAGAAAATTAATTTATCACCAACTAAAATAGATGTGGGTTGTGAGAAACCAAGACAAACACTAAAACAACACTTTTCTTTTCCTCCCTCTCCCATGCTCAAACTCAGTCCAGACTCCCCTCCCCAGCCCAAGCAGTGCACAGTAGCAGGGGATCAGTACATCACAGATCCTCTCTGCAACTCCTTCCCTCACACGTTCTCCTCTGCTTCAGGTTGGGCTCTCCCCATGATCAGCTCTCACTTTGTTTAAGTTTTCTTTAATTTGATCCTTGTTCTCTGAGCATCAAGGCTTTCCTGTTCTTGATCTTTCCACTGGTCTCAGGGACCTAGGATTCCTGAATGGAATTGTACTAGCAAATTGAGGTGAAGATGATACTGATTACCTTAGCCTCCCTTTTTACTAGGACACCAACCCTATTCAGCAGCAGGCCTGCCTTTTCCTAGTCTTCCTTTTACTGGTGGTGTACTTGAAGCTTTGTTGTCCTTCATTTCTCTCCCGAAATTTATCTCCGGGTGGGTTTTCATTTTCCTAAGCACATCCCTCCATGCTTGGACAGTGCTTGAATATTCCTGTTCACTTGCCACTGCTTCACTTGCTGCTACTTGTATGCTTCCTTTTTTGTGTCCTTACTACAGTCAGGAGCACTTTGTTCATCTGTGCAGCCTTCCCGCCACATTTGGTTATTCTTTCTGCTTGAGAAGATGAATCAACATTGAGAAGGAGGTAATCCCTAAAAGTGAGCCAGATCTCCTGGTCCCACCTTCTCTCCGTCATGGTCTCTCAAAAGATTCTTCCAAGTAGATCTCTGTGGAGGTCAAAGTTTGCTCTCCTGAGTCCAGGGCTGTGATCCTTTTTGCCCTGTTCCCTTCTACCAGTATCCTGAACTCCACCATCACAGTCACTCACTGCAGCCAAGGTTGACCCCAACCTCACAGCTCTTTGCTGTCTAGAAAAATCAGGTTCCAGCAGAGTGTCTTGCCTTGTTATCCTCTTCATCACCTACGTTAGGAAATAATCACACTGCAGAAGCTTCCTCCATTGCTGTGTAATCTCCACGTCCCTTCAGCAGATACTAGGATGTTTCAACCCTCCAACTAGAATCAGAGGTGTCTTCCAATTGTTTAAACTTGACTTCATTCTCTATTTCTCCCTGATCAGGTGATCTGCGTTTGACATCCTCAGGAAATTATTCATACTGGTCTGCCCACTAATCCTGACCCATAAGCTCTCAGTTGGCTTATCAACTGTCCCAGTGCAGAGCTACACACGTTTCCACTGATGTCTCACAAAGTTATCTTTCATCTTGCCTTCCCAGCACCTATCTTTCCTAAAGAACTTCTCACTGAATCTCTGGTATCAGTGAAACAACAGTCCTGCAAGTGCAGATATCCAGTTCCCCTGGGTTGTTCCCCCTGTTATATGCATTAGTGTAAAACCACCTCTAAGAGAAAAACAGTTGTGCTGACGTTCCAGAAAGATTAAGAGCTTTCCTCATAATGCTGTGCTGCTAGCACTTCCTCATTTCCATGCTGATGTGGTCATGCCAATTCAGTCCCATTTGGCAGAGGAATGCTGTTGGCTACAGAGTCAGTTCTGCTTACCTTACTCTGCTGACATCTGTTTATATCTGATTGCCATCCTGCTCCACACCACTTCCTCCTCTGCTGCTGTTCCTAGTTTGATGGTCTTCAACTAGGCTGGCCTGCCTCTTGGCAGCACTACTTTTGTGTGGATCCTGCCACCACCTAGCACACCTACCCATTCCTTCAAAAGGTCCCTATACCTTGACCGTCCCTCTCAGAATCAGACAGTCATGCTTCATACTTTGCAAGTGTCCCCTGACTATACCATTGGTACCCAAAACAAAACCAGCATCAGCAAATAAGTAGTCTTTAGGTCAGAAAGCTTTAAACATCTGCCAGTAATATTCCAAATGTGAACCTCCAACAAGCAGCAGATTTCATTCACTTGACAGTGAGTGCAGTCAATAGACTGGTGCCCCAACCCCTTGCATCAGGAAGTCTGCCACTACTACACTCTATGTCCTTCTCATATTTCCACACAGCTAAGCATGCTGATCTGGCACCAGATGCTTCATTTTACATAATTCCGTCTGAATGTTTACAGTAAATTTATTATCAAATATTTTCAAACAAAACCAATTTAATTTGCTGACACTCACCTCTCATTGCCCCCAGTAACCACATTTAAGCAGCACCTATCTTTCAAATTGAAATAATTCCTCTCATTTTCAGAATATTACTTAAAAACAAGCACAGAACTATTTTCCATTGGAATTTGACATATAAATCAGTTTTCAAAGAAATATACTTACCAGATTATCAATTTTTAGGGAATTCTTTATTTCTGCATGTATCCTTTGAAGCCTAGAATCCACTGATGTTTCTGAAGATTAAAAATAGTGTGTATGAATATTTGGTAATAATATCGGGTTTGTTTTTGCAGAAACAATTCTACAAATGTAAACTTCACACAGAAAGCAGAAGAATATGGGCAGGCATCCCACATGCAGGTGCACAATAAATATACCACAGGGCTTACTATCAGAAATACACATTTTTTAAAAAACTGAACATTATTAGCAACCCATGTAGTTTTCTCCTTAGGATTTAAAACTAAAAAGAATTTTCTGTTTCAGTACACAGCTGTCACACTCTAATTGTGGGCTAGCTTAACAAGAAGATCTAATAAATACTAAGAGTTACAAAGCTGGAAGACTTAAGACAGGACAACTGGATATCGATGACTGGTTTACAGTAACCTGGTCATGATTCAAGTCCAAATCCACCCAAATAAATGCTCCCAGTACACACGCTTCAGCAGGTGTGAAAGATGAACAAACGTGGCCTACTCTAATTCACATGCTGAATGCCTGTTTGGATTTGATATGTATTCTGAACAATACTTCATGCAAACAGAGTTTCCTTCAAGCCAATTCATCTTGGATGAGTTTCCATAGTTTTTATTTCCCCCCTGCTGTGACAGTATGTTGGTTGGAGTCTATGCCACTGGATTTGTACTATACTACAAATTACAGCCAGCGGTTTGGACTGCCTTCAAAGATGGGATATTGAAAAGGAATTACTTATCCCTGTGAAGGTCAGTGTGCAAGTGTGGGTTAGTAGACAAGACCACAGTAATCTGAATCTAAGCCTCCTCCTTAGTAAGACGTAGTACCTAAATACTTTCAAGAGGTCCCTCAGAATACAGTGTCATAAGAAAACAGAAAAGAAAAAATGATGGGAATAACTGAAGTGATTCAGTTCAAAGACTAAAAGCTTTTGTTTCTTGTTCACAAACAGAAGAGACCGAGGGTTAAAAACCCAAATTACACTAATGTCAGAATAGCCAAGACCTGTTCTAATGCACTGCAGAAAGAACGAACATAGGCAAGAATGCACTGTTTCACAGACCTGAAGGAAGCATCATGGATCAGACATCCCAGCCCACAAAGCCACCCTCAGCAGTAAGTTATCTTATGCAGGAAAAATTCTGTTCAAAATATAAGATGACCAGAAAGTACTGTTCAGCTTCTTTAAACTAACCTCTCTTCTTCTCAATCTTCTTAACTTCTGCTTTCTTGCCTTCTTCTTTATTCTGCCTATGAAAAATGTTAAAGTGTTTTTCCAGTGTTGTACACCCTGCTTTTCATACTTTTTGTTTTCTAATTTTTGGATGAGATGCAATATTTTGAAGTATTATCTCAGTAAAACACTGACATGCAAGAGCACAAAAAGAGAAATCCTGGTTTTCAAAGACTGAAACAAAGTAACAAAAATTAATTAGATAAGATACTGCTGATAAATCCTCCTACTCACAGCTGCTTTTCCCTAGAAGCAGCAAATTCAAGGATTTTTAAAACAAGTCACATTTCCAAACTCTATGTTTTTGGTGATGCATGTAAAAAATAAATTGTAAAAATGGCATTGTACAGAACTAACTTTTGGAGAAGGAAAATATTTTTGTGAGGATAACAAAAAGAGTAAAAGTATTTAACATTTTCATGAGGAATTATGGAGAGATCAATTAATCATAATCAGTTCCTATATGACTGATTTTCTCAAATAATTAAATGTAACAGTAAACATATTTTACAACTGACCATAAATATATCAGTAATAATTTCAATATTCTTTAAGGAAGTAGTAATGAGGGAAAAAGATTTACTGCAAATGCATTGAAATCTCCTGGATCTTTCTCCAATTGTATCACTGAAAATAACACTGGGGCTCACAAAAAACAAAACAAAATTTGTTTCCCTCTCAGTTACAGGACGGACACAGGCAGAAATCTTTCAAACACGCTTTTAAATTCTTTACTCAGAGAAGATCATGAACTCCTGTTTAGCAATTCCTCAGTTTTTGTCTTACTGAGGGGTTTAAAAGCCTCATTTTAGAATTTGCATATTTCAGCATGTCATAACTAAATGTCCTGTGACTAATTTATTTCCTGTCAAAGTGATATGTAGGCCTGCATGTCTTACCTTCCATGTTTCTTTCATAGTCTATCCAGTTACAGAATCAACACTTTTAAAGTACATAAAATTAGTTTGCCTCAACTGGCAGCACAGTTTTAACAGCACAGATAAACTGTATGGTGTAAAGCACTTTAACTAAATAAATACTAACAACACAGCTACAAAGACCAGAAAATGGATACTGTGCTGACAAGCAAAGTAATCAAAACATATATAGTCTATATTATTTTAATTCAATATTGAGTTTTGTGATATTAGTCATCAGCTATAATTAAATTCATTATGCATTCAGTAACTACTTCTCCTTTATCTTACTGAAACAAAATTCTATCTACCCTCAAGTGCATGAAGAATGACAGCTATTTAAAAGCAGAAATTTGATTCTTATAACTAAATCAATATATGACTTGATTTAGTTCGATTGCAGAAATCAATCAGCATGTGTCAGAATTAAATACTGATATATTAAGAGTTACTGAGCTTCTAAGGACAATTTATTATCTCTGAAGTTGGAAACACTTAAGTTTGCTACAGGCAAGTAGAATAATTATGTCAGGTTTCCAGAGTGACAGGAAGGAGAAAAAAAAGGGGCTGGAAGATTTAAAAAACAAACAAACAAACAACCCCCTCCCTCCCCCCAAACTAGATTCTTTTTAATGAATGTGAAAAAGGTAGGATTTTGTTGTTACAGGTAAAGGGGACCAGTGGGTGAGGGCAGAAGAAAGGGAAAACAAGGTAAAAATTTGGAGAAAAGGGAAGAGAATAATGGTCTGCTTTACCTGTAACAACAAAATCCTGATTTTTAACTTGTTCTGTCTGAAAGCATGTGCTCCAGCTGCCAGACAGAGAAGGAAATGTTGTCCAGATAACCCTATGCATTCCACACCTGATCAAAAACCCATAACCATGGATTAATAGGTCCTACCAGTTGTAAATCTCATGTATCTAAAAACTGTAAGAAAAATACGTGGTCATCCTGAACAGTTTTTCACACTGATCCCCTTGTACATCGTTATTCTTAGGCTAGTTCTAAAAAGAACCCACCAGTTGTCCTCTGCTAGGGATTCCTAGACACTGAAAGACTCACATCACTTAATTTCTATGTTCAATTCTTCCCATCCTCTCACAAAAGGACATACTGGTTTAGATGAACTTTTTACTCTCCCCTTAAAAATCAAAAACAGAAAAACAAAAAAGGCAAGGGGAGAAAAACAGAACACAAGGCAAACAGGTTTGGAAGTTTTTCAACTACTGTCTCCTCCTGTTAGGTTCAAAGTATTCCTACAACTTGTGGGCATCACACATAAAATACACTCACGATTCAGATTCTGTCTGTTCCTCTTGCTTACGCTTTCTTTCCGTTACTTCTCTCTCATGTTGGCCTCTTACAATGCCCCTTCTGTGAGCTGCCTGAAAGCTTCTCCCTCCTTTTTTCTTCTATTTTGATTTGGCATTTAATGGTTGGAAAGAGAAAAGCAAGATTATCAAGTTATGGTTTCGGTAAACAGATAAACCTACCTACACTAAGTATCTTTGAAACAAGGTGGCTTTCCGTGAAACTAAATATAATTTCATTAGTCTTTTCTCCCTTTTTCCTTTTTCATTGGAAGGAAATGCTAAGCCTCAGAAAAATGAAGACATTACAAACCGTTGGCTAAGGGACAGTTTTGTACCTTCCAAAATTTGATTTCAAGCCAAATGTTCTCCAGACGCACCCAAGGAAAACAATATTTGTGTTCCAAGGAATATAGATGAAAAAAAAAAAAAGAAAAGCCTTTTGACAAAATAAATGCTACATATAAATCCTTTCTTAAAAAGAGAAGTGTCTTAGAAAAGATGCTTTTCTTAGAAAAGCATCATTTGAGAAAATTAAGTTTTGAAACTTCTGTAAGCCAAGTCACAGGACTCCAAACTCTTTAAGCTCTAGCTTTAACTTGAAGAAAGATCTTCAGTGATACTACTTTCCTTTATAATAAATTTGTCAAGAAGGCAAAATTATACCTTGTCCCCTTCTTGTTCTTCTTCATCATCAGAATCAGAAGCTGATGTAGAACCCACTTTTGCAGCATTTTTCCTTTTTGGTTCAGCCTCTTTCTTTCCTTCCTTTTTATCAAATTCCTTCTTTGATTTTTCCTCTTCCTTCTGACTCTCCTCATCTTTTTTCCCTTGTTTTTTGGGCTTTTCTTCTGGTCCTTTTTTCTTTGCTTTCTCCTCCTCATTAACACTAAAACATGAACAGTATTTAGGCACCATGTCCATTACCTACAGTGACTTTAAAAATGACATTTTAACTCAGGAAGCTGGGTTTTTTTAACCACATAATATTAAAAATTGTGAAATTAATTAACACTCAGCTCATTCAATGACTTTTGAAACAATACTTTGCCTTCTTCTAAAATTAACGCCCACTACCTGTGGGAAAAAACTCGCACAAATAAATGATAGTATGGAGGTTCCAATGAAGCTAACCTTAATGTAAGTGCATAGATCCAAACCTAAGAAGTTCATGCTCAGCAGGTTCTCCACATACATATGGGTCTGCAAGACCAAGAGTGCATATACTGTAAACTAGATTTATAAAGTACCCTTATTTAAGGTGTACATATACCAAAACTATGCATTTGCTAATTTATAGAACACTAAACCAGCGCTCAACTTTTCCCTGAGTTAGCAGAAGCACTAAGGATTTGACATAGGAACTGAAGACACCAAAACCAAAATTTAGGTAACTAATAGGGTTGGAATTCCATCAGAAGAGATTTCTGAAACAAAAAATTCAAGAAAAAAAAACCACTATTTTGACTTTGTGTGATCTTGTATTTTCTCTTAGTAAGTATTTTTCCTCTTCTCTCAGCAGGAATTTTGCACAGAATTTACAAATTAGGAAATTCAAGACTTTCTGCCTCTTGTTTCAGAAGTGTAGTACCTTGAGTTAATCTATATTATAATGACATCAACATAAACAGTAACTCATACTGAATACTAACGGGGTAAACACTGTCAGGAACTCACTACTAACTATTAAGTCTTAACATAAGGAACAGCACTGGTCACAATGAAGAAACTTCATATTAAGGAAAAAAATGTAACTCACAGGTCACCCTCTGAAAGACATGACGGTTTCACCAACTTAGGTCTCCCTCTTGGTTTTGGAACTTTTACTTCAGAAGCTAGTAGTTATACAGAAATAACAGGTTAGTCCACAGCCACCACCTACTCCTTGTCTATGTGGAAAGATTCTTACTCAACAGACATAAGCTACCCTTAAATCAAATAAACTAAAGTGTTGGTAGTTTTTTAGCTGACTGCTAAATTAAAAACTTTGGTGTTTTTCAGCCACAGGCTCCAACTACCAATTCTTGTACTTTAGCTTTTTACAATCCATGCAGTTCGATTTGTTTCGCTAACACAAGTAACACAAACAAGTCTTAAATCCCACAATGAGAAAGTCTGAAATTAGAGAGTGAATTCACTTAGTGCCCACATTAATACAGCTTGTTATCCATATTTTTAGATATATCATGGGGCTTCTATCATTCTTCATGGTAATAAACCGCTGTCAGGAAGTTCTACCATCACCCTACAGTGTAGATCAAAACCCTGCATTTCCTCAGATTCAGCACATTCTTAGTAGTAAGACAAACAGCATGTCTGTCTTCTTGGCACTTATATACTTCAAATGCTTCTTCAGTATCACAGTGAACATGGGGTCAGGAAACCTAACACTCAGTGTTTAAATTCTTGTTGGTCTTAGCACGGAGCACTGCTGAACAAGAGATGCAGGCACCATATCAACACCAGAAAAGGCTTTACAGTACTCTTTTCAAAAAGGTATTTTATACTGGAGACAAAAGCACCTCTTATAAATCCTTTCCTGCTCTTACAGACAGCAGTTAGTAAAAAACAGCAAAAAATGGTAAATATAAACCCACAAATATTAGAGATGTATATTTGGTACATGTAATGAAATGGCAGAGGGACATGAATTAATACTTAATTTCCTAACAAATTCCAAGGCAAAAGTAATTAAGTCTATTTAACTGTGGTTGCGCTATTTTTACATTGTCAGCAGATACAGATGACTAAATTATTTGTTTCCCTGGCTAGATGCTCATACAACGTACTTTACTGCTGCAAGAACTCTTTTCTCTTGTAGTAGTTAAATGATTAAGATAATCCGCAATCTTACCATAAAACTCACAGTAGATCACTGCTACTTGGAAAGAAACAGGCACTACAGTGCCACCAAATGATTCTAATTATATGTTTAAAAAAATCATGTTCCTTATAATTTGTCTATCAACCACAGACTGCCTTAAACATCTTTTTAAACAAGGCTCTCCAGCTCTTAGCTTGTTTTGCTTGTCCTCAGAGCTCCACCTACAGGTTCTTTGTCCCCCCAGTTCTCTTGTGTTTTATGGATACTCTAACACAATCAAGTAGCTTATAGACCTTTAACGTATATAAACCTTCATGAAGCAAAAATACAGAGAGAGCTTTTATCACATACTTTAGCAGTATTTTATGAAGAAGGCTTTTCTAAAGGTAACAATTGTATCCAAAACCAACCAGTCTTTAATTTCAAAGACTGAGCATTAATACTAACAGTTTAAATCCATTTATGTCCTAAATTCATCAGTTTGAGATGAGGTGTTTTCTCATTACAGTTTATTAGCAAAGCCCACCTTAAGCACGAAAAAATACTCAGTAGTACTTTAGGGGAAGGAGACAACTCCCTGACTAATTCTACACAGATATTTCTGTGGTGAAAAAAATTAGATATTTCTTCTGAAGTTACCTGCTGGTCTTCCTCTTTTGGGGCTTACTTTTGGAGACACTGCCACAGGAACTGCTGCTGCTCCCGCTGCTTCCTCAGCTTCAGCTTGTTTTTCAGACTAATTTAAAGAATGAATTTCATAAGTGAAAAAAATACATGGCCCCAGTATCTCAATTACTTTCTCAAACAACAGTTTTAAACTTCTAGAAATAAATTATTATCCTATTGGTTGTACACACGAAAAAGTTTCCAAATTCAGTAACAGATTAAGTATTACTAATTTGACCCTCTCTATATCATCACTACCTGGTAAGAAGTGTTTCATATAAATTCAACCAGCCCATTCATCTTCAGAATAAACCTATCTTGGTACAATAAAGCAAGATTACTTATAAGTATTTTTAAGATCACCGTAACAACACACCAAAACCCAGTCTTTTTAAGCAGGCAAGTTCATATACTTCCCAACTACTCCTCTTTTAGAGTACCCCATCATCACCCCAAGCTGCATCAAAGTATCAAGAAAAGCAACTGCTTCCAGCTCTACAGACCAATGTTATTCACCATGAAAAAAACTGTATGTTGGCCTGCAGAAACGGGACATAACGACCTGCACCTACGCAGTCACTTCAGGGGGGTTGAATTGAAGAGTTGGATAAAACTTATAACAAAAGATATCTATGAAAAGATATATATCTCCCTGCAGAAACACTCCCTACCCATATATACAGATGAAAAGAATTGAGAAAAATCTCAACTGGAAAAAAACAGACAAGAATTTAGTGTCTTGCAAAGAGGAGTATAGGTGCAGCACGCTACTTACCTGTGACAAATATACTAGTCACAGATTTTCCCAAATTGAAGACACCACAAAATCACAAATTTGTAAAAAAGAGGAGTATTTCCAATATTGGTTCAGTGTGATGAAGATGTTAAAACACAGACTGTTTTATTAGCAGTCTAGCAACAGTTTACATCTTACTTTTTCTTACTTGTAATAGGTTGTTTGGGAAAGATAGGAACTCCATATTCCACATTAAGTTCAAACAGAATTAAGACTTGTAAAACACACTCTGGGAAAACTTTCGTTTCCACGAATCTTTCTGACATTTGAGAGAGGGGAGAAGAGTGTCAAGCACTTAAACTTATGCAGCATCTATCATTAAAGAAAATAACATCCTGTATTATCACACCCCAAAAATTCCAGTAAGGTGAAGTAATTAAATGCATTGTTACCTTTCTTTTTCTTCCTCTTCTAGCAACTTTAGGAATAGATGCATCATTTGCTTTCACCACATCCTGTGAAGATTAAAAACAGTTCAAAGACTCTTAATAAAACAAAGATATATATATATACGTATTTTAATATTCTAAGTGTTTTTCACAACGGAAGCCTCTGGCACATAGTTTAAACAAGAACCTTGTAATGTATATGAAGACACTTCCTACTTTTAAATTATTAAAACCCTGATTATGGCTTTACACTGAATAAGGGTAGATTCAGATGAGACATTAGGAAGAAATTCTTTACTGAGGGTGGTGAGGCACTGGAACAGGTTGCCCAAAGAAGCTATGGATGCACCAGCCCTGGAAATGCTCAAGGCCAGGCTGGATGGGGCTTTGAAAAACCTAGTGGAAGGAGTCCCTGCCGATGGCAGGGTGATCGGAACCACATGATCTTTAAGGCCTCTTCCAACTCAAACCATTCTATGATTGTCTGGTACTTAGGACTTTTTCCTGAAAGATAAAAAAATAAACTAAGTACTAAATAATATTCTGTTCTAAATAAAGGTATACAGTGATGTTTTAGTCTGTCAGAAGTCTTTATCTAGTCCTCAAAAAAAAGTAGATTTGCAATACAGAGTAAGTGATAAAACCCATGGTGTTCCACCAGTTTTAACTGAACTCATAGAAAAGTCAGACTGTTTCCTCTCTGACAAAAACTTCAGGTCCCAGGAGCTTCAGTGAGAGGTCTAAACATGAGTGAGCACACAGAAAGTTTTATATAATTAAACAGCTCCTGAGACTGTCACAACAGTAATAACTATAGTGTCTGAATACTCAGTAATAGATTGACATCAATCAACATATTAAGATCTTCACTGGTACATAACAAAGGCTCTAACATACTTCTTTAATGTTTTTGTCCAAAGGTGGATCATCTTCCTTTGAAGTATCCATCTCCTTTTCTTCTGTTTCAGCTTCTGTAGATAAGTTACTATCCCCTTTAGGGGATAACTGCAAAGGGAGCCAACACAGAGTAAAAAAAACACATTAGGAAGTATTTTATAGTGAAAAGAAAGCATGCTAATTACTATTAGGCTGTTCTGCACTTTAAATAGTTTAAGAAGGTAGTGTACCTAGAGATTTAAGTACCCACTCAAAGCCTAATTGTACTGGACCACTTCCTGCTGCAGCACCTCTCTTACAAGGAAAGGCTGAGGGTGTTGGGCCTGTTCAGCCTTGAGAACAGACGACTGAGAGGGGACCTCATCAATGTCTATAAGTATCTGAAGGGAGGGTGTCAAGAGGATGGAGCCAGGCACTTCCAGGTGGTGCCAAGCAATAGGACAAGAGAAAATGGTCAGAAACTGACGCACAGGAAGTTCCATCTGTACATGAAAAAGAACTTCTTTACTGTGAGGATGACCAAGGGGCCAAGCTGGAACAGATGGCCCAGAGAGGTTGTGAAGTCTCCCTCACTGGAGATAATTAAGAACCATATAAAAGCATGTTCTGTGCCATGTGCTCTAGGATGACCCTGCTTGAGCAGGTGGTGGGACCAGATAACCCACTGTGGTCCCTTCCAACCTGACACATTCTGTCATTCTGTGTGGAATAACCCTTTGTCCAGTTCAGCCCACCTGTTGTGCCTATTCCCCCACATGTTCTTGTGAACCTGCGAAGCAGAAAACTAAAACAGCGTGTTATCAGTATTACTGTCACACTAAATCAAATATACAATACTGCACCAGCTGGTAAGAAGAAAACTAACTCTATCCCAGCCAAAACTAGGACAAGTATTAAAGAGACCATAAACAAGTTGTTTTATCTTTTGTAGATTGTAATTTATGCCTTTTTTCCTGTTTTGTTGGGGGTTTAAAAACTTAAAAATACAAGGTTATGTTATAGGTAAGCAGTTAAGACTTGAAAAATCAAGTGTTTTTAATAATTTACTTGATAACAATCAACCTTTCCTTGCAGCCTATGTATCTGCGTGTTTTTAAGATTTTCAGTTCTTTCAACCTGAATACCTTGTCCCACTTGCAAGCACTTCTTCTGCAACTCCTTTTTAAAGTAGCTAGTTTTTAAAATCTCAGCTTTAATGTCCCAGTTTAAATGAGACAAGGGCCTTTTGCTGAGGATGAGTTATGAGAAAAGACCTGAACTCCTTCCTCTAAGCAATTATAAATCCAAAATTAAGAGGCT
>JAYRBT010000093.1:40571812-40582284 GCA_036023395.1 Myiotriccus ornatus | reverse complement strand
TTCGGCCATTAGCCAGCCCCGGCTAGGTCTTTTGTCTTGCTAAGTACTCTTTGATGGCCAGGGGGAAGGGAGAAAATTCTGTAGCTGTCTAGCTAAAACCAATTAAACAAAGCAACTATCACACAACATTCTTAATTACCTGAACATACATAATATCTCTGAGTCTTTTTACAGAACACAGTTTTAAGATAGAAGAATTATTGGTTTCCTAAAACCAGAGTACAAGGACTGGTTAACAGAATTTTATAGCTTTATTACTATAAAGAGAGAAGAAATTTGCTCTGTATTTTGCCTGAAGCTGACTGGGACTAATTACAGAAATCTAGGTAAAAGGACCCATTCAGGATCTTCCATGTTCCATCTTCATGTTTAAACTGCTCTTATGTCTTCCTGTTTCTCTTCCACACTGCCAGCACTGAATAGCCTAAAAACACTTTTCATGAGAAACATGAAGCTTAAGTCATTGGCATACCCACCAGCACACGCTACTTGAGGCACAAATTCACACTGAAGCAAACCGACTGATCAGCCCAGTTTAAAAAAAGTTTCCCCCTTGCAGTAGCAAATGCTAAGAACAAATGCTTTTATCAGCAGTGTGCGTGGGCAAGAACAGCATCGGTTTACTAACACTATCAGCAAATTATGTGTTGAAGACTGCTCCTAAGGTATAGCAGATAGAACCCAAGTCACCCTGAACTTCTGCATGTGGAAGCCGTAAATAAAGAACTCTAGACAGTAACAAGTTGAGAGAAATAATCCATGAATAATTCTGCAGTCTCCAACTCATCAAAACAACTCTCAATATCATCTTATCAGTATACTACCAGTAGACTTACTTTTTTCCTCCAATCAAAGGACTTTTTTACTCTTGAATAAACAAGCTACTACAGCTACTGGACAGTAACCCCAGCTAAGGAACACCTGCTATGTGTTTGACACACTGCAAATTCTTCAGCTGCAGCTGTGAATCAACACTAAAGGATGGCGAGCAACACCTACAAAAAAACTACACTAAAATCTGCATAAATAATCAAAATTAAAACAGTCAGAATAAAGGCAAGTCTATTCAAAATAGACCGTTACTGAATTTAATGGCACTACATATCCTGTGGAGCAGTAATTTCCAGAAATTAGTTAGAAATAAGATACTATAAATGTACCAATCCCACCTGCACCACAATTTTGTCACTTTAGGATTCTGTTTTTCTTAAAAACACTGAGAAGAGCTGACAAAACACAACATCTCTTCCATGCCATATGAAAAATATGCCCATATGGACATAAGAAAAACACTCAAGAACAGAGAAAGTTCAAACTGTACTACACTAGTATTACTAACTGTACAGTAAGCTAGGAAGCTTCAGCTCTTAGAGTAGAAACTACATACAGCACCAATAAGTTGAAACAACGTTTCAGGCAGAAAAGCATTTTTCTTTTTAGTATGAGTATAATATATTTAAAAAGAATTAAATCTTGTTTTGGAAGGATTCTAAGGTACACACACATCTACAAAGTGAAGAAGCTGAACTCTGTATAAACTACTGTATACTGATTACTCACAGATACTTTTATGACTCAAGAGCTGAACTGATACAGCTATGAAAACCTCTATATTCTAATTAGTTCATTAAGAGTATGGCCAAATTCAAACTGGTTCTTATAATCTCTTCTGGCAAATACACTGCAGTACCCTTTCAGCTATGACAGACCCTAAGGATCTGTTTGGCTTTTCAACAAAAGGGATCATAATTGTACGTGACAGTCACACCTCTCTACAGTATTAAAAATTCTTCAGAAACTTCAAAACCAGAAACTTTAAGCTAATTTTTGGTGATCAGTTCCAACTCCTCCTGCCCAGGAAGTACTGTATGAATTTAGTTTATTATGATTTTAGAAATATAGGCTAGCAAGTAAATTAATTTTCAAAAACACATACAGCACCGTAAAAGGAATACAGAAGGACAAAAATATTAGTGTTAAGTATATCTGAAAAGAAACAAATGCAAGACAGTTGCAACAGTAAAGTATTTACGTAAAACTTGGCAATATAGTTTTGGCTTAAAAATGTTTCTGGCAGAACAAAGCAGAAATTCAGTCACTTACTTTTGGGACAGAACACTTTTTTTTTTTGGGTCCTGCTTTTTCTTCACTCCCCTCAGCAGGCTCCTGACTGCTTTCTTCAACAGTTTCGTTGATTGGAGTGTTAATGGCTGGATGGGGCTTCAATATAAAAAAAAAATCCAAAATGAGATCTAAATCTCTTCCTCAACTGAAGTGCGTTCTCCCACATATATTACTGAAGAAAGCATCATGCCAATCTTATTAGGATTACAAGAATATTAAGCATATCTTATTTCATTAATTTCCATTGTTTTCAATTTAAACTGCAACTTCCTTATTAAACTCTTAAGCTCCAATGCCGTGACAACTTGTTTTCACATTACTAATACTGCAATATAGGGATTTTCTTACATATAATATACCTGAAAGGGAAGAAATTTTAAAAGTTTGTTTTGGTCAAATACAGCTTCTGATGCTACTGTAAAGAAGTGCATTTTTAAATACGCTATCAATTCTAAGTAATCCAACTACCCATTCCGAAAACGTAAGCAGAAATTATTAGAGCAAGGTAAGTTAAAACCACAGAAACAGAGGAGACGAAGCCTAAAATACTCCTTTTTATTCAATTACATTGTGGATGGCTTTCTCCAGGCCTCTGGTCCTGGAAACCACTAAAAAGTGTCTGACTCTTTCTCTTTGCACCCTTGCATATAGAAATGTATTTATATATGTTGATGACATTTCCCCCTTCAAGTTCATCACGGCTGAACAGTCCCAGCTCTCTGAGCCTCACAGCAGAGATGCTCGAGTCCACCATCTGGGTTTCTCTGTCCACTGTGTCCATGTTCATCTTGTACTGAGTAGCCCACAACTGGATACGAGACTCCATCCCTACTTATAAAAGTTGCTTTTCCCAGTAATTTTAAGGCTAACTTATAGGAAAAGATTTTAAATAAGACCTGTGGAACAAAAAGCCTTTTTTTTAAAGTAAAAATTGCAAAGAATAACCCAATGGCTCTAGACAGAACCTGTCTAAGAAAGACCCTGTGAGAAGTGCTACCGCTGAAGCTGAAGAACCTGAATGGAACTCAAAAGGTAAAAGGACTACCCCACAGAAAAGCTGCTATACTAAGAAAACAGTCTGAACATATCTCTTGGCAGTATGTTATGTTATTTCTAATTGGATATGTATTTAGCAATGTCTGAGATGCTACTGGAAGCACTGCTTTATGGAAGTGATTGATTCCTGTAGCGAAACAAAACATTAGACAAACTTGTTACTGTTGAATACTTACACCCAGATTTTCATCTAGTTAGAATGACTGGTAACATACAGTTCACAACTTCCTCAGCTACCCACAGGGCATTTCCTAATTATCACAATGAGGACAGTGAGAAATACCAATTTGTATCTTATGGTAGCAGAAAGAATCTGTCCCTTATTATTACAGTCCTTGTTACTGTCATGAGGGGGTTAGCATCTCTCCATATCCTGAAGCATAAAAAGTGTATATCTGTAATACATCAGCTCTCAACAATACTTCAGAAACTCCTTAATCTTTATCCATGTTCTCCTTCAAACTAGAAACACAGTAACTTGGGATATCTTATGAAGCAGCAATTAACTGGTGCTGGAATGTACGTGTAAGAGCAGCAAATAAAAGATAATCCTTTTCCTTATTACTGCGGCATTGCCTAGAAGACCCAGTATGTGATTAGGGTCAGTGTACATCCAGTGTGCTTAACAGAGGGAGCAACTGTGAGCTTACAGAATGTTCAGAGAGGGTAGGCAAAGACAAAATTAGCAAGGCAGTTTCTTTGTCTTCAGATCAAATTTGGGTATTTTTATAGGTAGCATTGCATAGCTCCAGCCTAAGCCTGAAAGACTTACCAAGAGGTTAAGAAATGAGGAACTACTGATGACAAAAACTGAATCAAGTCATGTGACAGAGGGCAAAAACCATACAACACATTGCTTCCAACTACTAGAATGAAAATACTGCATACTAAGAAAGGATGTACTGAAATCTTACAAGGATACTTGTAGAGAAAGGTATTTGGTTTTAGAATACAGAGAGAAATAAAGTGACCAAGCTTCCAGAAAACCACCTCTTTTCGAGCACAGTTCCAAAAATAAGTATCTCAGAAATACATGTAGTTGTAAGTATGCATATGTACACAGTTAAAAGTAAAACTTGATGTGCACTGTAAAAAGCATTAAATTTCTAGCCTTGTGCTCCAAACCTGTCAACATGATCTCTCATGAGCTTACTGTCCTAAGCGGATATCTCCATATGAACAACCCCCACCTCTATTATGCTATCAATACTAGACACCAATAAAAAAAGAAAAAAAAAATTTAAAATATATGAAAATTTGTCTAACCTGCAGTTAAATAAGAGCAATAATTCATAACCCTACAGCAGGAAAGCACTTACTGTCTTTCTCCCCTTCCCACAAAAGCAACAAAGATTTTCAGCCTCTGCATAACTTACCTGCTGATGAGAGAATTTCACTTTGGGATTATTGTCAATTTCCCACAACCCTTCATTAAAACCCTTTCTTTTATTTGGTTTGCCATATTTATCTTTATTTTCTGAGTAAGGGAATATGTCCTTTGGTCCCAAAAATGCCCTTAAGGAGAGAAAGAACAAAATTCACAATTTCAATTAGTTAGTCTTTTCAAAGAAGTACTGACCAAATGGTATTAAGGTATTAAATTCATTATTACTGTAACAACTATTCTGCTAAATAAGCATCTTTAGTTTTTTAAACTTTTGCCTTCAACAGCCCAAGGTTTCTCCTACTGCCACCACATATTTATAGACTTCTCTCCTTCCCAGAGTGTTGAGTGTCTGAGCAAGAAATGGTCAATGCCGCATCTTAAGATTGCAGCTGATAGGTCAACCACCTACTGTGAACCAGATCAATTAAAAACTATTCACCTTACAAACAAACAGAAAGAGCAATTGCTTCCTTAGGAGAAAAAAAAAATCAGGCTGAAATGTGAGGAGTAAAGAAATGGGCAATGAAAAACAAGAGCACAAACTAAAGGATATGAAATGGTTCCAACATTTCAAAATTATTAAATTAAAAATAAGTTAAAATTTAAAACTTAAGAATATTGTGTTGGACATGAAAAAACACCACCTGAATACACTGACTGCCCCCATCTTTTCAAGAACGCTATACAATTCAGCATTAATTCAGTAGTTTTCCAGTGTGTGACAGGACCTCATAACCTGATTTATGAAACTTTATTAATAAAAACTTTAAGATGTTTCTTATTTTAAGCTTCTTCTCCAGCCATTTTCTTGATGAAGGAAACGTGAAACCTATTTTATGTAATATAGTCTTATAGTAGAGGTCTTGATTCTCCCTGGGTATCTTTCAGACAAAGACAGACTCCTGCATAGCACTACCCCTACTGTAAGCTAACAAAGGCTTTTACCTACTTCGCTTTTCTCAGATGATAAAGTCACAGTATCCACTACTAGCTTCTCAAAGTTAGACTTCAGAAAACAAGGTACCATGTTACTGAGAACCAATTTTCTGGTTCATGCTGATGAACATCAAAGACTAATTCCTGCTCTACTTTCATGACCTTTCAACTAAGGTCAGTAAGGATTTCACCACAGCAATCCATATGCTGCTAACAGAAAAAGACCACTCTTTGGTGGTACCTTCTGAATTTCACTCTTTGCCTATACATAGCTTTGTCTGATGGCAAATATATGAGATCCAACTATTTGAAAAGTTGCAGATATTTGCTTTCTAAAGTACTAGCTCATGGAAGAGTTAATTAAGTACTTTTAAGCTCCACTATTTCCTTCATCATCCTTATAAAAAGGACCTACTTGAGACTTACATCCTACTAAACAAAGGAGAAGAAAAAAGAACATCTCACAGAAAGCTTAAGCATTTTCACTTCAACAGTAAACACTCATCTATGTTCACAAGATATTAAGTAAGTCACTGTCAGATTAGACTGCAAATCACCTACCTCTTGGCAAGAGACAGACACAATTCAGCCAGTGTGGGAAATGTGCACCTTCAAAGCCTATTTATCCAGATCAAAAAAGATGGGGAGGGAAACAAAGAGCAACTGGAAGGCCAAAAAATAGGAAAAACACTGCCTCCCTTCTTCCCCATCCTCTGAAGAGAAGCATTTTTCCAAAGTCTCTAAGCCTCTACCCGTATTGATCAGGTATTGAAAAACATCTGAAACCAGCTACTGTGAAAAGGTCATGAGGCTTACTCGGCTGCTGTAGTTAAATCCCCATGTACCAAAAAAGAAAAAGAAACAAGAAAATTGAATGAAGAGAGATTACTCTAATACACAGGCTCCAGAAGCTAGAGTTCAGTGTGACCTTCTGTTTGTCTGTGACCAAATAAAATTTGCACTGATGTGTTTACTGGCACAACATATTCAAATGAAGCTTTTATTAAAATACTGTTTGTGTTATTACTCTCCCCAGGTAATAAAACAGTCGGGGGGTTTTGACAAAACTTAATGAGGAAACAAAGAAAAAAGTACAACATAACACTTGCTTGCAGTAATCTGCAAAGCTGAATTAATACTATTTCTAAAAGTCAAGTAAGAATTACTCCCAAGACAGTCTTGTTTTCCTTTTTCCCTGCAGTTCCTTCTTGTTGTAACTATCCACTTTTTAGCATGATTAAACTAATTTTGTGGATTTTTCAGAGTTGCCACTTACAGTAAGACAGACTGCGTATGTACAGCCTACTAACATGCTGAAGGTAGTGTCTAACTTTGCACAGGTGTGTAAGACTTAACTGTGAGAAGCACAGAGAGAACAAGTTTATCAAATTTACTTTATTTTTCATGAAAAAGTACAGAAAATTGTTAACTCAACGTAATTCCTGATGGATCACTTAGTCACTATTTACAACGACAAACCAAAACAAAATTATATGCCATCAAATATCATTCTCCAATTTTATCTGACCTGCTCCTTCCTATTGTTACAGGTATCTGCTGTAAGCAGTAAATGAGAAAATGAAATATAGGAGTTTCACCTGTTACCACTTTACAGAGCACTGGGGTAAGCAACATGGTTAACAAAAACCAGGAGACAGCTGGGTCATGGCACACCCTGTACATTGCTATATGCATGAAATGAAGGCAAGAAGTTTCTCTTTATTCTATGGATCTCTGAAATGCAGTAAATTGGAACCCACAGCCTAACAAAAAATAACCGCAGTAAAACTTTATTTTGTAACCGTATCAGTGAGTGAGGACTAGACATTTCAAATTTACTCATGTAAACTACAAAAAAACCCCAATCACCAAACCTTCCAAACTCACACATCTCTCAGAAGTCTAAGCTAAATCTGAAGTTGGCCATGCTGCTTCTCAAAATTCGCAAAGGTATTTTTAAAGCTTTAGGTAAGGAGTAATTTCTGTCTCCCTTATATTCAGCCTGTATTCCTGAACTTACAACTGCACAAAGCCTCAGTGCAATCCAGAATGGCACATATCAGGAGCAGAATCAAAGCAGTATCATGTTTCAGTCGCCAAGAAAAATTTAAGAAAAAAAGGTAACCTGCCACATTGTTTAAAATGGTAATTAAAAAAATGGACAAGACAAACCTCAAAACCTTGAATCAAATTCTAGGAACTCCTCTTTACCCACAAAACTACACATGCACACAAAATACAACCAAACTAAAACCACTCAAAGTCATCAAAAGATTTACTGAAAGACAAGACCACTTAGGAAAAAAAAAAACAAGGGCCAAGCACATAGAAATATTTTTCATCAGAAAAGTCACTTCTTAAAAAAAAGAACAGAGTAACAAGCGATGTCAAGAGAATAAGAGATGATTATTCTTTAATTCAACAGGGCAATGTATCTTGTCTAAGTGTGGCTTACTAAAAGATAGATGCAAACTACCAGATTAAGGCAATTTCAATAGATTTTAAAAAAATGAAGAGAAAAAAGCAAGGTCTTGCCACAAAACACAAGAAATTGAGTACTTTTATCTCTGACCTGCCATTTTTTTAAGAAAAGCAGAAGAAGTAAAAGCACACCAATACAGGTTTTAGTTTGGGATTTTTTTAAAACAACAAATGGAGCACTGAACCTGATGTTACAGATCTACACCAACACAACCAAAGTACATGCTACAAAGTAACACAATACCTTTCAAAAGGACAGAACTGCATTAATCCCAGCATATTAACAAATTCAGCAGTGGAAGACATACAGTTCGTCAAATCAAACGCCAGCATTGCTGAAAGTCCCTAGAGATCAGTATTTTGCCAGTTGACAGGTATAAAGCTAACAGCACCTCCTCATTTTTCCATACAGATCTCATAAAAAATAACAACACCCACAATCCAAAACCTCTTCAGAAAAACAAACAAACAAAACCAACAAAAACAACCCCAATACATGATTATCTGTCCGTCTCTCAAATTTTGCCTACTTCACTGTTCTCATCCTTATTTCACTTTCTTTGAGAATATATTATTGAGCATTTTGAGGATATACAGGACTATAATTAAAACTCATTACTGAAAAAGGAAAAAACCATCGGTCATATCACTTTGCGTATGTTTTTTTTTCCTTCTGATGAGCAAAATGTACACGGTACACTTATGGTCTACTGTTCACTTGAACAGTTTAAGCAAACGTGAGAGAAGCATGTCTTGACAACATGAAGAGAGGTTAATTTAGGAAGAACTAGTCTGCTATTTAATACAATAGTTAAAAATGCATTACATTCAGAGAAGATGATAACTTCTTGTCACAGCATTTTAGAATGAAGAAAATATGACCCCTAAATATAAAGGACTTACGTCTCATGGGTGCCAAAAAAGAAAATAGGCATTTTATTCATTGGAGGTTTTACTGCTCCATCAGGAACTTCATCCACCTAAAGAAAACACAGACCATAATTCCAGACAAGTAACAGTTAAGAGCTGTCTGGGGGAAATAAGTAAAAGCATTAAGCATTAAACAGGAATAAAAAAGCTTCTTTACAGAGAAGTAAAGTAGGACTTGAGAGCTCTTTTTAGCTGTATGTTAAAAAAATACAGCAGAATCAAAACCAGTATTAGAAACAATTAAAAATGACAACACTTCTAGTTTACAGCAACACTTTTCACATAACTACTTCTTTTAAAGGGAGAGACATGATGTGCTACAGGTAAAAAGCACATCTCAATTCTATACACGAACCCCCCTTCCTTAAGCAAGAACAACAGACAGACTTGCCACCTTTATGCTGACCCGATTAACTTGCTGAAGCCCAAACGTCAAATACCACCAAAAGCGTAATAAACATTAAAAACCCCAAAACAATTCCTAAGTCAGCATCTTAACTGTTTCAGCTACATTTCCACAGCATTCCCAGACACCGGCATGCCTCTTCCACAGGAGCAGGGAGAGTGTAAAAGGGACCGGACAAGCTACTACATACACTTAGCCTATTTCAAAGCAAGCACGGTAGAAATAGCTGACTTAGCAGTAACACTGCCAGAACTTCGTATTTTCCTTTCGCCAAAGAAGAGCAGATATTTGGGAACAGCATTTTTGTGCAGTTAGGGGCCTGCACGGCTCCAGCATCACACTACCATAGAGAGATCTTCATTCCCGAAAGCCGAGTTACACAAGTTAGGACAACTAATCCCTACTGAACAGGGCTACTTGTTCGCAGTAGCACTTGTTAGGGGCCTGCAGTGTGACTGAGAAGCCGCTTCCACCCTCGGGAGCACGGCCGTGCCGTCCCTCAGAGGAGGGAGGCTGGAGGCCCTGCCCCGCACAGGTGCGTGAGCGCATCCCGCGCAGAACGGAGGAGGGTGACGACGAGGAGTCTTACCCTGGCCGGCCAATGAGGATAACCTTTCATCTTGGCAAAGATCAGGTCTCCGGGTTTGAAATCTCGGCTCATGTCTTCTCACCGACGTGCAGCCCTGCTGCCGACAGAAGGAAGAGCTCTGCGACTACAGCACCCTCCGAGGCTCTGCCGGCCGCCTGAGGTGCTCCTCGCTGCCGGGATAAACACACAGGGGCGAGGGGGGGGGCGGACACAAGCGCAACACGGGAGGGCACGTCAACAAGGCCAAGCGGCCCCGGTCGGAGCGACCACCGCGCCGCGCCCGCCCCCGCCGGCAGACCCCCGAGGCGCCCGGCGGGCAAGGCCGAGCCGCCCGGAGCGCCCGCCCTCCCGCATCCCCCCGGGCCCGGACGGCCACTCGCCCCCCTGGGCACGATGGCGCTGGAGCGCAGCGGGGGGGCGGATGAGAAACTCCGCCCGTCCGCCTGCCCTCCCTCCATCCATCCACCCCTCTATCTCTCCTTTCCTTTCCTTTCCTTCCCTTCCTTTGCCTTGCCTTCCCTTGCCGTCCCTTGCCTTCCCTTGCCGTCCCTTGCCTTGCTTTG
>JAYRBT010000093.1:40540488-40562699 GCA_036023395.1 Myiotriccus ornatus | reverse complement strand
TGGGTGACGAGGGCGGCATCATCAGCGTAAAGCAGCTCACGGACAAGATGATTCAAGGTCTTAGTGTGGGCCTTCAGCTGCCTTAGGTTAAATATGATATGACACACATTTTGTAGGTAACACCCCTCGAACGTATTACCTCCTCAAGTAAAAACTTCTTATACTGTTTTGTTTAACTCTTATGAGCCACTCCATGCTATTTGGATATTTTTTTTTTGTAACTGAATTAGCATGCTTTTAGAGTATATCCATTTGTGTGCTAATAAACGATGGATATGTATCTTAACAGAGGAATGATGTTCAAAATCATTAGCATTCCCAGAAAACAGTAGTTAGATACTTTCCCCTGCTCCCACGTGACTCCAGAGTAATTTCAGAAATTATGAGTTATTATTATAAATCATATAATTCAGAATAATGGGGGTTGACAGAAGACATTTGGATTATGTTTTGAGACAGATTTTTTTTTTCTCTGCAGCTGCTATTTGTTGGATAGAGATAGTGAGTTCTATTTTGGAGGTGAAAAAAACAGATTTCCAAGAAAATTTTAGTTGTACTAATTTTTTTTTTTAATTTTTCTACTATTCATTATCAGATTTTGCTATAAATTTCAATAAAGCTTAAAAAGAGTATTGTTTGAAAAACTAGTTTAATGGTGTTCAGAACTACATCTTAATGTGAAAATTTGACACATTTGATAGAGGTATAGTTTCCAGTACCATGATACCACATTTTTTTATATCCAAGCAATTGATTTTGGTTGAGTAGAATACTTGAAATGCTCTGTCAAGACCTTTTTCTCTTAAATAAAGTTTTTAGTGTGCACGTCACCAGTAATTTAATGGGCCTTAAAGTGTACCTAGACAATTATACCACAGTCTGTACTTTAAAAATGAAGACTTCAATTATTTTCTCAGTTGAGATGAAAAGAAAGCTGTGTCATTTTCTCTAGGAGTATGAATGACTGTTATGTGATAATTATGTGTTTGGGGTTTTATGAACACATATACCAAGGTGAATTCCAGTGGGTAGATGTTAGAAATCACAAATGATACGTCTAGTTATTCTTTATAAATATACTGCTTTTCTGTAAGAACAGAGCAAAACAAACCCCAAACCCATAAACTCAGTGTTTTTAGAAATAATAAGTCTGGTTTTGCATCATTTTATGTTAAAATTATAGATTGAAGCAGAAATGCATTTCTTCCTCTTCATATTTCTAGTGCAGGTTATTAGCAACTGGAATTGATAGTTTATAGTTAATATATTATAGCAAGTGAAACATTTGGAAGGCTTGCTGTATTAAAAGCTGATGTTAGACAGCATCCAATCATGGTGTATGCATTTATCTCCCACAGATTTATTTTGAAGAGAAATGTAGTTTGTAATCTTCTTAGGAGAATAGAGAACTTAGAGGATCAATGTATGAAAACATATTTTTAGCGATATTCTGAAAACCTTGGGAGTGGATATTCTTCTATTATACTGTATATATATTAATCTGCCAATATTTAAACTTAGAAGTACAGTTCGCATTGTTGACTAAAACTGATGTAAAATTACAGCTGGTGGTAATTATTCACATGACGTAGTAACACTTTCATAACTGATCATGAGTGTTAACCAAGATTCTTTTATTATGTTGCCAAATAAACTAAAGCATGTCTCTGTTACAGATTTTAATGCTTTTATGATATGGAAAAATAATCTTTGAAGCTTATCAAGCTTGTCAAGGCTTCATTTTCCAGTTTATTGACTTAAAAGCTCCCTACTGAACATCATGAGTTCAGCCTCTCCAGTCAACTGCTCTGTCACAGAAACTAAAAGGTGAGCTCCACTTCTATATTTTTAAGTCTAGTAGTACAGTTACTGTTTTTGTGGTTTATTTTTTACATCCCCGAAAGTATGTAATTCAGACTGAAGAAGATGGTGTGGTACATGCAAGCTAAGCTGTGTCAGTACAGTCATTAAATCACAGAATCATAGGATGGCCTGGGTTGGAATGAACCTCAAAGATAATCTAGTTCCAATGACAGGGACACCTTCCATGAGACCAGGTTGCTCAGAGCCCCATCCATCCTGACCTTGAACACTGCCAGGGACAGGACATCACAGCTTCTCTGGGCAATCTGTTCAGTGCCTCACCACCCTCGCAGTAAAGAATATTTTCTAATATCTAGTTTGAATCTACTGTCTTTCAGTTTGAAGCAATTCCTCCTCATCCTGTCACTACATACTCTTGTAAAAAGTCTCTTTCCATCTTTCTCGTAAGCTCCCTTCAGATACTGGAAGGCTGCAATTGGGTCACTCTGAAGCCTTCTCTTTTCTAAGCTGAGCAATCCCAATTCTTCCAACCTTTCCTCATAGCAGGGGTGCTCCATTCCTCTAATCATCTTGGTGGCCTCCTCTGGACTTGCTCCAACAGGCCCATGTGCTTCTTTTGTTGGGGAACACAGAATTGGATGCAGCGCTCCAGGTGGGGTCTCACTGAATAGAGTAGAGGAATAGAATCCCCTCCCTTGACCTGCTGGCGTCGCTGCTTTGCATGCAGCCCGGGATACAACTGGCTTTCTGGGCTGGAAGTGCACATTGCTGGCTTGTGTCTAGCCTCTCATCCATCAGCACCCCAGGTCCTTTGTGGCAGGACTGCTCTCAGTGTGTTTGTCCCTCAGCCGGTATTGATACTGGGCGTTGTCCTGGCCCAGGTGCAGCTTGTGGTGCTCAAACGTGGATCCACTTACCTGTCAAATAGATTTTTTTTTTTAACTGAAATAGCAGTGGAAATAAAGATAGAGATTATTTAAGAGGACTAGACCTTTAATTTGTATCTTGATTGTGATCAGTTGCTTCTCTGTAGTTTAAATGTAGGTATCTTTGAAAAAAAATCTGGAATGGGGTTTGCTCCACACGTTTGCATTTGTTTCATGACAGAGATGTTTTTGAGATGGTAATCCATGTTAAAAAATGAGCCTTACTGAAGAGACAAGCAAAACCTTGCTAGTCATTTTAATGTATGTGATTGGAATGGTGTTTTTTAAGCATTCTGGAAGTTATTTCATCAATAATAAAAATAATGAAAAATAACAAAAAAATACTGAAATCAACTTTGGGAAATACAAAGTGCATATCTGTTTTAAGCTCCTGCTGCTACATCTCTCATATCTTGCACAATAAGCAATATGAATATCCCTTTTTTGAAAAAGGAATAGTATGATTCCAACTGCATGACATAATTTTACGTAGGTGAATGTTTAGAACTTTGGACTCAAAATCAAATAACTGAAATAATGGAGCTTTTAAACTTAAAAGCAATACTCAGTTTTTTTTTAAAAAAAATCTTATTTTGCAGCTTACATAATGTGGAGTGTGAATTACTCCAGAATAGCAATGAATCAGAATTGGATGCTGTTTTAGATCTGAGATGGAAACTTCTTCAAGCTAAAACTGAAAATTTAGACTTAACTATTAAACACAATCAAGAGGTAAGGACTTTTTTTTTTTTTTGCTTTACTACTTTTGAATAAATGTTTTCTTTTTTATTAAAATAATGCTCTTATGTGGTGGATCAAAAGCACAGTCACTAACTGAAAAATAACAAGGCAGGTGTCACTGTACAGACCTCATACCTGCTCATAGGAACTGCTAGAACCTCTACTGTCATAAGTAGTTAAGGGTGGATGTAGGTGACCCGAGTACTTCACAACAGAAAATGCTGCAGAAGAATTTTGTGCGCTCCCAGCTCAATGTAAGAGGTTGTTTGTTTGTTTGTTTGTTAGTTTTAATCAACATAATCCCAGGGATCCATTTTATAGAATCACCCCACAGTTGATGGCGCATTGGGAAAATAATAATTTAAGTGAAGCACAAGAGCAAATCATTGTGGGAGAAGCAGGCATCTCTTAATTTGGGTACATACTCAGATAATAAATGGATATGAAACAGAAAACTTGTTTTATTGTCTAGATTTTGCCAAAATCAGATGAATGAACACCCACATCAACTGCACCTAGCAGACTGCTTAGAGTAGATTTGTTGCCTCTAGTAGTAATAGTACTTCAGCAGCACAATTTAAACCAGGTTATCAGCTGCCAAATTGGCATTAGCATGTGTGAGAAGTGTACTTAGTAGCAATAAACTGAAACCAGTTACAGGAGTGCCACACTCAGTGCCCACCTTTTCCTATGTTTGCTAATGCGAAAGATGATATTCGAACAAAAGAAAAGATTAATTAAGTATTTCCTTTTACTTCATTTCAATACTAGTTTGCTACAACAGCATCAAGGAAAACCTTTGTAATGTGGGTAAATTATTTCCCATGAATGAAATTCTCATTAACAATTACATTGCTACTTTGTACATGTTCTGAAGAAATACATATTTTACTTTCCACCTTCTTGTGTTGAAATAGCATGGATTTGATTTTCTGGATCCAGTTTTTGGCAGCAAAGATTGCACTATGTTTCTTAGTCTGTATAATATCCCTTTTTACAGTATTTTTCATTCTTAGTTTGTTCTGTTAACATGAATAACATTCTTTTTTGACTACTGGACATTGTTGGACTGAATGTTATGCTTGTGCATATAGTTGTGAGTTATTAGATGTCTGACAGTCTACTATCCCAGTGTAACTGTTTTTCTGAGTTTTAAGGAAAGTTACCAGGAAACTGACAGTGGAATATAATGTTTCTGTTGTTGCATTTTTTCCTCTGAGCTGCAGGAAGATGACAGTATTAAAATGTTAATTTTGCTAAGGTAGTGTATTTTTGGAAAAACAGGGATATGTTGAATATATGTCAAATTCATCCAGGAGTAGAATCAGTTTGCATGAAACCAGCAGAAGTATCAAAATGTGCATATTTATGCACAGTTGCATGAGTATTTCAAATTCAAGTGGAATAAGATGGTGGTTGTGAATGGGATTCGAAATATCTTTTAAAAATATTCTGTAGCTGTATTTCTGTAACACTTCACAGTTTTTCAAAGGAACATTGTTACCAGCTTTCTGAAAGAAATTTATTTTCTAGGTGTCCAACTATGAAAGCCAGATAATCAAATTACGGTCGGAATTTGAGAGAGGAGAGGCCATTCGACAAAGTCTGGAGTATGAATTGGCAGTTGCCAGAAAAGATGCCCATCTGAAAACGTGTACTGCAGAAGAAGAGTTAAGTGATGTGAAAAACAAACTTGTGGAACTGCAAGGTAAGTTTCAAAGAAGCAAAGATGGCATAAAGGCTAAATCAGTTCCAAGTCCGTAAGATAAGTGAGAATCAGGGACTTAATTAAATTTTCTAGTTACCACTGTTTTTCTTGAATCTCTCTTACCTTTCCCATATTTTATCCATCTGCTTTTGAAAACTCATAAGAGTTTACAAAATTCTTGTCTCATATGTGTATTAAAACTAACCTGCTAAACCTGTCAACCCTTTTATATCTTTTGCTTCTTACCTTCTGTTATTCCTTCCTTCAGTGTGTCTATGTACAGAGTTGTAATCGTGGTGGCTGTGGCTGTCTCTACATCATAGTTATGTCCAAGCCCAGTAGACCTTCCTTTTCTGTTTCAGGGGAAAAAAAAAGAAAGAAAGAAAGAAAAAAATCCATTCCTCTTCATTTGTTTGCGTATTTGCAGCAGCTTTACTTCCAGAAGTTCTCCTCATACTGCTGTTTTCTTTCATATTTTCAAATGTTTCATGCTTTTCATTGTTCATATCTGGTTTATTTTCTTCTTGTCATCTTTGTTTCTCTTTTTATAGGTAAGGCATGTTGTGACAGTAGTATGTGGAAAGGAGTTTTTTTATCTAGGCTTTTTTTTTCCTACCACTTGCATATTCAGAAACTCAGATTTCCTTCATACTCCTCAAACAGAGAGAGATTTCTCATTCTTACAAGTAAGTGAGGTGCATTTTTAGTTACCTAAACTGGTATAGTATCTTTCTAATCTAGTACAAGAGATGCATTTGTGAATTTGATGAACCTTTGATATTCAAAGAGGAGTTTGGAGCACTACTGTTGAAGATTTTACCTTCCAAGAATGGAAGCAGATTCTGAATCTTGCAAGTACTAGAAGTACCAATTGTTTTTAAAACAATTGGAAAGCTGAACTTTCACTCCCTTGGAGAAACACATAAGTAAAAGTCTAATGGATTGCAAACTGGAAGAAGGCTTTTTTTTCCCCTGGAAATTTGTTTGTGATTGCAAGCTGAAGACTTGAACTGCTAGTTTCTCACCTAGAGAAAAGCTATTTCTTTCTGTGCATGCTCTCTTTATGCTAATTTCCCTACCAATTTAGAAGTGAGGAGTGCCATGCCAGCACCAAGAGGCAGGACTCAAAAGAGACTGATGCTGATGGAGGAACCACAGCACAGTGACCCCAGTCTGCTGTGCTACCTGTCACCTTCCTGAAGGGACTGGGCTAACATGGAGTGAGGGGACTCGAGAACAAAAAGGGGGTAGGAGAGGTTTTGCAGAGACAAGGGATGTTTTCTTCAATGGGTGTGTGTATATGTGTGTGTGTGTTAGTTTCTTTTAATACCGTAGTCAAAGATTATAGTCTGTCAACTGACAGTAAATTCCATTGTCGAAATTTCTCAAACTTTTTGTTTCTGTGACAGGCGCAAGAAAACCCCAAATCATCATTGTGTTGCTGCTTAATCCTTTAGCAATTTATAATTTACTGTTTCTTTTCCCTGGTCACTTGGAGCCTTTCTCACTTCATGTGGTGCTTTGATGTGATCCCAACAAAGCTCCTTACACAGAATGCCTCATTTATGTCTTGTCCCCTTCAGTATTTCTCCAAATTGTTTTTCTGCCATTCTCATTGAATCCAACAGTCTTTTCCTGTTGTGTCCACTGACTCTCTGTATCCTCTGAATGTGCCTCTTCTGTTCTTTTCATTCTTCTCTAACTAGGAAGAAATTTCGGAAAGCTGAGATGAATTTGAGATAAAAATCTGCTGGAAAGTGGTGATCAGTTAATTGCCAGACTAGTTAGTTGTGTTAGTAAAATTAAAAGCCAATACAAAGTATTTCCATCTGAAAGCCAGTTAGTAAAATTAAGCAAAGCTTCCATAAAACTTCCTGCAGGTAATGAAGCTTCTTCCCCTGGCGTTTGAGCTTTCACAGAAGAGTATGTACAATATTCCACTGTCTCAGGTTGTTTGCTGGACAGAAGATTTAGATCTCTTGTGCAGCCATAAGTTTCTTTGGAAAAGCTAAGCCTTTGCTTGCTAGCCCAACTTGCCTTAGATTTACCTACAGTCCCTTTCATGGAGCAGGTGCCTGTCTTTACTGTCACTTAAACTGAGCTCAAATTTAATTGATACAGACTAACATCTGTATCAAAAATGACATTTGGAAATAAGCTAGACATCCGAAAATAAGTCCTCTATGCTATAGAGATGTCACTTGAAAGAGTTATCTCAAGTTTTTATTCTTTTCCAAGAGGAGAAGAGTTTTAATTTGTAAAAATCTCTGAAACATTCCTATGTCCTTGTGTGAAAGATGCTATAAGAACACAAAATTTGATAGTTTCTTTGTAATGAAAGTGGTTCTCTCCAGGGCTGGAAGTGTTAATGTTCCGGTATATCACAAGTATCATAGTACACAGAAGAACTGATGATCATTATACTTTTTTTTCTGGACATGCTTTGCAGAGCTACTTGTATTTTTTCTTTCTCTTTTTCTGTAAACAATAGTACTCAATGAAAATCTTCAGCAGAAAGTGACAGAGACTGAGAAAACGTTTCATAATGCTCAGCAGAAGTGGGAAGAAGAACAGCGAAGACTTGCAAGGGCAAAGGATGATATCAGCAGAATTTACAACAATGAATATGTATTCCTTCTTAAGGAAAGAAACGAAGTGGAAAGGATTTTGCTGGTATGGTATTAAATGTTGGAAAGTTGCATGAGATGATGGCTGGAACTTTTTTGGTATGGCATTTGTAGTGGGTTCAGGTCTTTCTGGTTAAGGAAAAAAATCCCACAGATAGCTAAATTCTGTAGAATATTTCTGAAGCGTGTAGCCTTAGAAACTTATACTTAGTGTGTCACAGTCTTTCTTGCTTTGTTGAAAAATGTTGTGGCTGATTTTGATGGTAAAGCCCTAAACCAAGTTACCAGTGCACAGTCCATTTGCGCTGTCATGTAATGCTGAGTTAGTAACATCAGGGACACCCAACACCCACAGACTCAATTTTCCTGTTACTTCCCCCAGTCTGATATCCAATAGCCTGTGAATATGAAAATCATTTGTGTAATACGAAGACCACATACTTTCAGAGAACCTGAACAGTGGTGACGGGATTATTTGCTCCATACCACGTATGAAAAATAACCATTGTTGGAAACTGCCATTTGGTTAGATAAAAATCACCTAATACTAAGAGATCTGTATTAGACTGTGGGTTTTGTTCTTCACGTACTTGATTTCATTGTATTTCCTGAAAAAAAGTAATTATCAAAGTTGTATTACACTGATATGTATAAATCAGGTGTTAAATGTGTAAAAACTAGTGAAGGTGTAAACTTGTTTTTATTCTTTTTTATACATTCAGGCTATTCAAAAATGAAATATGTTTCCAAGAAATCAATAGTACTATGGTATGGAAGTGCTGACTCAACATATCTAATTTTTACCTTCTCCATAGGGACACAAACAGTGATACCAATGTACTTTAATAATTTTTGTCTCTTTAAATGACAAGTGAAATACATAGTATATTAGCTATGTAATAATACTGTCTGAGGAAAAGCTAGAATGTGTTCAGCTATAGGTTTCCTTCGTAAAAAGAAGTTTAGTGCAAAGGCTCTGTTAAGGCTGATGGACATTTATATTACATAATGTATGCAGGGAACAGATTGCTGCTAAAGATACACTGTATGAACTGTGAGTCTGAACTTGGCTATGAAAATGCTGAGGTAGGCATGGAAATGAAGTCAGCTTAACCTACTAAAATGTGTCTCTATGATATGGAGGAAAAGTAATCCTCTCTGCTCTCCAATAGGCTCTACTGAGTGTGCTTAGCGTGCGGTCTTGTATATGATAAAAGGTGTTGGGGTTCAGTAGTAAGTGCAATAGCATCATCTTGTGGTTAATCAGAATATAGTATTCCTTCACAGAAGCACTTGGTTTTTCCTTAGCCTGTTTGTGAAGTTGTGTTGTTTATACACACTTCAAAAAAAAGGCAAACGAAAAGGCATGTTTTTTATAAGCAGATGTGTATAGAAAGTATGTGACGTGCAAGTATACATGTATATATAATGGGTTTTTTTTTTACGTGGTGAAGTATGTTTCTCTTTGAACTTCCTAAGTGCAGGTGACTGCTGGAATAGTCTGACACAGTCATACCACATCTGGAAAGTTCAGAGACTTTACAGTTCTGAAATTCTACAAGTCATATTGATGTGTTTAAAAAGCTTGATGCAATATTTGTGTCAGTTTTAGGCTGCTCGTGTTAAATACATTTTCAGTATAAAATGTTTTGAAGTCTTGATGTAGTATTTTCTAGCAAACTATGTATTACTTATTTCACGTGCACTTCTCTCAGCTCACTTTGTTTAATATGTAGAAGATAAATCTGAAGAGATTAATATTTCTGTATCTTCCTAATGTGGAAAAAGTGGGAGTAGTTGTATATTTCAGTGGAAGTAATTTTTTTTAGGATGCTGATGGGGAGAAATTTCTTCATTGTCTTGATATTATCTTAAATTTAATCCATATCTGGATAGACTATTTTTGCAATATTTTGGTTTACCGAGGTTCACATTTTTTAATCCACATGCATGCTCCTTGTTGCCTTTCCAGAGAATGCCAAAAAAATTGTGACATAGTGCCTGCAATGACAAAAGAGAGAAAACAAACTTTTTTTTTTTCATTTACTAGTTGGAAACACTTAGCACTATGTTAATAAGGGAGTTGCGAATCTCTTGTTTGAGTGGCCAAAACATTCTGCTTTCAGTCAGGAAGAACTTCCAAAATTCGTTTTCCAAACTTTGGAAAAGATTTATATTTCTTTGGTCTTCATGTATAAACATGGTTCTGTCAAACTTCAATCTTCCAAAGAATCATTCTTTATGAATAATTCATTTTCTTCTCTTTCTCCTCCCCACTCTGCAGATGCCTTATGATTAGTAATTTCCAGGAACAAAATTATGTGATGTAAGAGTAATAGCAGAATTTACAGACCAACTAGTTTATTTTCACAAAATTTCTCTTGCCATGATAAATGGTAGGAGTAAATGAACAGGAGGTAATCTTCCTGTGTTTTACACAGAAAGTAATTTTAACAAATTAGCTCTCCAAAGGTCCTTCAGCTAAGTCACTAGATTTATATCTTGTTTCTAATGCTAGTTATGGAAAAGCTTACTCCTGTCCACTACAACAAAGCCAGTCTTTTTGAGACTTCTGGGATCTTAAATATGCACTGGACTACTAGGGGTTCATTATTTGGCTACTTTGCACGTGTTTTGGTGTGAGTGAGGATTTTATGACAGTGACTCCACAGAGCTGCTGAGAGCAATAGTGTTGGTACTTACACCAACCTGTAGCTTGGTTCAACTTCCAAAGGCAGAAATTGTGGTGGGGAACAGCTTAGTTATTTTATTCTTCTGAGAACTTCGTAGTTCATCTATGTAATTTAAGTAATTCAGTTTGTAGAAAGAAAAGTCCTTCACAGAATAGCAGAACTTTGTTTATGGGAGTAACTTTCAATAAATGATTTGATTTGAAGTTCTAATAGTTTAAATAAAAACAAAGTAGAGCTTCTGTCCCTAAGTTTCATTTCATCAAATGCACTTAACTGTTTCCCTCTCCTTCATTGCCATTGAGCTGGGAGAGAGAAGAGATTGGAAAAGCAACCTTGTACTCTTTTAGAGAAAAATTTCCTGTGGAGAATTGGCTCTGATTTTAGTATTATTGCAGAAGGTCACGTTCATAATGAGTTATGAGCCAACACATCTTACCTGTGGTGAACGAAGAGCATGTCTTCTGTTGGGCAAGTGGTTCTGCTGGCATGTGCTGGTGTATTTTTTTAATAACTTGTACTGAGGCAGTTGGCTTTCCTCTTTTGACCCCTCTACTGTAATACTTTATGTTAGAAAAAGTATCTCATAATGCTTTGGGTTTTTTTCCTAGGAGCTGAATAATGAACTGCAAAATATACGCAAGAAATTGAGAGATGTGGAGGTGGAACACAGTGGCTGTACTGAGGTGCTGAGACGCCAGGCCCATGAACTGAAATGCAGCACCGAACGAGAGAAGCAACTTAAAAAGGAACTCGAAGTAAGGCTTTTTCGCTATTGCTATTAGGATCAACAAGCACTGACACTGAACAATTTCATTTTTGAGGGCTGGAACCTTCCAGTTAGGCTTTGAATTCTGTCTGCTTGATGAACAAAATGTTGAACACTGGTTTTGCAGAAAAGGCTGAAAAGGTGAATGGCACTTTAACTGTGAGCCTGACTGTGAGCAGATGGGAAAAATTTTGTGTAAGCATGGAAACAAGGCTAACTTCACTTTAGGAAGCTTGTACATTTCCCCTGACCTCTTAATTTGTCTATCTTGTCTTTTTGATTTATGGGATTTGCAGTGGAGAATCTGCTGGAGCTGAGAAAATTACTGGATATTGTGCTAGGTGAGGGAATAGCATACTGCTGGAAGATCACAGTAGTGTTACAGCAGCCTCTTCCTATCTAGAGTTAACTGCTACAGGTAGTTTTAGTTTTCCTGTCTGTTGAGTGACACTTATTGCTGCCAAGTCTCAAGTCTTTGAGAATAATATTTTGTAAATGTGCTCCTTACACTAAACTGCTAGTTTTCTCCTAGGTTTCAACATTTTGTTTGTCCGCTGAGAGGCTTTGTAATGTCTATGTTATCTGTATGCACAGTCTGGATCAAGACTTGCTTGGTAGAACATTTGTCATTGCAGAAAAGCATAGTGATTGGATGATTCTTTATCCTTATGTACATTTTCTTCTAAGGTATATTTAAATATTTTCTGCAATGAATTTTAAGGATCACTTGCAGAATTTTGGGAGCCCTTAAAAGAACAAGTGACAGTTTTCAGCTGTGTTTGTTTTCTGTTGTTTTTCTCTTAAAGGCAAAATAAGAGTTTAAAGCATTGATTTCTAGGTAGGTAGAGCCCTGCATTGAAGCTGAAGTACAAAAGAAAATTCCTACAGGGAAGATCAAAGCTCATCAGCTAGAAGCACTGACTTATTGACCAACAAGGTAGACCTTTGTGCCCTCAAAGAGTTCTACTGGAAAGCTATTGTCATGTGTTGTGAGCAGCACGTATTGGCCAAGGTGGAATTGCCTTCAGCTGGAAAGTGCTGTGTACTGGTGGGTTTCTGTGGCCCTTTTAAAAAACAAAGAGTTTTGCTTCCAAATACTCAAATAAGGGTTCATGGATTTTTTAACATACTAGGATAGGAATCATGAGCTGAAAGGAGAAGGAGCAAGGCAGCAAATTATTTATCTTTCTAAATATTTTGATTGAATGTACCCACCATCTGTAAATTTGAAAAGACAGCACTCAGTTTTTTGAAAATGTACAACTTCTATACCCTAAAGATGGTCTCATCAGGGAATGTTACCTGTTAGCCCATAATCAGATAAAATATTTTCTTAGCTTCTTTATTTTTGTTAAATCATTCTACCTTTCCTAATGTCTTGATAATGTCGTGAGAAAACAATATGTTCAGTCTACAGAAAAATGAGTCTTGTGGTACTTATTGTAAGTATGGCTATTTAAGCAGTGATTAAGAAAAAGTATGTGAAGAAGTCTCTTGCATTTGAAAGTTTTAGCAAATTATCACAAATCTCTGAATCAAATAAAAAAGACTGAGACTTCAATGCTTTTGTCAGATTGCATCTCACTTTACCATCTCAAAAGGAAATTGCATGTGTGTAACTGTTTGAAAGGGCCTACAATAATAACAGTAAACACTGACTCTACCAGTTCTCTGGGCAGCCTGTTCCAATGCTTTACAACCCTTCCTGTGAAGAATTTTTTCCCTAATATCTAATCTAAACCTCTCCTGGAACAGCTTGGAACTATGTCATCTCATCCTGTCAGTTGTTACCTGGGAGAAGAGACCGACCCCCACCTCACGACACCCACATTTCAGGTAGTTGTAGATAGTGATAAGGTCTTCTTTGGGCCTTCTTTTCTCCAGCTTCCATTCACATGGAATCATGAGAGACTCTCCCAGCTTCCTCAGCTGCTCCAAATAGGACTTGTGCTCCAGACCCTTCACCAGTTTTGTTACCCTTCTCTGGACTCATTCCAGCACCTCAATGTCCCTCTTGTAGTGAGGGGTCCAAAACTGAACACAGGATTCAAGGTGCAGCCTCACCAGTGCTGACTACAGGGGAATGATCACTCCCTTAGTTCTGCTGGCCACACTATTTTTTCTAAAAGCCATGATACCACTGGCCTTTTTGACCACCTAGGCACTCATGTTCAGCTGCGGTTGACCAGCACCGTTAGTCTTTTTTTGCCAGGCTTCTTTCCAGCCACTCTTCCTCAGCCTGTAGTGCTGCATGTGACCCAGGGGCAGGACTTGACCTTGTTGAACCTCATACTGCTGGCCTCAACCCATCAACCCAGCCTGTCCAGACCCCTCTGCAGAGTCTTCCTACTCTCCAGCAGATCAGCACTCCTGCTGAACTTGTTTTCATCTGCAAACTGACTTAGGGTGCACTCAATCCCCTCATCCAGAACATCTATAAGACACTAAACAGAACTGGGCCCGATACTGAGCTCTGGGGAACACTACTGGTGACTGGATGCCAACTGGATGCCAGCTGGATGTGACTCGATCCTCCACCACCCTCTGGGCTCAGCCATGCAGTTAGTTCTTTACCCAGTGAATAGTGCACCTGTCTACACCACAAGTAGCAAATTTCTCCACCAGAATGCTTGGAAAATGAGGTCAAAGACTTTACTGAAGTTTCAGTATATAACATCCACAGCCTTGCCTTCATCCACTGAAGTGGGTCGTGATATCTGTATCTGAGCTGGGTTTCCACTGGGATACAGAAGCCTTGAAGTAGTACACCCCAGGCAGAATGATATAAGGTTTTTTGTGAAGTAGCCCTGTATTTCTTTATCTCTCTTCTTTAGCTTGTGGATTGAAATAGATGGATATAGGAGACGTCTTCAATTTCCATGCAGAGTACCTTGTGTTAATGGTGATTTGGTTAGCAAATGTGTACTTCATTTCTTGATGATGGCAGCAAACTTCTTAAGGTGATTGTGTGATGAGTAGTGTAATTCCACTTAAAAGCCAATCTTAAAATCTTTTGTTATACACTACTTCTTGATAAGCAATGAACTTCTTGGATTTCACAAAACTGTTCTTTTACTACCCTCTGCTGGACATAAGGGAGAAATCTGCAGGAGAATACTTCTTTTTCAGTAATTAAAGGAAATGTTAAATTTAGAACTCTTTGTGCAGTGGTACTCTTGTGAAGAATTATATCCAATAAGCTATTATAAAAAAGGGAATGTAAAAAAATCTGCCTTTGCCCTGTTGGGTTTTTTCTTGTTTATTTTTTTCTTTTTTCTTTCAAAATACTGTTCTGATTTTACCCTTCAATCATTATTCTGATCATGATCTAAAAGAGGAAATTTCTAGTTTCTGAATTTAGAAATGAAGAGAAAGAATAATAGCAAGTTTTAGTGGACTCTTCAGTTGAAAGACAGCTGTTGGTGCACGTCTAATCTGCTAGCTTTCCAGTTTGCTGTGCCATGCCATTGAAGGGACATGGAGTCTTTCTGAAATAGAAAACATACTGTGTTAGAAAAATTAAGAATGCGAACCTTAATATCATTCTGCCTCTTTAGGCTAAGATTCAGTAGCCAGAGAAATTATTGATCTAATTCGATTGAACTCATCAAGATACTACTATCTATTATAATCAATTTCCTAGCACCAGTGTCTTTTATATTAGCCTTTAGCTCCATACCTAATGATGATTCTTGGGAAATATAGAGCAATTTTTATATAAAAATAGTTTTCTTGTGATGTCCCAGCCAAAAAGCTGGGTGGGAAAGTGATTTTGCAATGCGAATGTGGATTTTACCAAAAGAAACAGAATTATTAGTTCATAAATTTCAAACTCTTTGCCTTTCTCACAGAAATGTAATGACTTTCTATTGTTTGTTTTATGTGTTTGAGGCTGCCAACTCTTAGTAAGCTGAAACTCAAGGTCTCAAAGTTTTTAAGTCTTTCTCATGAGGCCTGAAAAATGTCCCGTAACTTGGTCCATTTAATTTCTGAGACTGAGTACATTGTCATATTTCTGTGTCTGCTAGTTACCATTTAAAGACCATTCCCTTAGCTTTCACACTGCCTCTTCTGCTCCCCCCCTTCTGTTATATATTGACCTTTTCATGTCCTGCTAAAATATGTGCTCTTGTATTATCTTGGTAATGCTGCTGTGATGGGGAAATGACTGCACCAAAGACTTGGGTGGTGGTCCATATCTGTATTTGCACAAGGTACGTGTGCAAGCAATGCATTGAAACTGTGGGTTTATCTCTAACTGTCTCTAAGTCAATGAAACAAGAAATTTAGGTCTCAGCTGAAAACAAAACTAAAACCCCCAAAACCTGCTTTTTTTAACTGCTTAAACTGCTTTTTCTTTTTTTCTCCTTGTTGCTATAATTCTACAATGAATTGCACCGTCAGGTAAGTTATGGTTTTCATCAGAACAACTTGCAAAAGCTCTAAGCAGTGCCAGAGAAGACACATTCCTTAGTCAGTTGACAGTACTGCTGGTTAAACTTTAAACTAGTGTTTGTCGTCTTCTACACACTTCTTGGTGGCTTACCCCTGCACTTAATCTTCTGCATTCTAGCATCTCTGCAATGCATAACTGGCATCTAGAAATTCTAGCTACTGTGACTGTATATAGTGTAACTATATTAGTTACTACACACTTAGTATGTAGTTTACTTATAATACATATATATAGAAAAGTATACTCTCTAGATATATTTATAAGTATCTAATACTACATACTTGAAGGATTCTAAGCACTGCAGCTTTCGTAATGGTATCTCTGCGGTGGCTCCAAAGTTTGTATTTCTCCAGCAACAAGCTCTCTGACATAATGACTTGTGCAAAGCATTTGACACTGTCGCACACAACATCCTTGTGTCTCAAATGGAGAGATATGGCTTTGATGGAATACTTGATAGATAAGGAATTGGCAGGATGGTTGCCCTCAAAAGCTTATGGTCAACAGCTTGATATCCAAGTGAACACCAGTTCTTGACCAAGAGTTGGTATTGGGATTAATGCTGTTTAACTTCTTTGTCGGTGACATGAACACTGGGATTGAGTGCACTCTCAGCATCTTTGCCAATGAGACCAAGCCCTGGGGTGAGGTCTACACACCTGAGGGAAGGGATGCCATCCAGAGGGACCTTGACAGGCTTGAGAGGTGGGCCTGTGTAAAACTTATGAAGTTCAACAAGGCCAAGTGCAAGGTCTTGCACCTGGGTCAGGGAAATCCTGAGTACAAATACAGGCTAGGAGGAGAATGCACCAAGAGCTGCCCTGTGGAGAAAGACTCGGGGGGAAGCTCAGCATGACCCAGCAATGTGCACTTGCAGCCCAGAGACCCAGCCACATCCTAGGCTGCATCGCAAACAGCAGGTTGAGGGAGGTGATTCTAGCCCTCTACTCTACCCTGGTAAGACCTCACCTGGAGTGCTGCATCCAGCTCTGGGTTCCCCAACATAAGAAGCACATAATGACTTCACTGAAATGGACCTGTTGCAACAAGTCCAGAGGAGGAAGAGCCATGAAGGTAATGGGGGGACTGGAGCATCTGTCCTATGAAGACAGGCTGAGAGAGCTGGGGCTGTTCAGCCTGGAGAAAAGAGGACTCTGGGAACACCTTATAGTAGACTTCCAGTACCAGAAGGAGCCTACAGGAAAGAGGGAGAGGCACTTTTTACAAGGTCATGTAGTGATAGGACAAGGGGAATGGCTTTTAACTGAGAGTAGGTTTAGATTAGATACTATGAAGAATCTCTCTACTCTGAGAGTGGTGAGGCATTGGAGCAGATTGCTCATAGAAGTTGTAGATGCCTCATCCCTCGCAGTGTTCAGGTTGGATGGGACTTTGAGCCAGGTGCTCTAATGGAAGGGGATCTTCAATCTTCTTTCCCACACAAACTATTCTATGATTCTATAATAACAGACTTTCTCTCAGAGAGGAGCTTCCTCTTCATAATCTCCTATGTCATCATATTATTCAAGTCTAGTTTGAAGTTTGTTTAGTCTTACCTCGGTGTCAGACCAAAGTTGTTTCAATGCTGTTTTATGTAGTCCTCACAAGGAGTCACATGAAATGAGTCACATGAGCCTTGTTTGTCCATGTACAGAGTAACAGTGTCAGTTTCTGTACTGTTAAGGGCTTTACCAGCTACTGAACATAAGAACCAAAAGAGACATCTTTCTTCCTCAAGGTACTCTGGAAAGAGAGAGTTCAGATGGCTTCTCCAGCTGCAACTCTGTAGCAGCTTGGAATGGAGTTGGATTTTATCCAACGGCAACCAAACTGTATCAGTTTAGCAGTCCTAGTTAGTTTTACTCTTTAACCTAAAGTCAGGCATATGGCTTAACTTGAAGCTTCCAGGCTGATGTACTTGTTTATCCAGTGTTGTGCGGGTCAAGCATGACTACTCTGTCACTGAGACGTGTTTCTCTAGACTTCAGGTCAGGAAATGTGTATAGTGAGGGTTAGCCACACTCAGTCAGACTGAAAGAACATTTACTTCAGTGGTTAGGACTTGTTTGCATTCAAGTAACTTATAGTTACTAAAAGGTTGTTTATTTTCTGAACAGGAGATGGCTCCACCTTACCACGATCAAGAGGCATCAGCCTTTCTAACACTTGGTGGAAGTGGTTGGCGCATCTCCCAAAGATGTGTTTAGACTCCCTGGTTTGAGTTATGAGTATAGGGAAATGCTCTTAAATAGGAAGATATTAATCTGAATATGAAGCACAGAGTGAGTGGATGATGATCCAGATATGAGTACATGTGAGTCTTCTTAACTTAAAGCTTTATCTTGGCTGAGTATTTCACATAGATGTTGGACCTCAGCTTTGGGAAAGTGTGAGTATCCTGATAACTTGTTAGTAAAATGAAACTGAAACATCTTGCAGAAGTGGTCTAAATAGAAGCAGAGAAGAGAAAAATTACTTTGATTATTGTATCCAAACATGGTGTAAATGTACTTTTCTCTCCCCCCCCCCTTTTCTTTGTAGCTTATCTGAGAAAGGCTATTTTTATGTAAATGCAAATGTAAAACCACAAATGTGGTATTGCACAAGTATAGGATTCTGAATTACACTTTCAGTATGGACTACACCAGTATTCACAAATATTGCGTTCTGGGAGCACGTGTGAGGCCTGAGAAAAGTGGAAGCCACAGAGGACAGTTTGGAAAATGCTATTGCAAACTGTTAGCATGCAGAAAATGTCTCCTAGAGATCACATTAGCGTTGATAAAAGACACTGGAAAAAGCAACTGAACCTTAAGAGTTTAGATTAAACATACAGCATGGTTGCCCACAAGATTTAAGGCTGGCGTTGAATTTTTCATAGTCATGTTTATTTACTGTTTCTCAAATGTCACAATTCTGTATGTGCTGTCATGGAAATTGATCCCAGATATCTTTGTTCTTTAAATTAAAACTGAAATCGACTCAGCTTAGATATCTAAGCAAACTTTAGAAATTCCATGAGTTTGCATCTGCCATCTAAAGTAAGATGTCTGCTTTCATATATCCTGTTAGGTGAACATGAAGGTAACAAGTGACTTAATCTTGTAGAATAACCAATGTTTTTGATGTTGGATAAGCAAGCACTTTGTAATCATTGGAGAACTCACACTTTGGTCTGTCATTGAGATGGATTTGGACCTGACAAGAAGCTATCAGTGCTAAATCATAATGTATTTCCATTTGACTCCCAGATGAGAGCTTATGGTCTGGATACCTGTGGCCTGCAAGCTTGCTCTAGGTTATTTTTTTCACAGCTTCTTTTTTATAGACAGGTATTGTGTAAAGTTTTCATACACGTGATTCAGTAAGGATACTGATTCTTACCTTTCATTTGATTCAGAGAAGTTTGGCTTTGGTACCATTGTCTTTGTCAGACAGGAACACAAAACTCCTCTCCTGCCTGTTTCTCTTTTTGGATTTTTTAGTGTGGCTTTACAGGCTAGTCTCATCCCTGACACTTTTCTTTCACTCACAGAATGTGTAATGGATTGTTCTCACTGGTGGACCGTGCAGCTTCTCACTGTGTAGGGATGTGCATATAAGTAGAGCCTGTTTGAGCCTTTACTAGCAAAATAGAACAGATTTTCTGTATAGTATTTTATTGCAGCTGTGTTCTTCCCAACTGAATCTTCAGACTCAGCTTGGAATCCAAGTGTAAGTTCTATGGCTGACGTGCACTTTGATAGATAGAAATACCAAGAATCTTTTCCTTATAACAATCTAAGCAAGTCTGAATTTCTTTATATTTAATAACTCAGTATTGCTTAGCAATGCTTATGTGCTAATGGCTGGTTTAATATCTCATGAAGTTTTTGTTTTCTGGCTAAATTCTCACTGATTTGCTGGCGTTTGATTTGGTTTTAATATTTACTAGATGTATGGTGAACCATAAGCTTCAGCAAAAAATCATAGAGCTGAGGAAAAAGAATATTCATTGCTTCACCAGACACAGCATCTACATGATGTAGATGCTCAATTCACATATGTAATTTTTCTGCAAGCTTTTTTTAAGCATGTGAGTCTTCAGAGTGTAATATATATACTGGTAAGATAAGATTAAGGTTTGCTTGAGTAATCTTCTGAGACTTTGGGAAGAACATAGTTTATTCTTCATCTTTGGCTTCTAACAATGCAAGAAACTAGTGGCAGATTCTGTCAGATCCCTGACAGTGACTTGTCTTGAATGAAAAGACATTTTATTTCTTTCCCTGGGTCTTTGTTTTTTGAAGGTCCAGTGAATTAATTTAAACAAGATTTTAAAAATCAAAATCATAATGAAGTGTGGCAAAGCTTTAAAGAATAAATTTCTAGAAGAGGAGCTTCAAAATCAAGAATAGGGCATTAATATTCCTAACTTTGTGAAGAAACTCCAGTTTTGAAAAAGTCACTTTTTTCATGCCTTTGTATGGGGATATGATCTGTAAGATGATACTTACTGGTCAAACAGATAGTTTGATTTCTACTTTCTAATATAATTTTTCTGTGTATATTGTCTTGAATGTATCTGAATACTTTCCATTGGATACCTGTCAGGTACATCTGGCTCTTCTTTGGTTGGTGTCTAGCGTTCATAACTCTTTTGACAGTAGGCTAGACACACTGTCCTGCTTGCAAATAGGAGCTGTTTCTCCTATTCCAGAGATCATCAAGAATGTCTGTAGCTGAAACACTAATTTTCCCAGTGCTTCTCTTTTTGTACACATGCAAATTCTACAAGTTAACTTTTCAGTGACTTGTGACAACTCAAGCAAACTAAACATCTGCAAACTTCAGTCAGCAAAGGAGTGATATGCTGGCACTTCTTACAGGTGTCTGCCTGCTCCTGCCTCTCTTCCTTTATAGTCTCAGGATTTTCTTAGGCCTGAGTTTTCTGTATTTTTGAGTTTGTGTTTCCTTTGGACCACATTGTTTGTTCTTGCATTGTGTCCATCATGTCAGCTCAAGGAGATATATGCTACTTTTAAAAAATACTATACCAAGAACTGATCCTTATATGTTCTGTTAGAGAGAATCTGATTACTCCTGTTTTTAATTCTTGCAGATGTCCTCATTCAAGCTATTATTTCTTATTTCTGTTTTTATTTTTAATCTTTGGACTGATGAAGTCTAACAGTTCTAGGGAGTTCCATTTGAGGGGATAGGTAAACATTTTGAGGTGTTTTCCAGCTCTGGTTTCAGCTGAAGAGAGGCTGAGATGAAGGCATAATTGTGCTTTGGAGAAGTGCTCAGGAGATAAAATAATACTTAGAAGTCAAATTCAGTACAAAGCCTGTGAATTAGTATGTTGTTCCTGAGAACTTTACGTGTAGAATCACTTTTTTCATTTCATTGTTTGCTTTAAGAATGACACTTGAAAAAGCCAGACAAAGACAGAAAAATGTTTTTGCTCTTTAGGGTATGTAGTGAAATATTTTCAGTGAAGTTTCCATTCCTTAATTTAATTTTTTTAAAAATTATATTTCCCACTCTAAATGTTGTGATAGGTACCTTCCTCACTGTTTCTTTTATCTTCTCATCAAGCATAAAATAGAATTATTTTTGGATGGAGTTGTTAAATGTTTTAAAAAAGAAATGAAATCCACATGTATTTATTGTTGATCGACCACTTTTAATACGCTGGCATTATTTTTGAGTAAAAACATTCTGTTGGCAGGTGTTCACCTGTTGGAGGATGCTAAGGAGTCCTTCTAAACTACAGCAGGAGGTAGTTTGCTAATTCTCCACTGGGCAAAGGGGATTAGGATAGTTGGAAGGAATAGTGCCTAGACAGTATTGAGAGTATTAAGCAAGTTATTTTTGAAAGAGTCACAGAATGAGTAAGGTTGGAAGGGATCAGACAGTTCTTGAATATGTCCAGTGAGGGAGACTCCACAACCTCTCTGGGCAATCTGTTCCAGTGCATGGTCACCCTCACAGGAAGGAAGTTCTTCCTTGTGTTCAGATGGACCTTGCTGTGCATCAGTTTCTGCCAGTTGCCTCTTGTCCTGTTGCTTAGCACTACCGAGAAGAGCCTGGCTCTATCCTCTTGACACCCTCTATTCAGATACTTGTACACATTGATGAGGTCCTCTCTCAATCGTCTCTTCTCAAGACTAAACAGGCGCAGCTCCCTCAGCCTTTCCTTGTAAGAGAGATGCTCCAATTCCCTAATCATCTTCGTGGCCCTCTGCTGGACCTGCTTCAGGAGCTCCATGTCTCTCTTGTACTAAGGAGCTCAGAACTCACACAGCACTCCAGATGTGGCCTCACCAGGGCTGAGTAGAGGGGCAGGATCATCTCTGGTGATCTGCTGGCAATGCTCTTCTTAAGGCAGCGCAGGATCCTATTGGCCTTCTTGGCTACCAGGGCACACTGCTGGCTCATGGACCGAGTGTTGTCCAACAGGACCTCCAGGTCCTTTTCCGCAGAGC
>JAYRBT010000093.1:40491922-40529497 GCA_036023395.1 Myiotriccus ornatus | reverse complement strand
ACTTTAACTTTGAATAACAAGTTTTGCCATCCTATTTTATAGCAGTAGGATCAAAGCAAAAATTTTAGGATTGAGAACAGCCCTACTGAGAAGGCCTTTGGGGTTCTGTTGGATGAGAAGCTCACAGCAATGTGAGCTCCCAGGCCAGAAAGCCAGTTGTTTCCTGGGATGTATCAAAAGCAGCACAGACACCAGGTCGAGGGAGGGGATTCTGCCCCTCTGCTCTGGTCTGGTGAGACCCCACCTGGAGGCTGTATCCAATTCTGGGGTCTCCAGCAAAAGAAGCACATGGACCTGTTGGAGCAAGTCCAGAGGAGCCACCAAGATGATTATAGGGATGGAGAACTTCTGCTATGAGGAAAGGCCGAGACAATTGGGATTATACAACCTGGAGAAGAGAAGGCTTCAAGGGTGACCTAATTGCAGTCTTCCAGTGCTTAAAAGGAGCCTACAAGAAAGATGGAAAGAGACTCTTTTACAAGGTCATGTAGTGATAGGACATGGGGGAATTGTTCCAAACTGGAAGAAGGTTTAGATTAGATATTAGGAAAACATTCTTTACTGTGAGGGTGGTGAGGCACTGGAACAGGTTGTTTTCACAACAGAAAAGTTGTGCATGTCCCATTTCTGGAAGTGTTCAAGACCAAGTTGGATGGGGCTCAGAGTTTAGTGGAAGGTGTTGCTGTTCACAGCAGGGGTATTAGAACTTGATGAACTTTAAAGTTTCTTCCAACTCAGGCCATTCTATGATTCTATGATTGTATGGGCTAGGAAACCTTTTCTCTTTTCATTGTGTAGTATCATTTGCAGTATTTCTATACAAAGCCAATGTAAACCTGCAAATTTCTCCTCTTCCTTTCCCTTGGAGCTGTGAGTATAGAAGGTAATTGTGGTCTGTTTCCTGCTACTGACAGGCACTGTACTAATCAGTGCGTAGGAGCAGAGACCTGCATCAGAGAGTGTAATACCCCAGGCCCCAGGCTATGAGCTTACCAAAGGGTTTTACTTAAAAAATATGCAATGCTCCAACAATATCCACCCTCTGGATTATTGCAAGAGCCCTCAATTCTTTTAAAAACTTAAGAGAGAGTGCGAAGGAGAAAGAGAGAGAAAAAGAGAAGACTTATAGGTACCACCAGGGTCTTGTGGTCCGGCTCCCACGTGTCCAGGCGGGATCCAAACAAATACGGCCACCTCACGTTGCTGCCTTTATTTGCTTTGGCCCCCTGTGGCCACACCCCCAGGTGGGACTCCCCGAGTTCCAGCCCATGTGGGGCTGGGTCAGGGACTCTGGGGTGGGGTGTGGGCAGTGCTCATGGTGTCCAGTGACTGACAGCTGCTCTGGGGCTGCCCAAGGAGGCTCCAAGGGGCTGGGGTGTGGGACAGGGCATCACCTCACCTTCATGAAACCCAGTCTTACCCCTTCCCCCCCCCACACACACTTGAGTTGGTATGAGCCAATAATTAATATAATAATCCAGTGTCTCACTGGAAGTCTTCAGATCTGTTGGTGTCTTCAGTTGATGGAGTTATTCCATAGTGTTTTCCATAGTGTTTCCATATTCCTTAGTGTTTTTCACTTTCCAGGTAGATTGGTAATTAATAAATTGAAGAAAAATAAAATGTGAAAACCCTTTTTCTTTTGGGAGATCAAAGTTTTTTCAGTCCAAGCATTAAAGTATTAAAAGACATTTGCTGCCCTAAGTCAACTGGAAAAAATCATGTTATCAGGCAAAAAAGGAATAAAAAGAAGAATTCCTTCATAAAAGTATGTTAAACCTGACAAGAATTCAGGACAGAATTCTGTTCAAGGTTTCTGGTAATGGCAACAGTATTAAATGATGTATTCAAAATGGACATTATGTTATTGAAAGGTAAAAACAAAATAGATTGTCCCAGTTGAAAGAAACGTCGTGTTCATAGAGCCTGTTGTTTTAATTGTTTTACTGGAATGATTTTAAACCACAAGACTGTCTTGACAGGTAATAAAAATACTCATTTTCTGAGGAGTTGTATTAGTGGTCCCTATGGGATTAGATTTTTATCATCTTGGATGGCTTTGTATATTTCCTGAAGACTTTTGTATTTATTTGGAAAGCAGGAGTGCTTGTGTGTGGTCTTGTTTACTCAGTCTGGACAGCTTTTTTGTTATTTTGCTTCCCAAAATCAAAAAGCAGAAGGCTATAGCAGAAACTAATTCGATATACTGATATTAGGCTTTCCTATACCCATACTAAAATTCTGTGAAAATGTGTGTTCTCTTGCCTTAATTTCCCTCTCCTGGTTTCTTCATCTGTTAATTACTTTTTTATATTTTGTACTATTATTAGACATCCTGAATACATCCTTTCCACTTCAGTGTGATAATCTTAAATTGGTTTCTCAAACTAGTTACCATACAAATTAATGTTTTTGTTTGTAAAATAATTTGAAGATATACCACAAAAATTATTTTGAAACTTTATATGAGAAGGTACTTTTCTTTTCCTTAATGGATCAGTTGAACATATAGTAAAGTAGTTATGATGCTTGTAATTTTAAATAACAGCATGCGGCAGAAGTTTGCCAGAAATTTGCATGGATCAAATGTTACAGGATCTGTTGCTATCAAGCAAAATCGCTTATGGATGTTCAGCATGAGCAGGCTCTCAGGATTTCCATTATATTTTTCTGAGGAAATTGGTCTCAAGCTTGTCATTATTTCTAGCTAGGGTTTTTAGAAATTTTTAGGTCCAAGAATAGGAGTTTAGAAGAATGGCCATTGTGATTCAGGACTTGTTTTAAATTGAAACAGCCTCAGCTGTATTCTTGTCCCATAGAAAAGAATAAAAGGTCTCTATAGTAGTTTTAAGTTACTCAGGATATTTACATTTCTAGAACCTAGTAGTGAATGCTCTTAGTACTTGGCCAAGCAGGAGATGTGAAACTTTCATTTTATGAGAAATGCGTATTGAAATTTGGGGAACTTACCTGTACACCAGAATGCATATTAGGAAAGTGAAATAATTCAAATATTGTAGTTTAGTATAAATTCCTTTAATTTGGAAGAAGTGTATATTCATTTCCTCTCTTTCGTATTGATTCTATCAGAACCAGCATGATTTGTGTGTAAGTGGTATAACAGATTACACGCAGCCTGTCTTTTTCCCTGTGGCATATAAATCTTTCTCTTACAGCCATGCCTGCAGTCATGCCCTCTTTATGTCCGAGTTGTCTGTAAAAGCCTTGTAGGTTATCATAAGCTGAATGTCAGAACACAAGTGTTTGAAAATCTGTTTCCTGGACATGCGCATTAACCAGTGTTCTTTAACAGAAGTGTCTTGAGTCTTGATTGAAGAGACAGTGGATCACCCTGAAGATTATGATTCTTTTCTGCAAATTCTATGGAGTAGAAACTGGTATATGATGGCAAAGACGTAAATGTCAATTATTGTAAATAATTATGTAAATGACAATTTTTTGTGGACAGAGCATTTTTTTTCTAACTAAAAAACTCCCCATACGCAATCCTTGTTAATTTTTTCCTAATGACTGTTAAGTATTGTGTTACCTTGATTCCTGTTTTTCTTGCCTTAGCGCAGGGGTAGAGTGTTCCTAGGAGCTACTTCTGTAATCGTCCTAATTTTAGAGGACTAATCAGTCTGAAGCATAAATGATCTGCAAAGAAACTAGTTTTGTAGTTTATTCTGCAGAGGTCATTCAAACTGTGATGTCCCAGTGTTGTAAGACAGACACCTAAAAAATGCTTTTAAAGTTGCAGTTCTCAAAAAATTTTTTCTGCCTTGAAAAAAAACAAACCCAAAACCCCAGAGAGATACTTCATATCATTCTCTTCGACCAAACGTTGTTGCAAATCTCTCTTTAGAAGATAAGAATAGTTCCAATAAAACTTGGGCATTTTGATTAATTTTATTTCAGAGATATTTAATTTCTCGAGAGGTTGTATTTAATTTACGTATGGATAGACTCCTCTATAGAATTTGGAATATTCTAGCTAATATAAAAAAAATGAAGAAAATCTGTTAAGTATCCAGTATTTAGATAACTTGATTAAAAATAATCAAGTAGCCCAAGGAGGGAGATGGTCAGTGAGGATTTTCTTTTGTTTTGTTTTGGTTTTTATGCTACCATTTATGCTTGGTTGCTTAAAATTTGTGCCACTATTCTGCTTTACTGAACATCACTTAAATAAAGCCTGCTTTTCGTGAACTGTAGAGCAGTGATTTGGAACCTATTTCTGTAAATACTTTGATTTGCTGCCCCCAAGGTTAGGCCTGGTAAACATTCTGATACTTTTGTAAAGAATGTACATAAATGCTTTTCAAGAGATATCTGAACACACTGTTCTTTGGTGGCTGTGTGGATAGTTCTGGCTTTGGCACTTACTCTTCCATCATCACATGGGATTTGTACTGCAAACTGAGTGCAAGAGAGCCCCTTGGAGCACCTTGTACATGTAAACAAAGTAGAGAAGGTTCCTCATTAATGATGGCAGTTCATTGCAGGAAGGGACCCCAATTCCCTGTGTACTACTGCTGGAATTTTATTAAGGTAAGACCTCAAATCCCACATGTTTATTTTTAAAAATTATTAACTTGAGATACATACACACATTTGTAGCATCAGGTTGTATGGGCTGTCCTGGAAGTATGCATAGAGTTTGCATTTATTTTAGTCGACTATGGCTTTTGTAAAATGCTGAAAAAAACCAATGGGATAATTTCTGTATTGGAATAGGTATTGCAATAGAAATGATATCAAAGTCAAATATGGGTAGTTAAGGAAAATATATCTACTACTAAGGTAGTACAAAATTGCCCAGATAAATATAAATACTAATATTTTTATAAAAATAACCTTCTTGTGGAAGACTAATTCAATTCTGACAGTGAGTTGAATAATTTTATAAGTAATAGGTTTTTCTGGTAATTCTGGTTATCCTTATAGATAAGAATACAAAGTGTTTGGAAAAAAGATTTTCTCCTGGTTGGGGCACACAGTACATTTCATGAAAAATGCTTGACTTCTATTTAGTTTCTGTAGAAGTGCAGTTTTGTTTTGAAATTGATGGTTAAATAAATATATTGCCAAGCACATTTTCTACCAGAAGCCTTTTGTCCTCCGAGTTGTTTTGTCATAATAGGAGCCATCTTAAGGATATGAAGGGAAGCATTATATACATTAAATTCAGTGTATATTCTGCATTCAGAAAGTATGATTTTTCTCCCATGGTGTTTGGCTTCTGCCCTCCAGTGTGGAATATTTTGTGAAGGACAGAATTGTCTTTGGGGAGTATAGGAAACACTCCAAGTATATTTTGAGAATTTTAAATTCTCAAGTGTCCATGGAAACTTCACAAGAAGAATTTACCCAGGTCTCAGGGACCTGGGATTCCTAAAGGCAGGTTCTACCGGTAAAGACTGAGGTGAAAAAGGCATTGAAAAGGCATTGAAAAGGCTTTTTCTGCATTGTAATCATCAGATTCCTGCCTCATTAGCAGTGGGCCCACATTTTACCTAGGCTTGCTCTTGCTGTGATACACTTCAGGACACTTTTCCTCTTATTCTTCAAATGCCATACCAGATTCAACTTTAGGTGGATTTTGGCATTCCTAACCATATCCTTTTAGGCTATCCCTCTACGTATTCTTCCCAGGTCACTATGTCTGATCGACCCTCTTTATGCTTCCTATTAATATTTGAGTTTAGTCAGGAGTTCTCTGTGTATCCATACTCTTGCCTTTGATTTTCAATGTAATTTTTGAGGGTCGCTTCCAGGGTCAAGAATGGTCCATTCTGCAGGAAGTCAACCAAAATCAGCAGAAGCCTTACTTCACAAATATTCTTTCACCTGTTTCTACTAATGTGGTCTGTGAAGCAAATTATTTAAGTAAAGGCTTTAACAATTTTGTTACCTGATTTCCCTTTTGGAGTAATCTAGGAAACACACTACTTTTCCAGTAGTTCTACAGGAATAGCATCCCCACAAACATGTTGATGGATGAAGTTGTTGAGAAGGATGTAACTGCATCTCCTGGAATAGTTGAATCTGGCAGCTGCAATGAATTATGTTTGACTAAACACTTATGGACTCCATTTTCCTTTTCAGAGTGAGGCATTATGCATACTCCATGTGTTTGTTTAGACTGAAGAAGACTAAGGGAATAACAGCTACTGCTATGAACTGTCAAGTGGTGCTTATGGAGAAGCTGGAGCTGTGCTCTCCTTAGATGAATCCAGTGGAAGTATGAGAGAAAACAGGGAAATTCTAATTACCTGTAAGAGGGGAAAAAAAAACTTCACAGTGACGATTGTGAGATATTGGAGCAGGTTTCCTGGAGGGCCATCTTTGAGGATACTCAGAACTTGACTGGACAAGACTCAGAGCAACCTAAGCTGACTTGGAGCACACCCTGCTCTGAGTGGGGAGCAGGACCGGATAACGTCCATAGGTCCTGTCAGCTTAAATTGTTCCATGATTTTATGACGTTGTGCGTTCTTGTTAGATACCTGTCAGTGAGACGTAAGAAATCAGATCAATATTAGACCCTTTGGACTCTTAATCTGTGCCTGGATTTTCAGCACTGTAGTTTACAGTGTTTTTTCTTCAATTTCTGATAATGGGGACAGTGATAGAAAATGGAAGTCAAAATGGAAAGATGCCAAATATTTTGCAGCTCAAATGTAGAGAAACTGGCTAGTCTAAGGAATTTCCTTTTGGTCTTTATTGCTGTTGAGAAAGAGACTGAAATTCGCTTAGGGGGTGTAGGAGCAGTTAGCAAATAAAGCACAGAGAAGTGGTGAAGGCTGAATAGACTGAAATACACTGACTACATTATGGTAGATTAACTAAACAAAAAAAATTGGATGAGGGAATTGAAAAAAATTCTCACATTTGACTTTTCCATGGGAAAATGTTTTTCTGGGGAGATTTATTCTGACCTCTGTGCTGGCATGGTTTATGTAAAAAGTATTTATTTTATTGTGATTTTATATATTGTTATATTTTCCTGGTTTGGTATGTGTTGTCTTTAGGATGATATCAGTACATGAGAGCAAATTACTTTAATGTGCTTACGTCCCATAAAGTATTTTTACTGGATCTTAGCATTTACAAGGTCTATTTATATAAGTAATTTTATGTAGTAAGAATTAAACCTAGTTATTTTTCAATATATAGAAGTGGTTTTGAAAATCTTTATGAACTGTAGTACAAACTCTCACACAAGGAAAGGCATGTAAATGCTACAGGGGACCTAACACTGAAATACACATATGAATAATATATTAGTTGATATACAGTACATATAATTAAAATTGAAAGAGTAAGGCAAATTTATAAAATATTTAACTGAATAGTGAAGAACACTGCAGAGAATTAAATGCATTTCTTGGGGTTTTATCCTGACAGTTATATGCTAGCAGTATGTAACAGTTTTCCTGGGGAGGATGTTTCCCACACATGAGAAAATGCCTGGATCCTTTGACATGCAGTGAAGCATAACTAAAGCAATAGTTTATAGATATAATAGAAAACAGTAGGATTTTTCTCAATAAAAAAAGGTTAATCTTCCATTACCAAGTAGAAATGGAAATTACTCAAATAGGTTTTAGAATTTAGAATGTAAATAAATTGAGCATTTAAGAGTCACTAGATATCTTTGAGCATAACCTTTGTCATAAGAAAATAGTGAAATTATTTAAATATGATTTCCTCTGGAATTGGGGGCAGGGGTAGGGCTGGTTGGTTTTCATTGGTTGTTAGTGGGCTTTTTTAATTAATAAAATTTATTGCTTTTTGTCAGCAGCTAAAATTGTACATTTCTTTGAGAAGTCAAAACTGCGTATACTCAGAATGACCTTGGTCTTGTCTGGAATTACAGCTGCATGTCTTTGAAACCTGCAAGTTATAGTCTTGGTTATAAATTGAAGGAATTATTTGATACAGTTTTTCTATTGTAGCGATTAAAAAATCTGCTATAGTATCTTTCTGCCCTCAGAATAAAGTCAGTGTCTTGATTTGAACATTAGGCTGCACTTAGTGGACTGCTTTCTTTTAGAAAATTCAGTAGTAGGTGATGAAGAACTCTGCTGCTTTATATTCCATGCATAAGGATGAGATTTTGGTATTGAAGAAATCACTGTCTAGTATGGAAGATATTAACAATTGAAGTAGGCAGGTTTGCAATGAGAATAGGTGTGGGATTTGACTGAGTGCCAAATCATGGATTTCTAGCATGTCTGCCAGTAGTTTGGTGTCTTTCTGGATGTCCTTGTAGGGTGTAACAATAGATTTCATTGCTTGCAGAGATGGGCAGAATTTAAAGTTCATTAAGATATTTTTGAAGCAGAAGGTGATCAAGACTAAGTTTTCGTGTGACAATCTTTTGTTTTCCTTTTGAATATCTGAAGCCTTTAGTTTTATTTTAAGTGTGTTTCAGAGTTCTTTGTTACTTATTTGTTATGTCGTGTTAGGTATCTCAGCTCAAGAAGAGGTGTAATAAGAAGTATAGCAGGAATTCAGATTTAAAGGGAAACAAATATACCATTGTGATACGTATTTTTTCTGTTTACTATTTTAATGTGTTTCTTTCCCTGCCCCCCTCTTGTCTTGTCTGTATCTCCTGTCAAATAAAGGCCAAGAAACACCAGGTCTTTCTAACAGAGACGTATGAAAACAACATGAGAGAGCTGGAGTTACTCTTGGACAGCTTTGCTATGTCAGGCCAGCGGACAGCAGGTTAGTTGAAGGTATAAAATGACAGATGCATCTGTCAATGTTCCAAAGTCACTACATTGTGGGAATTCTGCAGATGCCTCTTGCATTCCCTCTTCTCACCATGCTTTGATTTGATGACATGATAAGAGCAGTTCTCACAGCAGTCAAATGGCCTTGCTAGCTGAGAGAGGGTGACGGAATGTGGACCTGCTGTTGTCAGCCCAGAACTTGATATACAAATGCTGGGGTGTATATGCCGGTCAGAAAAGGGCTTACTTGCTGTGCTCTAAATCCAACTGAGAAAAAAGTCCTTACAGTATACCTGCAAAGGGAACAGATGTTTTGCTTGAACTGAGCCAAATTCTCAGGCAACCTTCAGCAACTTAAAGGTCATAAATTCAAAAAGGTTGTGTAGGACACATGGTATAACACAATACTTTTACAGTTGATTGTGGACCAGTACTACATTGCATTCATTTGATCTAATACAGAACAAATATTTCTCTGTTTTCATTAAAATTAATTGAAAGTCAGTGGTTGTCACTGCTACTTGGCTTTATATATAATGTATTAACTGCTGCCTGGTTAGACATTTGAATTAGTGGCTAACATAAACAAACTAAACTTTAACATAAAGCTAGTGATTTTTTAAAGGTGAAAATTGTACACTTTTTAAAATCTTCATTTAAAACTCTGTATAAAAGATATTTCTATGTAATTGCTATTAGAAAAACACATACTAGACATGAAATGCTTCCAACTTACAGTGAAAGTAAACTGGAAGAAAACAGGCAGAATGTGGCTTAAAGAGCAAACAGGTTTCTTTAATGTAAATCATCATTTGGTTTTGTTCTTTTTAGCAGCAGTAGACATAAATGGGTTGTATAACACTATCAAATGAAGATGCATTTTTTTTTTATCTTCACAAAATGATTTTTTTTTTACAGCCTGGTACTGTTAAATTTCAATAAAGGAACAACTTCCTGAGATTTCTGTTGTCCTTAAAAGTCCTTGAATCTGTGATGCGTTTGTTTCCTCACGTGGGCTATATGATTTTTTTTATTTGGGAACTGGTGTCAGTTTTATTCTGTAATTATAAATGTAATTCCTGTGGGCAATACCTATAGGTTTACCGTAGATACATCAGTCTGAAAAGCTCTTTAAGACTGTGTGTTTTCCATATTCTTGCCAATTCCTTCCAATTCTTCCACATGCTCAGAGGGACTTAAGCAATTCTGGCGGGAGCTGGATGCTGCTGCCAAAGTGCAGTTTCCAAATCAGTAATTGTCTTTCGGGTAGGTTTTCTTTCTCCCTGGTGGTAAACTTTGCAGAGAACAGCTTTGACCTGTTTCTGTAACAGTAACTTCAGTATTAATTTGCTTTGTTTGAGGTAAACTTTGGAAAATCTTATTTAAAGAGATCTTTTTTTTAAGCTTTAGGATCTCTGCGAGGCTTTATTGAGGCAGATAGTAAAATTTAGCTGTGCTGTGGATTGAGTCTTTACAGCTAATATGAAAATAGATATTGACTAAGACATTTGTTCTACATATTTACTATACTTCTAAGTGTGAATCCTAAATTTTAATGCTTTTTCATTATTATATTATTACTCTCGTCTACTTATGAATGTATTACATAGAATATTTCTTCAAATTTTCAAAAAAAAAATTTATCGTAATTATATTTAAAATGGGAATGTCTAGGTGCCAATAAAAGTAAAAATTTTAAATCAATCTTTATAGTCTGATTAGCAGGTGAGGGGCTCTACATGAGACACACCTGACCAGGCAGTCTTTCTTGTTCTTGTTTCCAACTTTGAATTCAAGGGGTTGAGACATCTACTTAAAAATCTGTCAATATTAAAGATCCAGCCCCTTGATTTAAGTGCTGATTACTGGGCTGTATAGAAAAGAGAAGATGAGACTTCATATTTTTAAAATTAAAGAATTTTAGAAAGCTATTTTTCTTTATATATGCCAAAATAACAAGCATAAATCCGTGTCTTCTCCTTTTTCAGTGACCTTTATAAATTTTCCACAGCATCGTTACTGGGCCATTTGCATGCTTTCCTTTTGTATCTGTTCAGTTTATCATATTTTGCAGTTTTTCAGCAACAGGATTTGTTCTCAGGTACATTTGTCTACATTTCAAGAAAAAAAAAGGGCTGGTTGTAGTAATACTAAAAAAAAGGGAGACAGTTATAAAGTTCTAAGGGTATTAGCTGCTTTGAGTTAGCCTCACCATTTAATGCAGACCACCAGTACTGTTTTAATCAAAAATGTAAAACACAGCACCATATGAGCCTCTATGAGGGAAATTAACTCTATCCTAGCCAGGCCCAGTACTGCTAGCAGAAAGGCCAGAGCAACAGGTTTAAGAGTTTGCTCACTTGTATACTTCCTACTAGTCTTCTATTGAACTTGGCATTTTCTCAAAATTCTACCCTCAAACTCTTAGGCAATACTGGGCATATGCTTCAAGATATTTTTGTGTCTGGTTTTGTTTGGTTTTTGTTTGGTTGACTGGTTGTTTTTTGTTTGTTTGTTTGTTTGTTGGGTTTTTTTTTTTTTGCTTACTGCTAACATAGAGCCTCTGCAGCAGCAGAGTGACATTTGGATTATGTTGCATGTCTCCTGCATAGTTGTATGAAGATGGACAACATTTAACCATAGACCTGTTTTCAACTAGGGCAGAAAGGTTGAATCTAGTATTTCTGTTGGCAAACTGAGCTACCTGGTAACAGGATTGCAGCAAAGGCAAGGAATGACAGCATGGAGAATTTACTGTCAAAAGTCTGGTTTTGACAAACATGATGTAAATTAATGTTTCTTTGACAGTATTGCACATTGGGACTTAAGAAATGAAGATACATTATTTAGACACCTTGATAAAAACTATTGGATGGAAGATAATGCTTTTATTGACTTACTAGGTATTATTTGAAACTGAATGAGAATTGTGAGTTTCCACTTCTCTAGAGCTACAAGTGTGGAAGAATAGTAGTTAATTTTTTTGTGCAACAAGATCACTGCAAAATGTTCTTACAACGGGTAGCAGTGAGAAGATGGTCTTGTAACTTAGGAGACTGGACTAGAGTCCTGTGCATAGCTATAGCTGTGATTAAGTGATAAAAATTATAGTAAGGTGTTACTTGTCTCTTTCTTCAAGGTGAAATCTAAACTTCTCATAAAAGGTCAAATTTTATGAATTCTTAGATTGATTCTAAGTGTCACACATTGTTATTTGGGACATCTCTAAGATTCAGAGGGTTCTGGTGTCCTCTTATTAAGATTTTGCTTTTCCCTGATTCTGTAGTGTTACAAAATAAGTTTATACATGCTGCATAGTAATATAAACAATGCTAACAATGATCTGTCAGTAGTCTGGTATTGACATGTAATGCCAGAAAAAAGAGAAAAGTTTGTTCTTGGAAACTGAGTATCAGCTGATGTGTTGTGACTTCTTGATCAATATAGTGTTGTTTTGCTTAGTGCATTGTGGTACAGTCTATGGAATGCTCAGACTTGTTCATATGTCCTTAATTAAGGCAACCAGATCAGAAGTCTCTGTCTAAATGTTTAATAAATAAGTGTCGTGTGTATCTAATGGATATATCAGATTTGTAATTGAAAAGTTATGTAGGACTGTGTAGACAGATAATAGTTTTTAAATATTATTTCCTTTGGAATGAAATTCAAGATAATTTAAAATGTTTTTAAGTTCTGTGCTCTTTGGCTCAGTAAAGCTTTAAGTGAATGAAGTACTGCATTTACATGCTTAGTCACAACAACAAAATGTCAGAAGAAGTATTACATACTTAACTTTCAGCCTACATGCTTTTCAGTGTCTAATTGTGTGGTTTTGAAGTTGGCTTGTCTGACTGAATAACACAGGCTTGACCACAGTAGAAATTATATGTGAGACTGCATACCAGATACATTAAGTATAAATGTAATCCAGAATTTACAGGTCTATATCTTGTATTAAGGCTTTTATAGTCTTTCAGCTATATTTGCTGTGAGAGTGTGGCTATTCAGCTGCATCTCTTGTGGCAAACAAGGCTGCTGTTCGGTATTTTGTATTGTCACTGAAACCCTGACTAATTTTAATACTTCTCATCCAGGGTGAGTAGTTTTCTCTCTGTGGCTTTAAGCCTTAATTTTCATTCTATGTTTTCCTTCAGGCACTTACAACGACAAAGATAAACCTTCGAGTTGCTCTGTCGTTGAGACTTTGAGGTGGACCTTGACAGCTTACCAGAACAAGCTGGAAGATACCTCTAATGAGGTAACACTTGCGGTGTTTGGCTCTATATGTATCGCATTTGGCCTGCAGCAGTACATATGCTTTGCTTGTAAAAAAGGGCAGAAAAGTGCGAATGTTGAGTTGACAGCTTCAAGTATAGCTAAAGAAATAATCCCTGTCATTACTATTTCTCTAAGCTTGCCTTACAGTGAAGTTTTACTTATATTTGTGGGGACAAGGAGTAGAGTTTTTTGTCTTTCTAGTTTAATTTTATTTTCTTGTTAAACCTTTCTGGGGTTATTTTAAATAAATATTTAGGATAAGAAACTATTAATATGTAAGGGTTTAGCTAAAAGAGGATGATTTAAGAGTGTGGCAGCATATACCACAGTATTCCTAAATACACAGCGCTTGAGCCTCAATAGTCATTGCTCTCCGTTATACAAACGATCATGCCCCTGTACTGTTTAAAAAACAGTGTAATTTTCTGAAAAGAGTGTGTTTTCCATGGAATCTCTTCTGGAAATATTTTGCTGTCCTTTCACTTAGGATAACACCCCTACAATACTTTCTTTAAGTTATCTGAGAGGATAATGGAAATATTTCAATTTTAAGACTCTTACTGATGAAAAAAATCAGATGTTTTCCTTGTAGTCCTGCTGCACTTTTATTTCACTGGCTGAGAAGTCACAGTCTTGCATTTATTTTGTTGTTTGTATTGCTAATGTGTCTAAATTACTCCTCTTGAGTGTAAATGTTTTATAAATTTGTGGCTTTAAAGGCTGTAGAGAGAAGTTAACTGCACCATTAAAACTTTTTGTACAAACTTGTAATTAGCTTATCTTAGAATAAAATTGGCAAATACAGAAAGGCAAGGTGTGATAAGATTGTAAAAATGTCAGTACTATATTTCATTTCTAGGTTTTGTCTTTTGTTTTGACAAATGCATAGTCTAGGTAGTCACAACATTTAAAAAGAAAAAAAAACAGAGAAGAACAAAAAGAAGTGTATCAGCTTTGCCCCTTTTATTGTGAAAAGAATGGTCTCCCATAAGACCTTTGAATGTGTTCAATGGACACAAAAATAAGTGACCATGGAAACAATTATACTTTTTAAACAGCAAGCACTGTTAAGTCTCTCCCAGTGAGATAAGAAAACTGATGTGTATAGTCATTATGAAACTCTTCTGAGACCCAAGTCTGGAAGCTGAAGAGTAACTAGGAACATATTACCCACAGCGAATTGTTATTTGGGAGGAGGAATGTCACGTGATAGGCCTCACAGTTGAAAAGTCGACTCAGCAGGCTTTGGCTTAGTGATGTGCTTTGTTGTGAAACTGTGCCAGAGACAGCAGTGGGGAGACCAAGGGGGTGGCTTCTAAGAAAGCAAAGACAGTGTTCTGACAGAAAGAAGAATGAACTGTCAAGGAAAATAAATCGCAAGCAGAGCAGGACCAACAGATGACCTGCCACAAGACTTCCCAGTAGGACTGTGTGTGACTGACCCTGAAGTTGTCATACGGAGCCAGAGATCACTGAGCACCTTCATGGTGCACAGAAAGGGCAATGCTCTGTCCTTCTTGATTACCTTCACCCCCACAGAGCATGCTGGTTTTGGGTTTTTATATGTTAGATATGTTTAATAATAAAACTTTTTAATAATACAATAATGCACAAGGGGACTATGAAGGCCACTGTGCAATAAACCCAGGATATTTTAGTACACAACAGTAAGGGTGTAGTTTTGAACAATTACTAGGTGTTTTCTTTATAGGGAGATTTTCAGTGAGAGTCCATGTACTGATGAATTTGTTAATGTATGTGTACACCTGGATGTATACGTGAAATATAGTGGTAAACTTGTCATGTGTCATCTTTGACTTACTGTATTAAACATTAGATTAAATGATCTAGTTCATTTGTGTGACTGAAAGGAGTATAAGTGTTTTGGTTTTTGTAGATAACTAGCTTCTGACTTTTTGTATAGTGCAGACACTAGGATGTTTAGGGAGAGCAAAAAGAATAGTAAACCAACAAAAAGACTGGAAATATTCCAGTACCATTCTGTAATTTACTATAATTATTTCTAAGGGTTCTGCCAGGTCTGCCGACATCAAAATATAAAAATAGAAATATAATTTCCAAAATAATTTGTAAATTTTATAAATGGGGTATTTTGCTTCTGAGTTGTTCCTTAAATCTCAGGTGCTTGCAGTAATCTATACTAGAATACATTTCTAAGCAATGCTTTCTTTCAGGCATTTGTATTACTAGCCTCATCATCATGTAAACAAAAAGATATATTATTTTGATATGTTATCTTTTCTGAAAGTGCAAAGTACACATTATGGTCATGAGCTGCCTCTAAGGTTGTTGCTTGTAACCCTACAAAGATTCAGTAGTCACTGTACCTCTTGGGAACGTTGCTGCTTTGCTTTGAGTACTATCCAGTGTTCAGTAAAGAACCACGCTTGTAGCTGGACAATTTCTGCAAATGGCCACTGAGTGGAAAACTTGTTTACTTAAACCACTCCTCAGACATAATCTGAATTTATTACACTTTCAAGTGCATTTTGGTGCATTTCAGTGTTCTTGTCAGATATTTTGAGAGCTAATAAGATAGTTAATAGTGGACTGAGGTTGGGATTCTGCCACCACTCTGTATCTTAAATCATTATAAAAGAGTTATTTAGTGCTTTTGTAATGGCACGTTAATTTGGTTGTATGGAGTACAAAAACTGTCAAAGGAATTGAAATAAATTTTCTTGTTTTACTTTTATATAAAAAGTTCTTCCTTTATATTGAAGAGGTCATGCAGCCTTTCTGTAAAAGCCTGTTTGACCTCCATATTTTTTACAGTTTGAGAAAATGAAGGCTCTGTGTAAAAAGATGACAAAAGAACTTGAGATATCCGAGGAGAAAATGTGTGGTTTAAGACAAGACCTTAAGGTATGTTTAATGAATTTAACATAGAATTTTAAAGTTCTCCAAAAACCGTCTTTCCAGGTTTAAGGTATCTTTCTTATGATAAGTCTCTATATCATTCTATTCTGTAGAGCAGAGTAGTTTACTTTGCAAGCTTGTGAAGCCATTCTGCTTTATTCTGATTACCACTGTAGACTACACAACTAGTCATTTCAATGATTATACTTCTGAAATAACTTGAAATACATTTATCAATTGACAAAATACTGTTTTGCATTGAAATTGCCATCAGTATTTTTTCCTTTTAATATTTTTCTCAAGAAAAGGGGAATTTATTTACCACTGTTCATATGAAGGTATATTTTCTTAAAGATATGCATTCCTTTGTTAATTTTTTTTGTTTGCATTTATCAGGTTAATGCATGTAATGCATAAGGTTGTCTTTAACAGCTATACAGTATGCAGCCTAAAATATATTAGAGTAAAATCTACCTGAGAACTGACAAAAACACTTGAGAAGTTTTTTCTTTAGTTTATGAACAAGAATTTTTTTTTTTGTCTCTGTTTTTGGCTGACAGCACTTCTGTAATGTCCTGTCTGGTTACATCAATGGCCAAGGGAGTGAGGAAGTCCTGAGGTCATGGTTAAACTTAATCTCCTGACTGGCAGTGTATTGTATTACTGCCGAAATAGAGTGTCTCTAAACCTGGTGTTTTTCAGTCTCTTTTGCTGAGGATATGCTGCTTTATGTTTTTATGCAGTGTTTTCCTGCAACATTCATTGAATCTTCATATTGATGGCTACTTGCACATGATGTCTTGTCAGCTGACCTGAACTTTCTTTACTAATTTGTGTTTGGAAGACTTAAGACTTCTGCTTCTGTTCCAGCACCTTTGTAAGACACCTAAGATTTCTGCAATCCATTGCAAGTGATACTTGTGTTCTCCATAAAAAACTGAGTTTGCTACACACAGAGAGTGCTGGTTTTTATGCAGTATGCCAGTTTCAAATCTCGTTAAATTTTTGGTAATAAAACTGTATAGATAAGCAAAAGCTAGATCCAGTCTTAAAATATTTGTATTAGAAATTTAACATTGCTTTAATATTTTAAAGTTTTCATGAAGAAGAATGAAAGTTATCGTCTAATGAATTTGGGAGTATCTTTTCTATTATATTTTCCATATAAGAAGCTATGATTTTATGAAGAATAAACAATGCTTTCAGTTTGCCCTTTTGCAAACTTCAGCAGTGCTGGAAATCCAGTGCTTATAGGAAAGCAAAGCAAGTGTATCTGTCCACTCTGTCTCACTAATATTTTGGTCGAGAAGGGGTAGTGTATTAATTTCTTTGTTTACCTGGTCAGATTTGGTACTGGTAACATAATGGTTGTATTTATGTCCATTTCTGATTACTAGTTACTTCCCATGGTCAAACCTCCAAGGAGGGTCCTCACATTTTTTTTATCATGGCTATAAAAATACAGTGAGCAACGACAGCAGTGCTGCTTATAGACTCAGCAGCAGCAGATCAGAGATTTACTTAAGAAACTAATGTATATTTTCACTAGCTCTGAGAGCTTTTGCACTTTGTGCCTGCATTCTGCATCTCATTGATGGGGGTAGAGGGGATTCTGAAGGTCAGTACATCATGGAGCTTTTACCAGTCAGGGTTGCTGATGTTGTCTAATTACAAGCTGCGCAAGAGGCCTATTGTCAGTTTTAAAATTCAGGTGTTGAAAGACATAATCCACTTAGCCTGGAGTCTTGTGAATAGCTGTGGCTATATGACTTTACTTACTCAGATGATGACCGCTGGACTAAGGTAACATTTCATAGACTAAAATTCTTACCAGCCTTTCTGTTCCATGCCTCTGTCTTACAGGAAGCCCAGGATACCCTGGCTGATGCCAGTAAAGAGTTAAATCATCTGCACACTAAGTGTGCAGGCAGAGAGACTTTAATAGAAACTTTAAGAATGAAACTGCAAGATGTACAGCAATGCTGGGAGAAGGAGAAAGTACGTGCCACAGAATCTGAAAATGAAATCCAGAAGCTTACCAGGGCTTACCAGAAGGATATGGAGGTATTACTAGAGACAAGATGACTGTCAAAGAGTCTTTATTTAATCTCAGCTTTATACATTTACATACATCAGATGGTTACTCTTTAGTCTTAACAGATTTATCCCTAAAATATGATTTTAAGATACATATTTTGAAATATGTGTTTAATATCTATGAGATCTCAAGACTTATTAGTTCTCCTTTCTTCTATATCAGAACTAGTGGCTTGATCATTCCAGCATTTTGAATTTTTTAACAACTGAGTATATTTGAGAGCTATGCCTGATGAACAATTCTTTCTTTCTTTCAAATTATAAGTTAACAAAAATGTTTTACAATTGAAACATACAGTAGTGTCATTATCATTATTCCTGATTCACATGATACTGAGGTAGTTTTGCATGCAGGTCACAAAACCTAGAAATTCTTATTTGTTATCTATTAGCTCATTGTGGTGTGCTATATGAAGGAATGAGTTCACAATGTCTTATTTCAGAACTATTATCTCTCTCCTTATATGTATTAAGAGATGTTAATTTTGTTGCTTTTTCCCCCCAGTAAAGTGGTTCTGTACTAGCAATAGCAATGATGTCCCTTTAGTTGTGCATATTGAGCTCATTACTTCCACAAATTTGGACATTGATGCCGACTGAGTGAAAAGGAAACATTCTTTCCATCATTCTTACAGTCTGGTATTTAAATAAGGTCCACATGAAGCAGCTGGAATTGTTACACACATCAGATAATGATTAAAGTGAAGGAAACTAGAAGTCTGGCTCTGTTGTAAAGTCTGCATGTCTACAACACTGTGGTTGCATTCAACATGTGTGAATTGATTTAGGGTCTTGGAATGCCTTTTTTTTCTGCCAAATGGATAATTATCATCCTCGGTTTGTCACAGCCAAGCAAAAATGCAATGGTGGTGGCACACTGGATTTTCCTTGGAGAATTTGCAGATCTCTTGGAAACAAAGTTTAACTACAGTTTCTTTTTAACTGCATAAAATACCATGAAATAATTGTGAGCAAATGCACCTAAGTGTAATGGAAAGGGCTTAGAAAACCCCTAGTTTCCCATCTCCATTATCCACAATTTCTTAATGCAAAACCTCACCGAAGGACCCTGAAAAACAATAGGAACATTTACAATGGTTTACAACCTTTGTTCTTGTGACTTTTGAGGTACAGCTTTCTATTGTTGTCTGAATCAAAGTTGCTAAGTTGCATATATGTACTAAAAGCATGAAGGTTGGAATTTCTATTGCATGCTATTGTTGCTAAAGTTTATTTATAACTTGCATCAATTTATTATACTACTGGCTAAAATCAGTGTAAATAAATAAGACATGGCTTGTGGAATGTAACTGATGAAGCTATAAGCCTGTTTTGTCTGGCCATTTAGTCTCATACATGATCCATACAAAAACAGTTTTAAAAAGACTTTAGAGTGATAGTTGTATAAATGGTGTGTTGTGCTGCCAAGCCAATCAGACAATTTTCTGTATGCTGTGCAGATGTTGAAAGTGGGTAAAGTTTGAATGTAACTGGGAGTGTTAACATGAATAAATAAATTGCATGTACTAATAGCATGAAATTTTTTATCTGTGTCAGCTTCTGGCTGTGGCCACTGCAGGAATGGTCTTCCTTTACATACTTTTTTAATGTGCTATGTCTAATTAGACAAATTTTGTAAAAACTTTTTTGTTACACTTGCTTCAATATGTGTGACTGCGAGTCACACATATTGCACAATTAGCAATTGAGGAATTTTGTAAAAGAGTTGAGAATGAACTTTGTGGGATTTTTTTCACCTGCATACAGCTTGTATTACTAACCGTGTGATGCATGTATTTTGATTCTAACACTGTTCAGGTACAACAGTAAATTTTTCTTTTTGTTTCAGGAGAAACTAACCTTCCTCCATAGCTTATACCAGCATTTGGTAGCAGGCTGTGTACTTATAAAACAACCAGAAGGCATCCTAGATAGGTTCTCTTGGTCTGAGCTTTGTGTAGTCTTGCAGGAAAATGTTGATGCCCTGATCTTAGACCTCAACAGGGCTAATGAGAAGGTAAGTGTCCTTAGGCACCAGCTACTTCTATTAAATTCAGTGACATTTGTCTGCATCACAGTATCATTAAAAAGGACTGACATTCATCTTGTTTCAAAAAGGATTTGGACGTTAATAATTCAATACCATTAATTATGGCTTGTCTACAACTCAGTTTGATGCCATTGCTGTGGGCATGTAAATGTGACTGAAGTCTGTATGAAGTCTCTAAGCTCCACTTTCAGTGCAGGACATGCTAATAGTACTAGCCAATATTAGCCACAGGGACCTAATTAAAAGAAAATAAATTAATCTTACTGATGAAGCAATTCAAAGAACTTCGTCATTTACACTAATAAAACAAGTCTTTATTTTACCATAAAAAAGAAACAAAATGCACTTACTCTAGGAATATCATCTTTAAATTATATGTTTATGATTCAGAGGTACTATGCCAATGTATTTTTTTCATTTAATTGTAAGTTATGGATTATAAAATTCATATTCAGAAACACAAATAGAAAGTACCGATTTTTGTAAGACGTGTCAATATTTGTTATAGGGAGAAGCTGTACTTTTCTGAATTATTTTGATGTAAGTAAGTTTTCGTGGCCTTTCTCCACAGAAATCCCTGCATTTTTAGGAAAGAAGAGACCTCTTTTTAAATAAGTTAAACTGACTTTACAGACTAACATATGCCAGTCTTTAGGATTTCAGTTCATTTTCTGGCTCCATTGATCAAGCCAGTCCTAAGCCTAGTAGAGTGACTCCAGAACTTGACTGTCCTGAAATTTTGGTTTTGAGTGATAGGAAGGGAAAAACTCTTTTGAACAACTGTCATCTTCTGGAATTGTTACCACTCTTTTGGCCCAAGTAAGGTATAGGGCTGGTTATGGTGAATTGTTTTAACTCCGCCTATCGTTTAATAAATACCCCAGCACTCAATTAAAATTACTAAAGAGGGATAGAATAAAATCTGTCTTATGCAGATTTGATGTACATTTATATTTTCCTTTTGAAGTAAAAGAGGAAAGGGAATGGAGGAGAAGGGAGCAAACATTGTTGAAAGTGTTTGGGGGTGCTGTGTCATGCTGTTTCTTGCTTTTTAATTTTTATGGTTACTGATATTGACTGTGAGGTCTCTAGGGCTCTTTTCGTGTACTTACCAGCTTTTCAGGGATTTGGAACAGTATTGTTACCTGTGTTGTACCTGCTTTCTTGAGAACAAAATTTTTCTCTTGCATTTCTGTGTGACCTATTTTCAATGTATCTTTCTGACATTCCCTAGTAGTAAAAGTGTGTAGGTGTGTGTATTTAAAGATCATTGTTAACTTGATTATCCACAGAGTGAATCCCTTCACGCTTGTTGAAAACACATCATAAACTAGTGAGCTACTTGTGAGAAAAACATTCTGTACGCTAAAATGTCCTGAAATTCTTTTAATACTATCTGTAATGTCTTGGCTTTCCACTAAAACAAGAATGAAATTAATGGCTAGTTTTTTACTTATTATTTGCAATTCTTGCAAACTGCTAAAGGACTGGTATACTCAGATTACTATTTTAGCAGCACAAGGTTTAATGCACTTATTTAAAAAAATGCGGGAAGTGTCCCGTTCGGGTTTTCAACAAAAAAAGCAACAAATATCTGCAGGGTGGTATATGGATGGCAAAACTGAAACCAAATTTTTGTTCATTTGTTGCACAATTCAAGTAAATAATCTGTCATGAAAGACTTCTACTTAGTTTTAATGAATATGTTGAAGAAATTACCGATTACATTTTCTGCTGGAATAGTCTGTGGTTAAATTACTACATAAAATAAAGTGAAAAGGTGTTTAGAGGGTGAAAAAATTTCTTTTTAAATGCTTGTCACACAGATATCTCACCTAGAATATGTTTGTAAGAACAAGTCCAATACTATGAAGGAGATTCAGCAGAGCCAGGAAGATGCTTTTAACAAAATGGCTGAACAGATGAAAACACAAGCAAGCTGTTGGCAGAGGGAAAAAAGGTATCTGGAGCAGCAGTACTCAGGTCTCCTTGGAGAAGTTCATGCAAGGGCACAGGTATGGTGCTGTGAACTTCTGATTTTATTTTTTCTTGTAAATATTTAATGGATTATTTCAGTAGTTTAAGGCTCTAACCAGTTTAAGGTTGTTTAAAATTAGAAAAAAAACACCAAAACCCTGTGTGAATATTAACTTCATTTATAACAAGAAATAAATGACTTTGTGAAAACATACCAGAGTGAGCTGCCTAATTTGGCCTACACTTGCTAGCGACTCTTTTTTTTTTGAGAATGGTAAGGCTGCAAGATTGAACTTGTTTGTTTTAAGAATTATATAGGGCAGGAGTTATTTTTTCAGTGTCATGCTTTGCAAAGACTGTGTAGAGTAACAGTAATGTTGTGTCATTGGGGGTTAAATTTAGGTATATACATTCTGACCCTAAGAAGCAATTAGCAGTTACATTGGTAGATTTCAACTGTTGAAGGACTCTGTTATAAAAGTAAAAAAAAAAAAAGGTGAAAAAGTGTAAAAAGTGTAAAACTTTTGCCAATAATTGTTAGAAAGGTTATTTACAATATAGAATGTTCACTGTTGTTCTACAGCCACTGATCACTATATTTTCAATCACATTCCTTTACATGTGTTTCAATTAAAAGTGTTGTGAAATAGAGGAAGTAAGATATGCCTTGTTATTTGTGACTACCATCTGAAACTTACTTCATCAGAATAACACTGTATTTGACTGAGATTTTTAGGCTTGAAAGTCTTTGCATGGTAATTTCTTAGGGATGAATTATAATCTTGTAGATATTATTTGCTTGATACTTACATTTAACATCAGAGATTGGCAATGCTGAAAATGTTCTGGTGAGTGGAATAAGTGGCACCCAGAATTATATTAAACTTCACCTGTAGTTTCCATTTATGAAAGCATTGCCAACAAAAAGAATAGTGAAGTGAGGAAGCTTTATTTTAAAAATGATGTTTCCTTCTTAAAGAAAAAGTGTATTTACACTATATATATAAGGTCTGAGTCATCTCTTTTGGAGCGCTAGTGTTTTGTGAAAAATTGATGCAGTGCAGTGCAGTGTGCCATTCCTTGGCATGGTGCTGAACCTGTCAGTCTTCCTAGCTGAATTGTCTAGACAGCATGGAGAGCATGTAATGAAAATGTGTCTCTCTTTTTTGGAGCACACAGTAGGTGTGTCTTTTGGAAAAAAGCATTACCTATCAACTTGCTGTACAGGACTATTGAGTTTCTAAAAGGGAATTGTTTTCTGTTAGAAAGATCTGCGCATGTTTTGTAACACAGCTAGAGTAGTGCAAACTAGTAGTATACAACCTAGGTAGTGAAATGTCTGTATACACTTAGATGATTCAGCAATCTCTTTTCCATCCCATGGTCCAGTTTGTCTTTCTTATCATTCAGTGTTAAACTATCAAGAAGATAGTCTAATTTCTTCTGGATTTCTAATTTGTGACTGACTTTGGATTTGCAAATACTAGATTAAGACTTTCCCTCCCTGGGAAAGTCCATGGACGTCTGTTGTTAGGGCTGTCCTAGTCCTGATTGCCTGTTTTTCCAAACTGTATTTTACTTATTGCATTTTGAGCCTGCTAGCCATATTTTTCTGCAGGGTCACTGCTCTGTTTGATCAGAGGTGTGCAGACAGACTGCCATAGCCTTATTACCAAAGGAAACAAGGAAAAATGTGCCACAAGTTACAGAATGTCTTCAAAAGATCTTTTAGATTTACCAGTGTTTACAGAAAGATACAGAATGCAATATTTAAATTTAATTATTTTAGCAGATTTTATTAATTAAATTTTATAGGAAACACATAATCAGTGCAAGTGGAATATAATTTGCCAGTATTTCATTGTGCAACTGGGGGGTCTCCTCACTCTAGGACACTTACTCTAGCACTACAAGGAAAATGTAGCAATTTGCTGCCCTTTCCATCCAAAGATCTAAGTGTTAATTGCAAGCACTTTAGTGAACTAACCCCTTGTAAGGTTTAGTTCCTTTCTAAAAAGGAAAGATAGTGATTTTTGCTGTCCTGCACCAAGCTAACGATATTTGTTACTTTGTCTTCAACCAGTGTTTCATGACTACTTCTAGGTATTTTCTCAGAGATCTTGTGTCAAGACTTCTTTAGTTTTTTGAATTGTTGCTACATGTGGGAAAGCAAACTGAAGTGTGTTAATTCATACTCTCAAGAATTAACAGAGAGCTTTAACTGCACAGAAGTGTGAGTAATGTATCTTGAAAATTATTGCTTTGGTTTATTGGAACTTCAGTAGAGAGTTAGGGCTTTTCAGAATGGTCTTCTTATAATTAAAATGTAACACTGCAAAATGTGGAGGTTTTAGTAGCACAGACACCCGCTACTGTTTTTGTCCCCAGCCAGTACTGTTCAGGGTCCCTGGTTCCAAGGTAGAATCTAGGAATGTTAATAGGTACTACTTCACGTGGTACTGTAGGTCAGATGGATCATAATCTGAAGGCAGTTTCAGTGTTTTTCTGTAGGGCAGAAATTCCCAGAGTATAGCCTTATCACAGATCAAGAATAACCAAGGCACTCTATAGATACCACTCTTTGTCAGTGGTCTCCATGTTTGGAGAGTCAATGAAGCTTAAAATGCATATCCTTTTTCCTTGCCTTTTGTAGCAGGAGTCCAGTCCTCTTGATTTGATAGTGTGCCATTTTGAAAATGTTACTGTGCCTGTTCCTTATACTCACACAAATTATTTATTCAGGCTGTTCACAGTCTCATAGGAAATGCCTTCTGAATTTCAACTACCAGTTGTTATTTGCCTATTATTTAGATATTTATTAATCTGTCCCCATTTTTTGCGGCAACCAGTTAAAATACAAGGGTTTTGTTCTGATATGCAAAAACAAGTTGTAAGAGGAAAACTCTGTAACTACTTTAAAAATGTTAATTTCAACAGAAAAATAAAAGGTTTGCTAAATAGGAAAGGGAAGAAGTCCTCTAGGGAGAAAAAAAGTTTTCCTTTTTTTTTTTTTTTTTTTTTTGTGTTTGTTTGTTTGTTTGGGTTTTTTGTTGTTTTTTTCCTTGGTTTGTTTTTTTGGTGTTTTTTTTGCTTTGTTTGAGGACCTTACTTTTACAGCAAGGCAGGTAAATTAGAGAAAGGATGTAATATATTGCAGTTGTATCAAAAGTCAGTGCAACCAGTGCAAAAGGAGGAGTATGTATAACTATACTGGTCCTGACCGACTAGGTGTCTTTGGTAGACATGTCTGGCCCTTGTACTTAAACCACGGCAAGGGGAAGACAGGGCCCTTGATGTTTTTTATTTATATGTATAGGTTTATATATTTGGAAAAATACAACAGCCAAAATACAGGTATTGCAGACTCACAGAGTGACAGAATGGGTCAGGTTGGAAGGCACCACAGTTGGTCATCTGGTCCAGCCTCCCTGCTCAAGGATGGTTGTCCCAGAGCACATCGCACAGGATTGTGACCATATGGTTCTTCAATATCTCCAAGGAGGGAAGCTCCACAAGCTTTCTGGACAATCTGTTCCAGTACATGGTCACCCTCACAGTAAAGTTCTTCCTCATGTTCAAGTAGGTATCCTGTGCATCAGTTTCTGCTCATTGCCTCTTCTCTTGTTGCATGGCTCCACTGGGAAAAGTCTCGCTCCACCCTCTTGGCACCCTCTCTTCAGATACTTAACAGACATACTGATGAGGACACAAAATCTCAGAATACTCAGGGCTGGAAGGGACCTCTGGAGCTCATCTAGTCCAGCCCTCCTGCCAAGGTAGGGTCACCTACAACAGGTTACATGGGAAACCCAGGTGGGTTTTGAATGTCTCCAGAGAGGGAGACTCTACCTCCATGGGCAGCCTGTTCCAGTGCTCTGCCACCCTCAATGTAAAGAAGTTCCTCCTCGTGTTACAATGGAGCTTCTTGTGTTTTAGTTTATGGCCATTGCTCCTCATCCTGTTGTTGGGCACCACTGAGAAGAGTCTGACTCCATCATCTTAACATCCACCTTTGAGATATTTATCTGCATTAAGGAGATCTCCTTTCAGCCTTCTCTTCTCTAGACAGGCCCAGCTCCCACAGTCTCTCCTCATAAGAGAGATGCTCCAGACCCCTGATCATCATTGTGGCCCTCTGCTGAACCCTCTCCAGTAAGCTCCATGTCTCTCTCATTCTGAAGACCCCAGAACTGGACACATCACTCCAGATGTGGCCTCACCAGGGCCGAGTAAAGGACGAGGATCACCTCCCTCAGCCTGCTGGTCACACTCTTCCTCGTGCACCCCAAGATACTATTGGCGCTCCTGACTGCAAGGGCTCACTGCTGGCTCATGGTCAATTTGTCATCTACCAAGAATCCCAGGTCCTTCTCTGCAGAGCTGTGCTCTAGTAGGTCAGTCCCCAGCTGTACTGGTACTTGGGGTTATTCCTCCCTAGGTGTAGGGACCCTACACTTGCCCTTATTGAAACTCATTAGATTTCTCTTTGCCCAACTCTCCAGCCTGTCAAGGTCCCACTGAACAGCAGCATGGTCTTCAGGTGTATCAGCTGCTACCCCCAGTTTAGTGTCATCAGCAAACTTGCTGAGGGTGCACTCAATCCCTTCATCCAGGTTGTTGATAAACAAGTTTAATAAGACTAGATTGAGTATTGATCCTTGGGGAACACCACTGACTACAGCAGGCCTCCAGCTGGATTCTGCTTTGCTGATTGCAACCCTCTGAGCTCTGCCATTCAGCCAGTTCTTCATCCGCCTCACTGTCCATTCATGTAACCCACATTTCCTGAGCTTACCTATGAGGATGTTATGGGTGACAGTGTATGAGGTCCCCTCTCACTCATCTCTTCTCAAGGCTGAACAGGCCCACCTCCCTAATTCTAAACCCATAAGAGAGATGTTCCAGTCCCTTTGTTGTCCTGTGCTGGACCCACTCCAGGGACTCATGTCTCTCTTGTACTGAGGAGCCCAGAACGGGACACAGCACTCCAAATGCGGCCTCACTAGGACTGAGTAGAGGGGCCAGATCACCTCCCTTGTTGTCCTTGACATGCTTGGACAAATTTAATTCTGGATGGGCCTTGGCCTTCATTATCTCATTTCTACTTATTCTGACAACCTCTCTATATTCATTCCAAGTAGCCTGATCCTGCTTCCATCTCCTGTGTATTTCATGCTTACGCTTGAGTAATGGAAGTTCTTCATTCATTAATATGGGTCTCTATGGCCAGAATAAAGGATAAGGGCACAATAAGAAGTAGGATAAAATAGTTTTGCTAGTAGCACCTGATTTCTGTTAAGACTTCTTGGAGCCAGTGAAGCTCTGCAACCCAGTGAGGTGCCCGTCAAAGCTCAAACACCAAAGGAAAACAGGTTGCCAATGTTTAGGAAGAGAAGCATATGTCCCTTTCAAAAACTGTGCGTTAAACTTTAAAGGAAACACTAGAAACAGTGTCTGGTAAGACAAAAGAAATTATTAGCCAGGAAAAGCAAGAAGGTATATTTTCTTACAGAACTTTTACATTTCTGAACTCAGAGATTGTCTTATTTACTTTTGCATATTACCATATCACCATAAGCACAAAAACAAGCTTTAATTAGCCAGAGCGCTGAATATTGGTATTGCTGCCAAGGAGCCCTGCGGGGATCACAGTTTGTTTACTTAGATGTTGTGTTTCACCTGCGATGGCCAGAAACCTAAGTTGTTTTCTAAATTCAGCTCGCCTTTTCTGTTCCTTCCAGTCATGCTATCAGGGTTTTTATCTATAAAAATCAAACACTGTAAATAATACAGTAGCACTGAAAGTATTGTACATGTACATACTTAATTTTAGCATGAAGCAACATATGTGGCCTGTAAATTGCATTTTGAAATTAGTAGATCTTTTAGTGGCCCACTCTGGTTTTGTATCACTTTAAGTATTTTAATAGCATTACAAATTCTTTCATTTCTAAAAAACTGATAAAATATTTATTTGGTCAAAGACGTTTTGAACTGGCATTTTGACTAGGATATAGCGTAGAGGCTTCTATTTTCATTCTAGAGATGACTATAAATTTTTTTAATCCTGTTGTGCTTGCAGGATAGAGGAGGGAAAAGAAACTAGGGTATCTCCCTCACCACTTGCTTGGAACCTGTACCAAGTAGAACACATGAGAATGTGCCTGGATGATACCATTTTACTCCTCTTTTGACCACTGCTAGCAGGAACAGTATCACACCATTTTAAACAAAAATATCTGTAGCTCTAAGAGAGATATCTGAAACTTGGCATAATCCTCAATTTTCTTCATCACATGGGCTTATCATTCCATTCATGTTTTCCTTTTTGTCACCATGTATTATAAATGGAGCATACACATTTACTTTGATCTTGTGGGTTCTTTGTGAACAGTGCCTAAAGCTTATTACTTCCTAATACCAGTGGATCCTGTTTAACTGTAATCACCTTCCCAATCACAAAGGGCTTTCATGCATCAAGAAACCAGTCTAAGTCTCCGAGGTCACTTAGAGCTCCCAGCATAGTGTCTTGATTCCTTTATAGGAACTGGAGTCTGCATAATCTAACATTAGTCCTGATGTTCCGTGACTTGTTAGCATCTTCATTTTGCTACACCATTTTTCTATTATAAGTCTCCCTCTTTCCCTGTTTCAGGGCATATGGAGGAAAATAAAAAGTGTCCTGTAACTTAGAAAAATCTGTAATGTCACTAGTCAAAATAAAAATATCTGTATTACACTGTTCTTTTGAAAACTCAATTCTTTATGAGACCTAATTAATCTGTGAATATATAAGTAGGGGGTTGATTACAAAGTAATTAAGAGATCACCTTTACTTCCCCTTTTCCAGCTGCTGCCAATCTGTCTAGGTTTATGTTCCAGAGTCTTCCTTATTTTTTTTTCTCTCCCTTACACTAACTTTCTTTCTGCTTTGTTGAGCAATGTTCTTTCTGAAATTGGAGGACATAATTGCTAACTGTTAAGTCAACTCATAAAACTGTATTGTGGACAACTGGATGCTGTTGGACCTTGTGTAGGCTACTGCAGTACCTAGTGGATTATCATCAGAAACCAGGAATCTGTTTGTAGCTGAAGATTGTGAAAACTTTCCTTGTACTATTGATTCGTTTTCATCTCTTTAACTGTTTACTAGAAGAAATACTGTCATCATCATCACTAATAATTTTTGTCCTTTAATGTGTTTTTTTTGAATGTGAAAAAAATAATTTTCTTTTTTTTTTTATTTTTTGTCTAAGTAAAAATTACTTTGTTGCTTAGAAAAAAATCTTGTTGTTAATATTTCTTTTGGCTTTGTTTGTTTGTTTTTTTCCTTTTATCCCAGGAATACCAAGAAACAGCAGAGAAAAATAAGGAAAAAGTGTGTGCCCTTGAAAAAAGTCAGGAGAAATTGGCCCTTGAAAGTGTTTCTGTGAAAAATACATTAACACAGTTTCAGAAGGAGCATTCATCTCTCTTGGCAGCCTGTGCACTATTGGCAGGTGCCCTGTATCCTCTCTATGGCCAATTGTGTGCTATGTCTTCCCAAAGAGACATTCTCCAGGATCAGGTCAACATTTATGAATTAGTGAACCAGAAGATTAGGACCCTCGTTCATGCTCTCGCTGATGGTGAAGGAAACAGTCAAAATGAAGTAAAAATAAAGAAAAGAAAATTCCAAGGCCTGATTTATGTATTCCGAAGAGCTGTGATTGCAGTTTTGGCAGCTAACAGACTTAAAGTTTTAGCCCAGTCTTCTAGTTCCCTCTTCACCTGGACAAACGGCTTAAAAGAAGGCATTGGAATTCGAGTTTGTGTAGGAGAAACCAAAGGCAAGCATAATCTATCAAAATATTCATGGTTAGACAATAACAATAGTAATATTACTAATAATAGTGTGTAAAGACAAGTTTAATAACACTTTGACGAATGTAATTTCTAGATTTTTGATTTTTAGATTACTTGACAAATGTAATTTCCCCTAAAAGGAAATGCTTAGTCTGTTAAACATTGCAGATAAAGTTGCAGCTACAGACACGAAATCACACTGTTCGATATGCTTGATATTTGCCTTATGGATTTCAGAACTAGGTACATCTTCTCTATGTGGTAAATAGCTTGAAATGTTCATACATTATTGATAATCAGCATATTTTTTTAAAAGGTATGTCGTCTTGTTAATAACTTGTAATGTTTATTTCCTACTGAAAAATACAAAAAAATTGCTTACTGATTCAGGTAAAGTATTAGTACAGGATTTCTAAATTTTCTTTAGAGATTATGTAGTCTTTTTGTCACTTTCTGTTACCAGACCGGCTCATGTATCCCCCTGCAAGGAAAAATGGCATAAAAGAATGTTTCCCAAACTAGAAGATTGATCTACTTTTCTGTTTTAGTAGTTCTGGGAGGACATTTAACACAAATCTGAATTGTTCTGAAAGAATTGGTCTTTCCCTTAGTCAGTTTCTGAAAGATCTGGGGATAGTAGTCTGCCTTATTAAAGTTGTTCAGTTATAATGTTCTTAGGTGCAATTCTGTTTCACAGGTTGTGAAGAGGAAGAGCTTAACTGTGTTGAAGCACTCAGCTGGTTTACTAGTTCTAACCTCCTTGCTGCGATAATCAGTTCTGTCACTGAGTTGCAGGATGTCATCAACAAAACAGGTAATTTTAGAAGTATATGCTTGTAGTAGAAGATTAAAAAGCATCATTTGCATCTTTAGGATTTTACCTAAACTATTCTGGATCAAATCTCCTTAGACTTGTATTGTTGGAACAGATTAATTTTCTTTAATTGGTGATATCATACTTTATCCTTTTGGTATATAGAGTCATGGGAACAGAAGGCTGAAGAGTGCTTTTAGAAGCATGTAAACAGTCTCAATTGATACAGTGTATAGCAGTATGTATTTTATGTCTCTATTATGTTCCCTCTCTAAGTTTATGTTTAATTAAATTGTGTCTATATTCCCTAATTTTCTCAGTCTGTCTTTGTATAGAATTCTACTGTGTCTATGGAAAACTGTAGTGTCAGTTTCTGGAAATGTCACTTTGTGATTCCCAGCTGTTGATTATTTTTCTGAATTTATTTGCAGTGAGAACTGGTGCAAGGTTCTACTTGGTTCATGTGCATTGCTGCCATCCTTAGTTCTTTGTTAACTTGTAGTTTTAAAATAGCAACATTACTGAATAAAGGATATTATGGAGGGGTAATTTATATGAATAAAGGGAAATAGTAGAACAGAGGGAAGGTGATACATTTCCCAGAAGACTAAACACTAAACTGGTACTAGAAGACTGCCATTGAATCAGAAGTGTTTTGGTTCAATTTCAGCTGCTCTCTTTGATCATCCTCTTCTCAGTAACTTAAATTTACATCCTTGCAAAGCAAAGTTTGAACCCTGTTTCAGAATATTTACAGGGTTTGCAATGCAAGCGTGCCTGTGTATAGAGTGTTGTGTAGGAACAGCAAACTGAAGAAGAATCAAGACAAACTCATCAGCAGCAAACAGATGTGCTGAAGTGACTAGTCAGTATACCCAAAACATCATGATATTTTGCCAGTTTGAAGTATATGAGAGTTCTGGTGGGCTCAGTTTAGTAGAAATCTCTACACTTGACAGAGACTTGATTTTTGAGAATTAGGAAAAGCCATGCTGAGAATGTTGTGGTCACAGCCAGTTTGGTGATTCTTTCATATCTTATCTCTATTTAAAGTTATTTTCACAGAACCTCAAGGTCTAACTGCTCATGTATTACTTGGAATTTTGTTCCTCATGAGATCAAAAGTCTCCCAGGAATCTTTGGTTCAAAAAATAGTAATAAATAATTTAAAGTTTGACATGAAATTTCCAGAAGTATTGGAGTAATTAGGCTCTGAAGGAATATATTGGAACGAAAGCTTCCACACTTAGAAAATTATTTTATGTTCTGTAAGTAATATTTCAAGTAGGACTTAAGCCTTCAAACTGACATAAATGAATCTGGAATTTTTTGAAACTGTAAATAGGCAATCAGAGAGGCATCTGGTCTCTTCAGATCTTTAAATAATGACAGTTCCAGATTACACTGCACATCACAGGAGAAAGTAGGTACAAGAAGGTGCTATCTGTATCAATAAGATGGAATGGTTCAATTATGTTTAAAGATGTCTAGATTCTGAGGAAGTATTTGACGCAGGTGAAAGAAACCAAATCCAGATCACTCACATAATACTGGAACATTTAGGCTTGTGTACCCTGGTGATTTGAGTCACATTTCTTGATCTTTTAACTTTTAAATACATGGTTTTTGGTTTGACACTGATGTTCACTTCCCTTCATAGTGTTTGTTAGTTTGGTTCTCATTCTAACATGTCTTGGAATGATCCCTTAGCTTCAGTTTCGATACAAGTTCATTACAGTGTTGGAGTTCTTTGTTTTTTCTTTGTTTTTTTTTTAAGGTTAATTTTCTAGGTTTCTTAGAACAGCATCTGTACTGTGATAAATGAGAGAAAGTAAAGGCCAAGCTTTTCCAATACATATGTCATCAAATGTTACATATACAAAACCTTTGAAGCTTGACATGAACATTTTAGTCTTTCATAATACTAAGTTAATCCTGCTGACTGTTCAATTTCACCAAAACAGAGTAAACAAGGATTGTTTTTTCATGTCAGTGAAATAAGATTTGACACTTTTCATGGTCTTTTTCTTGATTTATTTTATGTAAGACTTAATTTCTCTTTGTGATATACATTTTTTTGTATTAATTATTTCTGATACTCATCGTAATGTACATAATTTAGTGGTTTTATTGTAATTCCTTTTTCCTTCATGGCAAGTACATAAAATGTATATATTTAAACAGTATATTCTCTTCCTAAATATTATAGATCCAGTTCCTTGTGAAATTGTAAGAAATTATCATTTTGTCTTTTAAAGCAGTCAGTAACTTACTTCAGCATATTTCTGTGTATTTACTCCAAGCTACTCTTCATAAAAAAACTAGAGGAGATAGAGATTAATCCCTATCCCAAGAAAGTACCTTAAGTTGTGGATGCTGAACTCTGCTGAATAGTGGGAGTCCTAATTGTGAAGTAGAATGATAATTTCAAATTGCTACCACATAATTGTATGAATGGTTATTTTAAATTTATTTTTAATACAGTAAAAGCTGAGATTCTAGACACAGGGAAAAGGGCTGCCATGCTAGGTACTGCATATGTGGAGAAATACTGTGTTTTCTGACAGGCAGACAATCTTACAAACTGAGATACCGAGTGGAAATACTAGGAAAAATGAAGGAACAGTAGCTCATTCATGGTGTCCGTGTTTTAATATTTATCAAAAATCATGGCAGAGTTTTTAACATGGAAAGCCCTTTGAATGTTTTAGTTTTAATTTAAAGTTAGTTTCATTAAACATTCAAAGTGGTGAATGTATCAAGACTGGAGAAAAGAGAGGGTCTTTGAAGGTAACTGACAACTATTACAGGCTAATCTATGATAAGAGTTGAATTGTGGAAGGTAGCTTTTTCTTTTTTTGTGATCAGTAAGAGAGAACCAGCATAAGGAAAAGAGAGAACCCTTGGCCAAGGTAGACAGAGCATTACAATAGCAGTTTTTTTCTGGGTATGAAAAGAATATTTTTCTTTTTATTTCGAAGGATGTATTGTTAGTTGAAGTGCAAGATAAAAATAAGATAAGATTTTTAACTTTAAAGATGAATAGAAAGAATGCTATCATAATCATGAAGAAAAGACAGATCTACTAGTAACTGGAGTTATGGAAAATGTGTATTCAAAAATTATATTCCATTTGAGCACTGGAATCATTGGAATGCTGGTATTTCAAAACCAAGCAGGAGAATGGCTCTGAAAATATAATATTTGACTTTATCACGTGCTTTTCTTTTTGTTATTTGCTTATAGATAAATTTCACCTTGTGTAAATGATCTTTGTGGTGAAAATTGTAATATAAAAATATTAATAAACATGCTTTTGTGCTTTTAACCTTTGGCTTTTTTCTTCACAGTCTTTAAAAAAAACTTTTTAAACTTAAGCTGTGGTTATTTTTTTCTGCTTATAGTCTTAAGTAAATACTTTAGTTCACTGCAGCAACAGGAGATCTGCTGTACTACTGAATGTAAATAAGCTCTTCCATGCTTGTCATCTTACACTGATAGTATCATAAGACAAGTAATGACAGATTAAGACCTGCCTAGCTGAGGGAAAACTAAATTACAAGACTTTTATTAAGGCATAAATAAACCTATTAAATGTTATCTGGAATACCAATTAGTGGAAGGAGCACTGACAATTTTATTTATCAACATTAAACACAATTATTAATTACAGACCTGACGAATCTAGCAGTAAGCAGGACATGTTGGGTGTGCTGGGGCCTTAAGTCCATTATATGAGAAGGATGATTACCAAAATCCTATGGGAAAATAAGTAATTGTAGCTGTAAAATTTTAATTGCCTTGGAATAAGGTAAATTATATTCTCTTGTCTCAGAATATAAATAGTACGGTGTTAAGGTACCAAGCCTCACTAATTTTGAACAGCAAATGACTTAGACATCTGTAGAGGGGAGGGAAGAGGAATCCAGAAACCCTCAGAAATTTGCATTGTAAATATTGCGATAAAGTGATTTACCATGTGCTATCACATCTGACTTACTTCACCTGACTTGCATTTGCATGCATTTGTCTTGCATGTTTTCTGAATTACAAAATTAGAACACCAGAGAAAGTCTTAAGAACATATCGGAGAAGAACATGGTAACAACTGGAAAAATAGTCTTTGGCAAACAAATCCTATACTTTAGAGTCCTATCCTACCCTTCCATTCAAAAATTGATAAGAGTAGAATTTTCATTGCTAAATACACAATTTGTCCTAATGTCTCTCTGAGATATTTCTGTGATCTCAGTCTTCCAACCTTTAATAGAAATTTCCTACTGAGTATTTTAAAGATGCTATATGTTGTTGCTTTTTTTTCACTGAAAGAAACTGAAATTAATAACCTACTTGATGTTACTTTTCTGTGGGTTTGTTTTTGTTTTTTTTTTTTTTTAAAGGTACAAAGTCCTGGCTTTCTGGACAGTTACTTCTAAATGCAGCCAAGAACTCCTTTTCAAAACTTATGGACAAGCTGAATGTAATAATGGAGACTGTTCCATTAGACCACAGCAAGTGCATTACTTCTCTGGAGAAAGACTCTTTGGTACGCAGTCTGGCTCACGGACTTTACAAAATAAGTACTCGGTCCCTGGAAGCTGGATTGTGGGACAGACTATCCAGTATGGTATGCATATTTATAGTGCAACTTCATGTAAGCAGTAGATTCATAAAAAGTCTTATGATGAAGCTTTCTTGATAGTACCATTAATTTTGTTTCAGGTTTATGAGTCTGTTACTTTGAAGTCAACTATGTAGACATTAGAAGCTGATTCATAACACCCAGAAGCATTAGGGTGTGAATAGTTCTTTTATTTTATTGTCAAAGAATTTTAAGAAAAGATTTGATGTATCCAAGATATTTATTTGTTAAAGTGCTATCAAAATTATATTTGCTTTATAAGAACAAACTTGCTTGTGGCTTTTAGTGAATGTTAAGGTTGTTTTTTTTTTCTTCTTCTTCTTTTCTGTTTTCTCCTGCTTGGTGTTCCGTCTTTCAGTGAAGACAAAATTATTCCTTTTAACCAAAATGAAAGGATAACCTTTCTCAAATAATCAGTCTTGTATTGTGGGCTGTATATGAAAATGGTACTTCCTTGAAAACAGAATTTTCAGTAACCCCCAAGAGTAGGTGAAACAGATTCACATTTTTATACTCAGATGTGTCTTTTAGAGATGGAGGACGAAATGTCTACTTTGCTTGGGTATTTTATGTTATTTATTTTCTTGCTAAAATGCATGGTACATGGTACATTAAATTATTTCTGATTACTCACAGAAAAACATAGAATCCTTGCAGAAGCAAATATTTGAATTTACACAAAGACTTCATACAGCAGAGGTGGAACGCCGCTCACTGCGTCTACAACTTGCAGAATTCAAATGGGATTTCAGTGAGATGAAAAAAGAAGCTGACAAAGCCCAGGGCCTGCAAGAGCAATTAAATATGCTTAAACAAGTAGGTATATTTGATTTAGAGGAGACTGATTGTAAGAAATACTTCTTTTTACCCTTTTTTTGGGGGGATGGGGGGTATGTGTTCCTTTGAAAAACAAATATAAAATTATTCTACTCTTAAAAGAATTTTCTAGAAAACGTGCCTCATAAATGTTACTAGACTGGAAGTCAGACGTATTCAGAAATATCTCCCCTCCGGAAGAGTTTCTTTTTGATTTGTACAATGAGGTAATCTGTGTAAATTGCATGTTTGGTCTTCAGCAACCTAGGTTTTCTTCTGTATGTGTCAAATATTGATGTGATTTATATACCCAAAAAGGATTTGTAGATTTCACTTCAACAGAGTAAAGTCTGCTGGAATGAGGGTATTCAGTAAGTACGTTCATGAGAAGTTTATAAAGTATAAACTTTGCATGAATATTGCTGAATGTTATGATAGAGTTATTGCTGTATCTTTGGGTTATATCCTAAACTAGTCAATACAAATTTTAGTGTGCCTGTTTCCCTGAAGGCTTAAGTTTGTGACAGGAAAAAGAGGCCCATGTGCACATATGCACCAAGTTCCTTTGACTGTTTACTGTCACTGATCACTTTACTTAAACACGGTGGTTTCACTAACCTGTAAATAGTACTGTCTGACATGAGTAAGAAGACACAACAAAAAGGTTTCTTAACTACTTGAACCCACAGTGTAGTGAGTAATAGGTGTGGTGTTTGAGGGATTGATGCCATTTGGTGGAGGGACTGATGCCATTTGGTGGGTAGTCAGTTTGATCTCTGTCATAATTTTGGATCTGTGCCTTCAATCATTGGACAGAAAGAAACTTGTCTTGCTTTAACAGGTAGGAGATTCACCAAGTGCCTTTTCTACTAAGATTATTTCCTATAGGTTGTGTTCAAAACTGAACTCACATTGGAGCTATTTGAGAGGGTGAATGGATAAGGATTCTTATACATGCTCTACAGGTGCACAGTATAACTGAAACAGTTGTGTCCCAGAACTGTCAGCGTTTTCTGTAGCTGCGCCTGACGCTGATACTGAAGTCCAGTTGGTAGAACTGTCAGTATATCCCAGTCAAAACACTTGCCAGCAGAGAACACTTAACATTTGATGTTGGGTCCATTCTCTTTCCTTTTCCTAGCTATAAAATGTTTTTTCAAACAAAGAAGTTTATATCCAGTCATCTTCAGTTTTGCTCATAATAGGTTTTATTTCTTACAGTTCTGGGACAGTTAGAGAAAGTTGTCACAGTTTGGGTTTTCATTTAAGTGTGGCCAACAATTTTCTTTGGAGAATTATTTTGTCTTTCTGGAACGTTTGTGGGAGAGGAGAGAATCCAGGAAGATGTTTACAAGGGTTAACAAAATGTGCACTAAAATGTGGGACATTGATCTGCATATTTCCTCAGAAATATTGTTTCTTTACAACC
>JAYRBT010000093.1:40474752-40491822 GCA_036023395.1 Myiotriccus ornatus | reverse complement strand
GCCTTTTTAGCCATCAGCGCGCTTGCAGCAAGCGTGGGTAGAGCCCTTCTCAAATTTTCCTTGTGAAGCCCACCCATGATGATGGAGTGTTTGTAGGGCTTGTGCATTGTTGTTTCTTGCTTTTTAATTAAGTATTGGTATTGAGAGTGATTATGAGGTCTTTGAAGCTCTTCTCGCGTACTTAGCAGCTTTTCTGGGAGTTTTGGGCTCTGTCGTATCTGCTTTCTTGAGAACAAAATCTTTCTCTTGCAGTTCTGTGTGATCCACCTGGAAAGTATCTTGCTGATATTTTCTAGTAACAAAGTGCAGGTGTGTGCAGTTAGAGACCACTGTCGATTTATTCCTCCATTTAGTTTGCATGGGAGCAGCAGTGTTAAACAGAATGAATTCCTTCATGCTTGTTGAAACATCATAAATTAATGAACTACTTGTGAAGAAAAACATTCTGTATACTGGAATTTCCTGACATTGTTTTAATACTTAATTATAATCTGGAATGTCTTTGCTTTCCAAGAAACCAAACCAAACCAAAAATTAAGGACTGTTTTTTAGTTATTATTTGCAATCATCACAAACCTTTAAAGGACTTGTATACTCAGACTATTAATTTAAAAGTACAAAATTCATGCACTTTAAAAAAAAAATTTAATTATGGGAAGCATCCAGTTCAGGTTTCCAACAAAGAAGGCGACAAATGTCTGCAAGACGGTATAAGGATGGGAAAAATGAAACTAAATGAAATTCTTTATTCCAAAGTATGTTTCAGTTTTGTTGTTTCAACAAAAAATCACAACTAATGTTGTGAAAGGATTTTACTTACTTTTAATAAATATACTGAAGAAATTAGAATTTAGACTTTATGCTGGAATGGTCTGTGCTTAACTTAATATTTACAGTTAAAGTAGAAAAGTGCTTAGAGAGGTAAAATAATTTCTTCTTTTTAAATTCGTGTCACATAGATATCTCACCTGGAACATATTTGCAAGGAGAAAACTGACACTATGAGGGATCTTCAGCTGAGCCAAGAAGATGCTTTTCAAAATATGGCTGAACAGTTGAAAGCACAGGAACACTGCTGGCAGAAAGAAAAAAGGCATCATGAACTGCAATACTCAAGTGCCCTTGCTGAAGCTCATGCAAGAGCAAAGGTATGGGCTGTGAACTTTTTTTTTTTCTTGTGAATACTTAATGGATTATTTCAATAGTTTAAGTCCCTTATCATGTCAGGGTTGCTTGGGAATTTAAGTTTATAATTAAAGCAAAAAAAAAAAATCTTATGCTACTATTAAGTTCACTTATAATAAGAAATAAATGACTTTTTAAAAATGTTCTGAAAGGAATTTGGTCTACAGCCCTAGTTCAGAAGCCTGATTTGGTCGACAGTTGCCAGTGATTTTTTTTTTTTTTTTTGAATGCTAAAGCTATGAGATTGAATTTGCTTATTTTAAGAATTACATAGGGTAGCAGTGACTTTTTCAGTGCCATACTTTACAAAGACTGTAGAGTAACAGTAATGTGGTGCCTAGGGGTAAATGTAGGTATGTAAATTCTGCCCCTAAAAGCCAATTAGCAGCTACAATGGTAGACAGTGTCAAAGGACTCTGTTTTACGGATACTACAGTGAGCAGTGGTTCAAAAGTGTCATCACTGATTGTTTGACAAGTTATTTGCATTCTAAAATATTTTTGGTTATTCTATATTCATTATTCTGAGTTTTTACAGCCACATTCTTTACACTTGTTTCAATTAAAAATGTTGCGAAATAGAGAAAATAGATATGCCTTGGTATTTGTGACTTACTACAACTTTACTTCATCAAAAGAATGCTGTATTTGAAATAGATTTGGATGCTGGAAGTCTTTGCATGCTGAAAAACATATCTATATGTGGAGGTCAATAAAACTAAGACGATACCAGCAGAGGCAAGAAACTGGAATGGTTTATTGGACTTACAAGTTCATATTTAAAGGGTTTAGGGTCTACATATTCAACAGGGGGTTGAAACTATTACAATTTATTACAAACAGGGCGTTTCAGGGGATGACATAAGGGGAAAGCCCAGGTTAACAAATTTGGGACCTTAGCAATTACCTCATGGGGAAAAATCCACTTTATCTTAGGGGATTTCAGAGGTGGGAGAACAGGTATTCCGTTCTACAGGATGCAAGGATTCAGGAAACACAAAGGGAGAGATAAGGTACAAATAGTCTTCTGCACAGGTTTGATGAAGTCAAGGTGTGGACCCTCTGGGCTGGAGCAGGGCAATCAACACCGATGATATCTTGTTTGTTTCTCAAACCGAGTTTTTTTCCCCAACTCTCATAGCCCACGGCTTTCTTCAAAGTCCACTCAAATCCCTCTCTGCAGATTTCATATTTTGGGATACAACATTTTTGGAGTATTTAGTCTGTCTAATTTCATATTCCAGAGTCTTCCTTATTCTTCCCCTGTCGCTCACATTACCTTTCTTTCTGCTTTGTAGAGCAATGTTCTTTCTGAAATTGGAGCATGTAATTTCCTATTGTTAAGTCAACTCATAAAACTACTCTGGGCAACCACGTGCTGTTGGACCTGCTCTAAGCTATCACAGTACTAGTGGATTGTTGTCAGAAATCAGGAGTACATTTGTAGTTGAAGACTGGAAATTTTCCTTGTACTATTGATCTGGTTTCATATATCTGGTTCTGTAACTGTTTGCTAGAAGAGATACTTCAATCATCATTACTAATAAATTTTCTTACTTTAAAGTGTTATTTGAATGTGAAAATATTATTTTCTTTTAGCTTTAGTCTATTGATCTGGTTTCATATATCTGGTTCTGTAACTGTTTGCTAGAAGAGATACTTCAATCATCATTACTAATAATTTTTCTTACTTTAAAGTGTTATTTGAATGTGAAAATATTATTTTCTTTTAGCTTTAGTCTAGGTGAAAATGACCCAGTTAATATTTTTTTCTGGTTTTGTTTGTTTTGTTTTTTTTCTTCCCCTGTTATCCCAGGAATACCAAGTAGCAGCACAGCAAAACAGGGAAAGAATGTATGGGCTTGAAAAAAAACAGGAGAAACTGGCTCTTGAAAATGTTTCTCTGAGAAATTCATTAACAACTGTTCAGAGGGAGCGTTCATCTCTCCTGGCAGCCTGTGCACTGTTGGCTGGTGCCTTGTGTCCCCTCTACAGCCAACTGTGTGCTCTGACTTCCCAGAAAGACCTTCTCCAGAATCAGGTCAACTCCTATGAATTACTTAACCAGAGGATTAGGACTATAGTTCATACTTTCCACGCTGAAGAGGAAAACAATCGAGATGAAGCCAGACAAAGACAAAGGAGAGCCAAAGACCTGGTTTATGTATTCCGAAGAGCTGTGATTGTAGTTTTGGCAGCCAACAGACTCAGAGCTGTAGCTCGGCATTCTACTTCCCTCTTCACCTGGACAAATGGCTTACAAGGAGGCAATGGGATTCAAGTTTGTGTGGGAGAATCCGAAGGCAGACGTAATGTGTCACATAATCTAATTGTTTTCTTCTTTTGATAAGTGTTCTGTTAAATTACATGGCTAGCAAATAGGAAAGAGCAATATTATTATTACTGGAATGTAAAGATGTATTTAATGACCTGTTGACAAATATAATTTCTGGATTTATGATTTTTAGATTTCTTTACAAATGTAATTTCGCCTGGAAGTAAATACCTAGTCTGTTGAGCATTGCAAGTAAAGTGGCAACTATACACATGAACTCACACTTTTTAATATCCTCGATATTTGAGTTACGGATTTCAAAATTAGGTGCTACTACATCTTCACTGTGGTAAATATCTTGTAATGTTCCTAAGTCATTAACCATCAACATGTTTTTTTGAAAGGTATTTCCTCTTTCTATAATGATAATTTCTAAATATTTTTTTCCTACTAAAAAAAATATACAAAAAGTTGCTTTCTGATTCAGGTATAATATTATTGTGGGATTTCTAAATTTTCTTTGGAGATTATGTAGTCTGCTTGTCCCTTTCTTCTACCAGACCAGTTTATGCTTCCCCCCACAAGGGTAAGTGGTATCAAAAATGACTGCCAAACCAGAGATTCACCTACTTTTCTGTTTTAGTAGTATTGAAAGCGTGTTTAATACAGCCTAAATTTGGTTAATTTCTGAAAGAGCTGGAGATAGTAGTGAGCCATATCTAAGTGATCCCATTATATTGATAGCTGCAACTCTGTTTCACAGGTTATAGAGATGGAGCTGACTGCCTTGAAGCACTTGGCTGGGTAACTAGCTCTAACCTCCATTCTGCAATAATCAGTTCCCTCTCTGAATTGCAGGATGTTCTTAGCAAAACAGGTATTTTTAAAAGTATATTCTTGTAATAGAAATATTAAAAAAAAAAAAAAAACAACCACCAAAAAACCCAAACCATAACAAAACCACAAAACAACCCCTGGGTGACTACATAATTTCCAGCTTCAGGACTTTAGGTAAACTATTCTGGATTATATCTCTGAAGAGCTGTATTGCTAGAATAGATTAACTTTATTTCATTGGTGGTATTTTGTTCAGTATACAGAGCCATGAAGGCAGAAGGCTGGAGAGTGCTTCTAGAGTTTATTTGCAGTGAGAACTGATACAAGCTCCCTTGGTTCATCTGCACTGTTGCCATCCCTGGTTCTTTGTTAACTTGCAGTTTTAAAGCCCCAACATTTCTGCCAGAGTTAAGGATATTGAAGGAGAGATAATGTATGTGAATAAAGGGAAGTAGGAGGACAGATAAGGTGACACATTTCCTAGAGGGCTAAAGAGTAAACTGGTACCAGAAGACTGCCACTGAATCAAGTGTGTTTTGATTCAGTTGCAGATGTTTTCTTCTTTGATCATGCTGCTTTCAGTAACTTGAATTTATGTCCTTTGAAAGCAAAGTTTGAACTGTTTCAGCATTCTGTGTTTCAGAGTATTTACAGGGTTCATACTGTGTATAATTGAAAAGGAATCCCGTATTACAACCTAACTGATGTTTACTTTTTGTTGTTGTTTCTTAAAGATCCAAGCTCCTGGCTTTCTGGAAACTCACTTATAAATGCAGTTAGGAACTCCTTTTCAAAACTTATGGACAAGCTGAGCTTAATGTTGGGGATAGTTCCACTAAATTACCCCAGGTGTATCACTTACCTGGAGAAGGACTCCTTGATACAGAGGCTGGCTTGTGGACTTCTCAGAATAAATACCCAGGCCCTGGAAGCTGGATTACATGACAGACTGCCCAGTACGGTAAGCATATTTATAGTGCTACTTCATGGAAGCAGAAGGTTCACAATGTAAGTATTACAGTGAGTCTCTCTTGATAGTACCATTAATTGTGTTTCAGATTGTTTGAATCCATTGCAATGAAGTCAACAATATGGACAATCAGAAGTTGATTTGTAACACCCAAAAGTGTTAGGGCATCAATAGATCTTTTACTTGAAAGGATTTTTAGAAGAGGCTTAGTGTATGCAAATAAAAGATTTTTTTCAAGTTCCACTTGAAAATAGTATTTGCTTATAAGAACAAAGAACAAACTTGCTTTTGGTTTTAACTGTCAAGGTCCTTTTTTTAAAAATTATTTACTATTTTCTCATGTTTACCATGAGAGGGTAACCTTCTTCCCTTTAACTAAAATGGAAGGATAAAGTCTCTCATATTCTGCCTTTAATTGTGGGCCCTATTTGAAAACAGTACTTCCTTGTAAACAGAATTTTCAGTAACTCTCAGCTGGTGAAACAGGTTCACATGTTTGCACTTGTGAGTGTATTTTAGAGGCAGAAGACAGAAACACTTTGTCTTTATTTTCTTGAGTGTTAGCTGTGATTTATTTTATTGCTGAAATAGCACATTTTACAACACATCAATTTGTTTCTTTTGCCAACAGAGAAATATAGCATCCTTGCAGCAGGTGCTGTTTGAATACACACGAAGACTTCATATGGCAGAGGCAGAGTGCCGCTCACTGGGCCTGCAACTTGCAGAATTCCAGTGGAGTTTCAATGAGATGAAAAAGGATGCTGAAAAAGCCAGGAGCCTACAAGAGCAATTAAATACATTACACCATGTAAGCATATTTGATTTCAAGATTGTCTTGCTCGTCAGAGAACTTCCCTTTTACACATTTTTTTGCTTTGCCTTCCTTTGAAAAACAAGTATAAAATCTAGTCCTGACAGAATTTTCCAGAAAACTTACCTTGTAAGTGTCACTAACCTAGAAGTCAGATGTGTTTAGACGTATCTCCTTTCCATTGGAGTTTCTTTTTGATTTGTAAAAGGAGATACTCTGTGCAAATTACATATTTGGTCTTCAGCAACCCAGGTTTTCTTCCATTTGTTGAAAATGTTGATGTGATTTATATAACCTAGAAGAATTTATAGATTTCACTTAAGCAGAGTAAAGTCAGTTGGAATGAGGGTACTCAATAAGTGTGTTTATGAGAAGTTCATAAAGCATAAATACAGCCATTTAAACTCTGCATGGATATTGCTGACTGACTATTGATAGACATTTCACTGTGTCTTTGACTATGAGTTATACGCTGAGATAGTTTACACAAATTTTAGTGGGGCTGTTTCTTTGAGAGAGTAAGTTTATGGCAGGGAAAAAAAAAACTCCTCTTCTACATTCTCAGTGCACATATGCACCAAATTCCCCTGAGTTTTAGCTATCACTGGTTGCTTTACTTAAACACCATGGGTTCACTAACCTTCAAAGACCCCTGTCTGACAGGAATGAAAAGAGACAACGAACAAGGTTACTTGACTAGTTGAAGCCACCAGATAGTGAGTAATGGATGAAGTGCTGGCAGGATTGATGTCATTTGATGAGCTGTTGCTTTGATCCCTGTCATACTTACAGAACTGTGCCTTCAGTCTTTCTTGGAAGGGAGGAAACCTGCCTTGCTTTAGCGTGCTGGAGGTTCCCTAAGCATCTTTCCTCCTATGCTTCTTTTCTATAGGATGAATTCAGAACTGAGCTCACATTTGAGCTTTCTGAGAAAGTGAATGGGTATGGTTCCTTAGTCATGGTCTACAGGGGCACAGTGTAACTGAAACAGCTGTGTCCCTGAATAAGCAGTATTTTCCATGGCTGTGCCCTGTGTTGATCCTGAAGCCTAGTTGGTAGACCTTTCAGTGTGTCCCAACCTAAACACTTCCAAGGAGAGAATGTTTACTAGATGATATTGCACCTGTTGTTCTTCCTGTTCCTAGCTGAAAAAATGAATTTTTTTTTCTCACATGAAGAAGGTTATATGTGATCATCGTCAGTTTTGTTCTTAATGAGCTTTACTACTGTATAATTCTGGGATAGTTAGGTGAAATTGTCTCAGATTGTCAGTTCAAATTTAGATTGTCATTCAAATGCAGATGATTTTACTTAAAGAACTATTCCTTCTTTCTGGAACAGTTTTGGAAGGGGAGAAAAAGTCCAAGAAAGTGTTCACAGGGGTTAACAAGATATGCACTAAAATGTTGGACATTGATCTGTATATATTTCCTTCTAAATATTGATGTCTTGCAAGCTAGAATGCTATTTTGGATAGAATAATGAATGCCTAGTTTTTACAGTACCCTGAATGCTCTTTAGAAAAAATACAGTTAATAAACTAGTCTGTGGTTTTATTGTTCAATAACATGTCTTCATGTTAAAAAACCGAACTATTAATCTTTAGTATGCATTTGTTTTAGAATTTAATAAGTTTGCAAGTGGAACTTGGAAATTCAGGCAGGTAAACCAGTGAATATAGTTACACAACCAAATACAATTTATTTCTCTTTTCAGAGAATGATCACCCAAGACAATATACATGAAGAATTAAATAATGCTTTACAGCGTGAGCACGAGGCAAGAATGCTCTTACTTGAACAGGAGCAACAGATAACTCAGTTAAATGATAGACTACAAAAGCTCTCCAGTGAAACAGCAGATAGAGGCCAAGATCTAAATCTATCTGTAAGGGTAAGATTATTCTTCTGAAATGGTCACCAGAAATTTACACGTTGTTAACATTGCATGTCTTATGCAAATAAAATTACAGGAGAAAATTCTGACTTATTACTCAATCAGTCAGAATTTTTGGGTATTCAGAAAAGATTTTTTTTCCTCTTTGAGCTCTAGGTGTTGTGGTTTTTAAAACTGAAGAAAAAGACATTAACTTTTTTTTCGCTCTCACAGCTTGCCAGAACCTAGCCTTATTTGTAGCTTTATTAATGACAGGCAGAAAGGGTCTCTGTCTATGCCCTGGCATTCCAACTGACAATCCCTTTTCTCTTAGCTAATCGGATTTTGTGGCTCAGAAGGCTGGTTTTGTTTGTTTGTTTGGGGGTGGGGTGTCTTTTTCGGTTTGTTTGAGGAGGGTTTTTTTTTTTTTTTTTTTTTTTTTTTGTAGCTCTTATTTTGCAGTACAATGGATCAATCTAATTTTAATAATCCATCTTGACCTTGTAAAACAGTGTTCTTACAAATTCTTGCTTTGAATTCTTTATTCAGTTTTTAAACACATAAGCGGGGGGGAAAATATATTAGCTACTTTTAGTTTTGATAGCTTATTTTTAAACATTCACACTTAGCAGCTATCAGTAAGAAGTTATCTTGGTAGGCTTGTTAAAGGAGTAATACTTAACTTCTTCACTTTATCAGTTCAAATTTTAATCCTGCATATTTTTATTTTCTTGATGGACTATATCATAGAAACATCCAATGTAGCTCATCACTTTCAAGGTCAAGTGGGACTAAGCAACTATTTTACACTACTTTTTTTATTAGATGAGGTAAATCAGTTTCTTTGAAAAGAAACTTTTACACAAATGCTAAATGGTTATCTATTCCAGACAGAATTTTACTCCTGTTACAAGCTGGTGTTGCCTTAAGAGATCACAGAGAAAAAACCTCTAGGCCAATTTAGTGTAGGAGATAAGATAAAGAGAGTAGGTCCTTTAATCTCAGGCCTGAAGCCCAGGGAATACATGACAAGTGCCCCTGTAGGCAGTGGTTCTCTGATTTTATAATAAGGTCATCCATCCAACTCCAGAGTTGTCCATCCCTCGGTTCTGCCCCTCAACACACCCCTTTGCGAATTGGGTTTGGGGTCTTTGGGACCCTTTCTTCCTCATCTTCATCTTCTTCACAGCACGTATAGCGCTTGGAGTTCTTCCAAAGTTCTGGGCTTGAAGGTCGCTGTGTCTGTGTGATATCTTCTGGTCCAGGTCTTAGAGTGTTTTTCTACAATTCTACCTTGAAAAGAAGGCTAAACACACTAACAGAATCTAGAGGGATGGATATGGAATGGGGTAGTAGGGCTGGGTATGCGTAAACACTGTGTTAAGGGTAAGGGATATAATACAGCTACATTAAAATCTACATTCACTACACAACTACTTCTAAAATCTACAAAAGTTAAAAAACCCAAAATGCTGTGAGGATCACTGGTCTTAATCCAGTAAATTTTTTTTCTTCCTATGACAGTCATTGTGTATATATTTACTTCGTTTCAGAAATGTTAGTACCTGTAATAAAACCAATCTATTTTTAAATTTATTAAGCCAGTCATATAAATTGTTTATGAATTGCATTTTGAGTTCAATATAAATTAAATCATGTAACTGACACTGATATACCCCAAAGTACTCTTCAATACATGTTTTAAAAGAAGATACTCTAAATTTTGGGCTTGTTTACTCTGCTGATTTTAGTGAAGCTGCCACTGATTTATGACAGCATCAGTCAGAAAAAAGTCTCATCCAAATGATTTGACAACACTCATGGAAAAATGTTTTCTGGTATAAAGTTTAGTCTTTTTATTCACACTATCTATTTCATTAACATCGTTATATGCACATTCTGTGTTCGGAGAGTGTTGTGTGCTTTGCTAAACACACACATCTAAATTCATTAAATTTGGGTGAAGTTTGGGATTTCTAGGCTTGTTAGAAATGAAATTTTCCCTGAGCAGCTTCTCTGTTCATGGGTGGATTTCAGGTGAAGGTGGTAGAAAATTTTCTGCCTTTTGTTCCTTTTCCTCCCCTTGCATTTATAGCCACATATTTTCCCTGAAAAATAATTTCCATTATTTATATGTTTTCTCTTATTACTATAATTGCACACTTTAAAAGTTTTGTTTAGTTTTACTTTGAAGCTGAGTGACATGTGAACAGAGGATGACTGTTCTGGAAGGCCTGTATACATGGAATTATCCAAGAAAAGCTACTGTGTTTAAATTACTAAGCTCTTTAACTCAAGAGTACACACAGTTCTGTGGCTTCATAAAGCACTTTTAAACATACTTTGGTAAACATTTTGACCTAATGCAACTGAAAAATGCATTCCTTTCTTGTTGATCAGAATAGATTTTCTCATGAAAACAAATGTTTGCATCATAGCAAAGTGATGTTAAATCTAGCTTCAGTCTTTGAGGCACTGTAATCCAGCCTGAACCACTGCAGGTGAAATGCCTGTGGCACCTAAACTTACTTAGATATCTGAGATCTATGTTTTAGATCATTGTCTAGACATACAGACATTGTGACAGCAAGTGGCATTATATGAGTGCCTGCAATATCTTTGTTTACTAAAGCACATTTGTACATAGGCAATATACTAAAAACTGAGGGTTCAAGGTCAGTAACTGTTTTATGAATTCTCTAGCAAAAACTTAGTATGCAATGGTCTAAATCTACTTCACAGTCAGTTTTCCACTTTGATAACTGGCAATGGCATAAACTGAAGTTAATTATTTGGGCTGGCAAGTTACTCTGCTTTCTATGGGCTTTCAGAGTCTCCCAGAGACAGCAATGGATATGAGAAGGGACCGAGTTCTGAACCACCAAAAGAAGCTTCTTACTGAAATGGAGGAGGACAGGCGTCGACTGCAAGAGAGTGTCCAAAATGCAGAGCGTGCCCTGCTCACGGCAGAGAAGTGAGCACTGGGACCTTGGGGACATCCCTTAAACCGGACGAAAGATCAATTCCTACTTTCATGTGGAAGGTTTTAGCCTTGGACAATGTGATGCTAGAAGACAAATGTACATCTGCATATCTTTGAAATTCAGGGATAATCTTCTGAAAAGAAAACTGTTAGTTCAAAATGATGATGTGTTTTCTGTAGTTATCCCATAATAGTGCTCCAAGTTCTGAGTAGTATGGGCATTTGTTTGCAGTTATCCTAAGGATTTGAAAACATCTCTTTGGCAAATCCTTAGCACTCTGTTCATTTAAGAAATTACTATTCTTTCTATTTCCACGTAATCTTTTTATAGAGAGATACCATTCATTTATAATAAGTACAGAAGCATCAGCTGAGTGGCAGGTCTTAGCTGCCAAAGGGGCTGAAACCCATTTTGGACCTAGTCTTATCCCCAGAAGAAGCATTTTTCATATGGAAATTTGCGAATAGTGGTACATGAACTATTTTTAGGGTTTGCATTGGAGATATAAAAAGGAGAGATAAAATCGTAACAGTTGAGTTATCAACAATTATAAGACATTACAGTTATAGACTAGCAGAAAATTAATTTCTACAGAAGTAGAACTCTAGTTCTATAAATTACTCACTTGTTTTTGCTTTTCTTTCTCTTGTGATAGTGACAAACAATTGATCATTACTCATATGAAAGCTGTGGAAACCGCTCTTCAGTTGGTAAGAATTTGAAGAGTTCCCTCTGATTTGTGTTTCCAAAGACATCAAAGATTTACAACTTCTTATCTTCAGGGAAGGACGGGAGTAGAAATTGTTTTAGAACAACTTGCTTTCCTTAGAGTTTAAGTTACCCCCTTCAACTTTAATCTTAAAAAAAAAGCAATGAAATAAAATGCAATTTTCTAATACACAAACTTTAATTTTGAATAGAAAAGTTACTACAAAATTCACTTTCCCTCAATCATTGACTACTGTTTCTGGTTGCCAAGGGTTGACTATGGAACATCTGAAAAACTGACAACTGCTGTTGAGTCAACTCCCTGCTGGGTGAGGTGGAGGTCATCTGCTGAGGTCACATACATGGTGGCCATAAAATGTTTGGCTTTGTGTGTACTACTTTAACCTTTAATACATGATAAACAGAATAAGTACAAGACAAATAACCTGTGGTCAGACACTTAACTGATATTTTTAAAAACACTTTTTAAATTGAGTAATAATATTAAGTTGCTTCTTTGACTTTTACTGTTTTTGCCAGCTACAGGATTATCTGAAGGTCCAGCAAAGATGTATTTATTAACTACTTGGGAGAAAAGTGGGTTTTTTTGTTTGTTTGTTTTTGGCTTGGGTTTTTGTGTTTTTGTTTGTTTGTTTTTAACTGTAGCTCTAATGACTGATTGCATTATAACTTTTTAATCTAGAGCCACATGGGGGGGGAAGTGTGGGTTTTTTTTAATTACCTTAGAGTGTTAATTTCCATTACATTTTCAATTCCTAGCAACATGGACATCTATTCCTTATTTTAGATTCTGTGTTCACCAAAACTGTTGTTATTTTAATTTTCAGATACCTTTTTCAAGTCTCTCTTTTAATATTCACAGAAAGTAACAGGACCTAAACTGTATGTTTTAGCTGTAGCAAAATGTACTGACAGATAATTTGCTTTGTGCCACCATCGTCTTCATACAGCTTCTCTTAAGCTTCTCAGGTGGATGTCATGCAGAAACTGCTGTGATTTTACAGTAACATATACAAGGTTTGTCCTTGGCCTTCTCATTTGAGACCAGGGAAAGATCCTTTTCTTTGTACTGTTCTTTCCTAGCATTTTGAATTAGAGAGTTATTTGCAATGAAAAATCAAATAGTCCTAAATTTATTCTTGGATTGGAGGTTCAGTCATCCCTGCAAGTCCATTCAAAGGGCTCAAGGGGACCCAGTTCATCCCAGTTAATTTTTTGAAGGAGAATCCATATTGTTGCTGGGATTTTTTTCATTTTAGGTCAGAGAGCAGGCCTTGATGCCAAGTGCTGCAGCAGGCACAACTGAGTTCTGCCTGGAGCTACCCAGACTGGAAATAGATGCCCTTCCGGATGAAGAACTGTGGGGCAGGCCAGAGGCTATAGCATTCCAGGTCTAAACAATCTATCAAACAATTGTCTAAAACAATCCTGTTTCTTTCTTTTTTTTTTTTTTTCTTTCCCCCATTTTTTTTCATCTGAGATGAAACAAGTAGCTAGACTGCTCTGAATGTGTGGAGAGCAAAAAGCTTCAAAAATATTGCAGTCAACAGTTGAAAGACAAATAATTTCCATATATACTCTTGTACACAGTATTTCAGAGCTGATGGGAACTCTTAGTTTTCAGGTGTTAAATAACTGATAGGAATATGACCACTGAGAAATGCACATATACCTGAAAATTAATATCCCTCTATCCCCCCTCCCTTTCCTCCTCTTAATATGAGCAAGACAAATTAAAAAAACCCAACACACTTATATGACTCAGGAAGTATGCATATAGCCTCAATGAACAATGGTTTACAGTCTGTGTCACTGTGAAGTCCCTTCTCTCCTTGTACCTTTTCTACCTCTCCTCATCTCTGGTTATATTGTGCCTGTTTAGCACCTTTCTCAGTACATTATGGAGATTTTATTTTAAAATTTGCCTTTTATAGTTAGGAGTCAGACAATTGATTTTAATTTCACTCTATGCAAAACTATATCCTGTAAACCTGAATGAGGTAAGAAGTAAATAATCACTTTAGGGATACTTCTTATTAAAAACAGTGAAATTGTTTGCAGACATATCCTCTAGAATTGCTATAATCAGTCTGTGACAAGGACATATCAGTTAAAGGCCCTATAATCTGCAAGAATCCTCTTTTAGGACTAGCACCATAGCACCAAAACATTTTGAATACTTCTTCTGATGAGAAAAGATATATGATGGTGTTAATTTGCTACTGCTGTTTCCTACACTTCACAATGACATAACTTGATTAATTTCAGCTATGTTAAGTTTTATTCTGAAAAGCAGTAGTGTGCTTGAGAAAGGGAAGCAGCAAAAATCTTTGTGAATGCCTGTTTGGGGTATTAAATTAATTTTTGTCTATACTACAGACTTATCTTTAGAAGGTCAGTTTCATATTATCTGAAGAGAAAAATATAACTTATAAAATGTGATCCACTACTGTTAAGGAAGACCAATATTTTCAACTACTTATGCTAGATATAAAGTTTCCTGTCCTGCCAAATCATTTGTACTCTCTCATGCTGCTAACTTTATTATCAATCTAATCAATATTACAACTGGGACATTCTTCCACTATATACATAAAAACAATTACATTTCCCCAGCTGTATTGTAATCAAATTATTTTGCCTGGCTTATAAACCTTGTTTGATTTCTCCAACTAACAGAAAATTATCTTCCCTAATGAATTTGAAAGTATGCTATTTGGCATCTAGATATAGCTTACTTGTCACTGATGATTTATTTTACTTTTCAAAGGACGTGATTCAAAGTTTTATGGATGTCTACCAACTTGCAGCTAGCAGAATTGAAACATTACTGAGAGAAACTCCTCAGCTTCGCACTGCAGCCCAAAGATCCAGACAACAAACATTCACCACTCATGAAAGTTATGGTAAGTCACTTCTCAAGCAATTTTTGAAATTTGGATATAGTTTCCTAGCCAGCATCTCCCTTCATGCGGCATAGTTTCTGTAGGCAAATACAATAATACTTAATTATAAACATAATGAAGCAGTAAAACTAGTGTCAACAGAAACCTCCTGAGACTTTTTTCAGAAGAGAAAGGTACTCAATCCATTGGGTCATGTTAAGTGCCAGAGAGTGTCTTTCATGGGCCAAATCCATAACACATTCCATGTGTTAGGACATGACTGGGGGAATGCTTTCCAGATACTGCAAGAAGCAGATTTGGATGCAGACTGGATGAAAACTCTGCTTGCCTTTTTCATTACCTTATCTAGCCTTTCCTATGCAAAATTTTTTTGGATACTCAGTATCTAGGTATGTGTACTTTTAGCTTGTCAGGCTATTGTAACCCCTTTGGAAATTATAGTAATTTGATTTAATAGTTGCCTACAAGGCAAAAGGTTCTGTTAATAGGATGCAAGTGTAATTTAAGTGCAGAACTAAATGTAACCAGCTCCCAGTGACTGGGGCCTCCATATCTATAGTTTTACAGTGGCCCCGGGGTTTGAAAGTTTATTAAAGTTACTAATGTAGCTGCGCTCCAGAAAAAGAGCAAGGCAGTTGAGCTGTTGAAACAGACCTGGAAACATCTTGATGTGAAAAGTCACAGAAGAACAGTTGGTAGTCTGAATTTTAGGGCAGTCTTCCACTGGAAGGTGGTAGAAGCACAAGACTGCTGGGGTCTGGTAGTCAGAGAATTGCATTCTGCAGCAGTACAGCTGCGTAAACATCCCTAAAGGAAGGATCTTGCTGTGAGCAAGTAACAATGTGTTTTTTTTTAATAATGCAGTTCCTTAATTTCTGTGAATTCCTGTTGGAATAATCTGCAAGTCATAGGCACACCATCTTCCAACAGACTGATATTTGAAGAGCATTAAGTGTTGGATTTCAATTGATGGTAAAATAAATAGAAAAGTAAAGGAGTATCTTCTGTGGTTAGCATGGCAAATGTTTCCTAGTGACAGTAATAGGAAGACTGTAGAATAAATTTGCTCACTTGATTAAAATAACCCATGCCCTAGAAATTATAATGGTAAGGGTTAAAAATTCTCTCTAAGTATTTGTAGCACTTCAAATAAAGTACGCTATTGTTTTCTAACACTTTCTGGTGCAGAATACTTGATATAAGGTCCTTGTTTCTATCTATTAGAGATGAATGTATATGGTCAGGTGCCATGTATTTTAAATAAGTTCTTCAAACAAAAAGCAAACACTTGCAAGTACTTCACATACATACCTTTTGGGAAAGGTATTTAACAGTAAATGCATATTCCCTTTTGATTATTTTTTTTAAAAATTCTTTATTTTGTTGCAGAAAGCAGGAAAGAGTCTAAACATCCAAGTAGCTTCAAGCTAGATAGTCAGGCTGACGAGTCTTACATCCCAGAGTTTTTTCTATTGCCAACAGAAGCTCAAATTCCCTCCAGCATGACACTGCAAAGAGCCAGTACTCAGCCTCCAACCCACCTGTCCTCCAGTGGGATACCAGACAGACCTGGTACTGGGTCTTCAATCCACGTGTCCTCCAGTGGGATACCAGACAGACCTGGTACTGGGTCTTCAATCCACGTGTCCTCCAGTGGGATACTGGACGGAGCTGGTACTGGGCCTTCAATCCACGTGTCTCCTTGTGAGATACCGGACAGAGCTGGAACAGGGTCTTCAACCCACATGTCTGCTGATCCGATACCAGGCAGAAGCAGTACTCGGTCTCCCATCCACATGTCCTCCAGTGGGCTACTGGACAGACCAGGTACTGGGTCCTCAATCCATGTGTCTGATAATGCAATACCAGACAGAATCAGAACTCGGTCTCCAACCCATATGTCCCCTGGTGTGATACCAGACAGGCCTGGTACTGAGCCTTCAATCAGTGTGTCCCCTGGTGCAATACCCGACAGAGGCAGTACTCGGTCTACCATCAACATACCAGATGGAAGCAGTTTTCTATTTCCAACACTCATGTCCTCCAGTGAGAGTGCAGACAGAATCAGAACTCGGTCTCCAACCCCCATATCCCCTGGTGTGATACCAGACAGACCTGGTACTGAGCCTTCAATCCATGTGTCCCCTGGTGCAATACCAGACAGAGGCAGTACTCGGTCTCCCATCAGCATGTCTGCTGATGTGATACTAGACAGAAGCAGTACTCGGTCTCCAATCCACCTCTCCTCCAGTGGGATAGCAGACAAAAGCAGTACTCGGTCTCCAATCCACCTGTCCTCCAGTGGGATAGCAGACAAAAGCAGTACTCGGTCTCCAATCCACCTCTCCTCCAGTGGGATAGCAGACAAAAGCAGTACTCGGTCTCCAATCCACCTGTCCTCCAGTGGGATAGCAGACAAAAGCAGTACTCGGTCTCCAATCCACCTCTCCTCCAGTGGGATAGCAGACAAAAGCAGTACTCGGTCTCCAATCCACC
>JAYRBT010000093.1:40423930-40465437 GCA_036023395.1 Myiotriccus ornatus | reverse complement strand
ATACCTATTGGAATATAATTAAGTATGTATCTAACTGACATAGAAGAGACATAAAACAAGAGACACACTCTTTTGCACTTGGCTTCGTTTGGCTACATACAATGACAGCAGCCATTCCTATCTTTCATATAATTTGATCCTTTAATTTAATTTTTACACGCCATTACGTATTCACTGGTTTTCAAGGGGAATGTTTTTCAAAATTTATACCATTTTCGTCTTCTAAAATCTGTACCTCTGCTATCTGCTTTTAATCATCAAGATCATGGAAGGTCTTTGAGATTGTAGCAAGACAACAAACTCAAAATAGAAATTACTCTTTTATGTTGCCTAATTTTTTGTGTTGAATTTTACAGTATGTATTTATGAAAATTCCAGTGAGGTTCTTATTACTACATCTCTTAGCTGTCTCAGTTAAAAAGCTTTTAAAAATGTTTTAAAATCTTTCTAGTTTAAGTAAACTCACCTTAATTGTTGTTGGTTTGGGGGGCTTTTCTTTGTTTTGTTTGTTTGTTTGTTTGTTTGTTTGTTTCTGTGGACTTTGCAATATGTAATGTAGTGATTTTAAAATTTCGAATTTAGGATTCTCTATTCTAAGTAGCGGTCCCAAGATTTTACTTATAAATAGTACTTCATTGTCCTACAAGAAAATTTCTGAGATGAGAAAATGAAGAAATAAGTGTTCCTTAAAAAAAGTTAATGATAATTTACTAAAATAAAGGGTTGTGTGGTATCACCCAATGTGTTTGATGATACAGCATATTTATTATTCTTGCTTCTGTAGGTGGGTGAAGCAGGCAACTTTTCAAGCTTTGTACCATCATGGTGCCATTTTATTTTACAGTTTATTTACAGAACATACCAAAGAGAAAAATATAAATAATAATTCAATTTAACAATTGCACTGATTTATCACTGTCACTGTTTAACATGCCTGCTTTAGGATCTATGTGTGCCAAACTCAGGGAAACTTATTCCTTGTTTAAGCTTTGTGTTCTCAGTTGGCACTTGGTATGACTCAAAGCATACCCAGAGGGAAGTGTGATATCCAGTCAATATGTCTTTATAGGACTTTGATCTTCTTGCTGAATATTGGGATATAATATATCTTCAATGCTTTTTCAATAGAATGATTTAGAAGTTGTCTTTTATATAAGTTATATTTTGTTTTACTTCATCTGTTCTTTCTGCTAAGGAGACTACTCTCCAGTTTTTAATGAATGGAAGAAGATGATGACTTGTATAAAAGAATAGATCTTTCGATATAAAATTACTTATTTATCAATTCTTTCTTATTTTACTGAGGTTTAAAATATAAAAGGGATAAGGAGAAATCAAGTACACATGTTTTTTCCCTGCAGATAATTCATGCAGCAGGATGTGGCTGGCCTGATATTAAAACTAAACGTGGAAACACATACCTGCATGTACAGTTTCAGAACTTTTCTGAAGGGGAATGCAGTATTTGCGTGTAAACTGTATAAAGTGTTAAATCTTGTGAAGCCCACATTAATGTTAATGCCATGTTAAAAAAAGATTTGTCTAATTAGTTAATGAAAGAAAATAAAAAAATCTTGGTGAAGCAAGATTAAAACTATGTGTGGCACAAACTGACATTCTTGGTATTGTCCCTAATTCCTTAATGTGATGGCTCACATTAATGCGCTGATGTCTGGTGGGATTGTGCAGCAACCTCTTCGCAGAAATGGCTGCAGAATAACCTGCAGTAGTAAAAAAAACTTAACTGGGACCACCAGTGTATTTAGGTCACAGACAGTGTATTTTCTTACTCAGAACTCACTGAACCTTAAGTTCTACTTAGAAAATTAAGCAACAGTATTGCAGAGAGCAGCGTTACAAAGCAACATCAGAGTTTGCTTGTAAAGTTAGTGCCTCTTAAAAGGTACATCACTATTGTGAAAAGTCGTCTTTTGCAGTACCAGGTCTAAACCATGTTTTTGAATTCTTGGAATGGTAACAACTGTAAGGCTGGTTGTCTACCAGGGTGTAAAAAAAGAAGTGTGACAATGAAAAAAGGTAAGATTATTCTTTTCCATGGCACTTAAGTATCTGATTTAAAGGCATGATGCTCCACAGACAGTCTGCTGCTTCTGCAGGGCTGGGTCTTTTCTAGTCTGTGATTGCAGAGAGTTAATTAGTGTGAAGGGAGAGGAATTTACATTTCTAGCGAGAAAAGAGAAACATCAGCCCTGAGGTAGTGTGTCAGAAATTGAATAAGGAGTGAATGATCATGTACTCATGCCAACATGCATGTGATTCCAAAATTTTATTCTTATTTAACTTCAAGGGTTATTCTTAAAACTCACAGTGATAAAGCCTGAGTTTTTCTAGAATTGTTTTTGTTCTATTGAAGTGGTATAATCCCTCTCTGCAGCTTTCCAGTAATAGTGTTGCCTTAAGATTGGAAGCAAAAAAATACTCCAAGCAAATTTAGTATAGAGATAAGATAAAGAGAGCTTGTCTTTAATGATGGCCTCCTGGCCCACGGGAGTACAGACAGGATGTGTGTGCCCCAGGCAGTGGTTCTACAATTTTATGCTATTGTCCATCCAATCCCAGAACTATCTGCCCCCCAGTTCCTCCCATGGCATGCCTCTTCGGAATTTGAGTCGGGGGTCCTAAGACCCCTTTCGGCATAATTTTCCTCTTATTCACAGCATGTATTGTCCTTTGGAGACTCTCCAAGGTTCTGGGCTTGAAGGTTGCTTTGACTACTGTGGTATCTTGTTGTTCAGGCCTCTTAAACAGAGGTGTTTTCTGCAATTCTACATTGAAAAGGAGTGTAAACATGCCTGAAGAATTTAGAGAATTCAATATGAAATGGCGAAAAAGGGTTTAGTGAATGTAAACTACTGTTCTGAAGTGTTCTAAAGTGTGACAAACTATACAGCTACATTAAAATTTATATTTACTACACAATTACTTCTAAAATCTACAAAAAACTAAAAATCTAAAAAGTTCAAAGGCATCATACTAATGTAATGTGCTTAGCTTAGAAGCTGATAAAAATTTCTAAATTATCATGTGCATAAATTTTAGCATGTACTTTAACATTTTCCAAGATGTAGTTTAAAAATGGGTCTTAATTATTATCTCTATCTAGATTACTGTATGTCTGAAAGGCCCAGTGCATCTGGGTATTCAAAAGGGTGTCTCTCAACAGTCCATGAGGATCTAGGCTATGTGTGGGTGGTTTATATTTTGCGATTACTTCCCATAAAAACTTTTAAAGTTTTGTTTTGTTGTACTTTGAAGCCGAGTGAACATAGGATGTCTCTTCTGGAAGAGGTGTTATTATGCAGAATTATTCAGGAAGAACTGCCGTGGTTAAATTAATAAGGTGGTTTAATTCACAATAACTTTAAAACATACACAGCTCAATGACTTCATAAAGCATTTTTGGTCATACTTTGCTAAACATTTGAGCTAATACAGTTGAAAAATATATTCCTTTCTTGTTGATCAGAATAGATTTTCTCTTGAGAAATGTTTGATGGTAGCAAAGAGATATTAAACCTAGCTATAAGTCTTTGAGGCACTGTAATCCATTCTCAACCACTGCAGGTAAAATGCTTGTGGTACCTAAACTTACTTGGATGTCTGAGAGCTATGTTTCAGTCAATAAAAGAACTGTTGTCTAGACATACATAGGTAATGCCATTTGCTTTCACAAGGTGAGTGCCTCGAATTTCAAGTGCCTTTTGTAAGAAAATTCTCTTGCAAAATGAAAATATGTGCATTTCCTCCATCCCATCCATTGAGTCATTCTCAAATTTTTGTTGAAACGTTTCTTAGTACTTGGACGCTAGATCTTGTACAGTAGCTGCATATCACAATTGCTTTTAAAGCTATCTGTACGGTCATTTAAATCATAGTTGTCTTTGGTTGATTGCTTGACATTTTTATGATACTGATTTGGCTAAACCGTAATTTGTGCTCCCATATTATGAGGGTTTCTTATATGAAACAGTCACGAAGGATTGTATTTGACATTGCATTAGAAATGTGAAAATATGTCTGCAAGTATACATTCACCAGTATTTTGTTGGTTATTTATTAAAATGATTGTGCTGGTTGGTGTTTGTTTTGCTTAGTAGACCCCCTCAGTTCTGTGTGACCTCATAACACAAGGCACTTTGGAAGACATGAAGAGCCATTTTGCACCTTGTTAGATACACTGTAACTATAAGCTATTTTTAACTGCTTCCATGCTTCACATACTTCAGAGAAGAGTCATTGGGTGTGTAGTTTCTCGCAGTGCCAGCATGTGAAAAGATTGCTACTGTCAGGATGGGGGTCCAGTTGCAAAAAGGTAAAAAAAATCACTGCTTTTTTTTGCAAAGCAGATACAGCTCGTTCAAGTGTCCTTTTGAGCACTCATATTTCTTTTTCTAGAGAAGTTTAAAGGGCATATGAAAGCATTTGTTACTGAAGGGATATCATGGGTGGTCAGCCTCAGGTTAGCTGTGCTTGCATGAGCGGATCAGCCACATGGAGTTCATTTCAAACTGTTTTAAGACACTACTGCAGCCACTGCGAAACACACAGTGAATCCAGTTGGTGGTGTAGTTTAGTTTCAATTTGAGAAGTGTAAAACCACCTCTTTCCTGACACAGGTCTAAGTGTATGCCTTGGATAGGTTTTTTTTTAAAGTGTTGATGAGAAATCGCAGTTATGAATTTTTTTTTTTAAAATGGAACTTTTCCCCTGAAATTTTTAATTCCCTCATGATAGAATAAGCTTCATTTTTTTTGTTCTTGTCAAGTAAGAGTTCTTTTCAGAAAACATTCTTTGGAAATTCAGCTGTGTAATTTGAGCTAATGTACTTGGTTTGTATTGCAGTCGTGCATACTAAAAATATGGTTAACATTAAATATTAATGTAGCTTGTACCTTTTGAATTTGAACCATTTGAAGATGCAGGCTTCTTCAGGTTACTTGTAGAATGTTTTTTGAGGGGCACTCAGAGACCATCTTAAAGATTATATTTGCCAACCAGGTTAATGGGAAGTCTGTTTAAACTGGATGCTGACTAAACTTTCTATACCATTTTTTCATTGTGAAATTTTATTAGCTGTGTGTGTTTAGGACGGCTTTCAGAATGTATTTTCTTAAAAGTAATATTTTGCATCTAAATAAAAAATATACATATAAAACTTCATCAGGAAGAGATAATCTTTAATTTCACAAATTAGTTCATGATACACGTACTGCAGTGTATTTACGTATCTTATACTTCTGTATTGTGTCTGTGTAATTTAAATCTAATTTACTGAGGAGTTTAATCTAGCTTTAGGTGATCTTGGAAAATACACTTTCAGTATAAATGTGTCACACATGCTTTGCATGAATTTAAACTGTATGGCTGTCATCGTTCATCTGGAGTGATTGTCCATCTGTTATCTTTCAAATAGAGTGCTTTTTTATGTGTAAAGATTAACAATGTTAAGCTTTGATTTATTTTTGTAACTGGTTTTGAATAAAAAGATTCCTCGCTGCAAAACCTAACCTTGTTAAAGGGAGCTTGTGGAAGGACCAAATGAACAGACATCCAATGAAATTTTTCTTCAGTTCTATCAGTTACTTAATGTTCTTTCCAACAAATGCTTTTTCATGCTTAATTTGTGGAGGGAAAAAAGCCTAAATCTAAAATGTCTCTAAAGGAAACTCCTTCTAAGGATTCTGATAAAAGCTGAACTGATCTATGAGATTGTGGTGGATGATAAAGGAAGGAACACAGTCATGTCTGAATTAGAACCTGAATGCATAAACATCTGAATTAAGCAGATAACAGTCATTTTATAGAATGCTATTAAATTGGAGTTTTGCTTCTAAGTTGGTTCAGAATCACTTGTGCTTGAAAGTGAAAGCTCAGCATCTTCACAGAACTATATGCAGGCATAGTAGGTTTTTAAAACCTTCATTCTTCTTATCATATTTAGCCTCAACTTTCTAACAGTTGTAATTGTCCACAGAAAACATTTCAAGATAAATGCATTATCAGGTTTTGAAATTTCTTTATTTTTGTAAATACTAAGACCTGGGGGGCAAAATAAGGGCTATATTGTGGATTAAGTGAAATATCTCAAGGCTGTGCTTTTCTGATAACTGAACCTGAAGTGACCTTTCTCAGACACAATTACAGAGCTGTATGTTTTTCCTTTAATTTCATCAGGGGTTTAATTAGTATACAAATAAAACTTCCCTTATCTTCCTTTCTACCTAATTGGCTTGTCTTTGCTTATATATGAAGAATGTGAAAATGGGCTGTAATTAGGGTGACCGTGTTAACCTTTTTTTCTCAAATGTACTGTTGCCTAAAGGCCTCAAGGCCTAAAACCAGTGCTTTGGATTATTGCTTTGCAATCACTATGGCTCTCCCATAGGTTTTCTCATGAGCAGAAGGGCTTTGGGTGCTGCAGGTTCCCACTGCTTAACGGGATCTTCATTCTTCTCCCCACTAAATGTTTATTGATTATCTCACTGCTCCACACTCAGCCTCCAACAACTTAATATCAGGTGACAGTCAGGAGAGTTCTCCAAGTAATTAGAGTGGAGCATTGAGGGAACAATTAGGAGCAGAGTTATTAAACTTGATTTATCCTATTCTCTCCTGAACACTTTCTTGGATATCAGAACATCACACTTTCACAATCTACCCTGGCTGAGAAATTAGTGGCTAACCTGCTGCTTATCATTGTTGCCTTGCTGCCTTGAGGCACACCCTCTTGGTTTCAGTCACTCAGCTGGAAATATTAGAGTCCATAAAGTTTATCAAGGGTTTTAATTAGATCAATCAGAAGAAGGGGAAAAAAAGAGGCTTACCAGCCATTATTTTATAATACTCCACACTGTATTTGAGCATTTCCAAGACTTGACTTTAATCCACAGTAGCAAGAAGCTTCAAGTAGTTACTGAAATCGCTTTTAGAGTGCGAAAATCAGTTTCCATTTTGCTTAGATACTGAAGTATTGCTGGTAGGTAAAGTCCTAATCCTTTGGAGATTTCTGTAAATAATGGTGCTCTTTTTGAATATAATAAAGCCTCAGTTCAGTGAGATGCTTAATTTAACCATTTCTGTATTTCTTTATCACCAGTTAGTGGGGATTGCTGGTCATGGCCCTTAACAGAGTTAGGCTTCATGCTTTCATTCCTGCTATTGCCTCATTAATAGGCCTGTGCTTGCGATGGGTAATGTAGATTGGTTAGCAGCTCTCAGAAGATTTTGACATCTAGTGGATCTCTTCATCGTTAGTGGTCAGTGATGAAAGCTTTATGTGGGAGCAGACAGCTCTTCAACCCCTGTAGAAGCATAACTAGCTAATAAAAATGAAATAAATATATATAATGTTCCTATTATCCTGTCTCTCTCCACTCTTAGACCACTAGAATCTTGGAGCCAAAATCTGTTCCAGCTGCCTCTATATCAAAAATTTATTGCATCAAAATATTAGCAGGATTATTTTTTCTACATCATCAAAGCTCAGCTTTGTTGTCTTAAAAACAGGTTTTTCAATCATGTGGGAAAGTGGGTTGAACAAAGTGTTGGCACCAGAGACCTCCTTCACTATTCAATAATTTCTGTTTGTCGAAAGGTGGGAAAGTGGGCAGGGGGTAGACTTGACTTGGTTTTCACAACTTTTTTCTCAATGCTAACTTAACCAAGCAAACAGTAAACACAATAAATGGAACAATATAATGTTCTTTATTTTTAAATTAAAGATGCCTCCCATTATCCATGCTAATCCACATCTTTTTCCTTGGAAAAAACTTTTCTGAAAATCTGATAATTCACAAATTCAGCAGTTCAGACAGGGCTTTAGTAGCTGCCAGTGGCATTAGGGTAGAATTTCTGAAAGCAACACTTCTGGTTTGGATATCTTTGTGGAGTGGATGAATGATATCTGTGTATTTATCTTTTTTTTAGGTGAAAAATGTCAACTGTTCATTGAAAATAATGACCTAAGAGTCAGAATGGAGTAATTCAACTTGGGGTCATTAGAGCAAGAAAAATATTAGCATTTCTGGGGTTAGAGTTTCTTAAATAAACTTCTGATTGCCTTTTTTTTTTTTTTTCATTACAGCTATGATTAATTTCATCTTAGATTTTGTGAGCTGCTGAATAGACAGTTTAGGTAGTGGTGCTGTACCTTCAAAATACAATGTTGAAATAACTGGATGCTTTTTTTGTCTTCAGAAACGTTTGAAGAAAACTTACACCAGTCAGCAGATTTCAGTTTATTTTGCAGTCTCATGCTGTACTTTATTACTGTATAGTAATTTTCTCTAGCATGTTGTTTTTTGAAGTACCTTTGATTCTTAGATAGGTCTGTAACTTTTTCAGATTAGTTGAGTTCTCAGCACCCTTCAAATTTTTACCAGCCTTTTGTGTATATTGTTCTTGTTACATATCTACAGCATAGTACATCTTTTCCATGTTCCACAGTCCAGGGCAAATACTCCCAAGTACAAATTATGCAGAGCATTCTCAGAACTTAAGCAGAAAACATATCCATAAATTTTGAAAGCAAGGTGCAAGAGCTCAGTCTTGCAACTGTGCAGCCTTCTCTATCCTTCTATGTTGGTTTAGAATATGTCAGGAAATACACCTTTTGTAAAAGAACATTTATAATCACCTATTATAATTTCTCTTTAAAAAGGCAATTAACAGCTTTAAGTAAAATTTAACATTTAGCAAATTATGAAATCAAATTATTAATACTCCAGTCTGTAAATATATTGATTTATCCCAGCAGAAAGGAGTAGCAACTAAACAGGTTCTTTATTAATTAGTCCAGTGACCTATTTTTCATTTATTGGATTAATCTGAATTGATTAAAGCATGTTGTGTTAATTCTAAGTCAGAGAGAAATGTTAAAAAATATACATACTATTTTGCATATTGGAAACCTGATGTTAAAGTAGAGAAAGCAACATAAAATAGTGATCTATTCTTAGCAGGAACTGTTCCAGATTTTACTTGATACACTAACAGAGAATATTAGATTTTTTTTTTTAATCCTGAAATTTCTGAGTAGTGTAGAATATTTAAATAAATGCTTCTTTGTTTATTCCCTTTCTTTGTGAATTCTTTTCTTTAATGTTTATTTTAAATTAAATATTGAGAATATTCTGTGCTCTTCAATGCTGCACTGTTGATTATTTCTATGTGTTTACATCTGATATTTGTAAATATAGCACCTGTAGCACAGTATATGTCCCTGCTTGATCAAGAAATCATTTTATTTTATGAACATATTTGTACATAGGCATGTACTAAAAACTGGGGAGTTGCTGGGTCAGTAATGTTTTAGCTAGAGAATTCATAAGACTTAAGTATGCAATGGTTCAAATCTACTTCACAGTCAGTCTGTTTTCCACTTTGTTTAATAGCCTATGGCATAAACTGAAGTTAATTATTTGGGCTGACAAGTAACTCTGTTTTCTGTCTGCTTGCAGAGCCTCTCCGAGGCAACAATGGAGCTGAGAAGGAGAGATCGATTTCTGCGTCAGCAAAATAGACTTCTTACCCAGCTGGAGCAGGACAAGCGTCGGCTGAGCAAGAGCATCCGTGATGCAGAGAGTGCCCTCTGCACGGCAGCGAAGTGAGCACTGGGACCTTGGGGAGATCACTTAAAACGGACAAAAGATCAATTCTTACTTTCATGCACAGGGTTTTAGCCTTGGCTAATATATTGCTAGAAAACAAAAGTACATCTGTCTCTCTTTGAAGTTCAGGGATAGTCTTTGAAAAAGAAAACTGTTAGTTCAAGGTACCAGATTTAGTTCAAGGTACTAGATGTTATGTTTTCTATAGTTATCCCATAATAGTGCTCCAAATTCTTGGTCCTGAAATACCATAAACATTTTGTTTGCCAGTTATCTTACTGACTTGACAACATGCCTTTGGCAGATCCTTAATATTCTGTTTATTTAAGAAATGATTGTTTGTTCTCTCTATTTTCATGTAAGATACAATTTATTTATAATAAATGCAGAAACATCAGCTAGGTCACAGGTCTTAGCTGCCAAAGGGGCTGAAACCCATTTTGGACCTAGTCTTATCTGTGGAACAGGATAGATATTTCTGCTGAATTCAGAGAGTTTTGGATTTAGACATAAACCTCATACTGTTTTATAGCATAACTTGAAGAGTGGAAGGAAATGTTCAGGGACCAATCTTGAAAAGATTGGTAGTCAAAAGGTGTTCCTTTGACTTGAATGAGATTATTACTACCCTCTTACAGTTATACAGTCAGATAAAATTATAAATCCTTTCAGACTTTGTTGCCTATTACTTCTATTGTAATATGCACTTTGAATATTGATGGTCCATGGCTAAGATTTAAAAAAAGTTCAATTTAAAATTAAAATTTCTCATTATACCTGAGGTACATTTGACCTCTGAAGAACAATAGCTTAGAAACTTTAAGGGCTTTATGCCTCAGTGAAATAATGTAATTACTATAGTTGTAAGTGAAATGTTTAGCAACCTAACTAAAATAATAAATATTATTTGATATGAGTGTATCAAAGCAGATATGACCTGAAGAAGGGTTTGTTCTGGAAAGCTTGCCCCTTTTCACCCTGCCCCAGTCTATTTTGTGCACTCTAGTAAGGATCATTCCTTCTAGTCATTCTTGTATTCAGAAAAGATTATTTTAATGTGAAGTGGTTTTAAAGTTGCTTTGTTTCTGTATAAAGCAGTTGAATTGATTAAGAAAGCTTCCATACCATTCATTGTTTTACAACTCTTCATAACTAATGTTTTTTTTTCCCATTGGAACATAAGCAAAGTGTGTGAAAAAGACTTTGCTTTTATCCAGAAAATCTTATTTTAATACCTATTCCATAACGTGAGTGATTGTAAGCAATGCATGGGTGTCTTTCAACTTCTTTCCTAAAGTTTTGCAGAGCTTTAAAGGACAGCAAGATGGCTAGCTCATTCTGAGAATGCCTATCTTGATTTTCTTTAAGTGGTGGCCAGCAGTTCTTTCCACTTTCCTCCGGAGTAGGAAGCAATGTTAATAAATGAGTCTGATAACTGTGAACAGGACAGAAATTTAGTAGCATTTTAGTAATTTCTCTGTGTCGTGGTTTAACCCCATCCAGAAATGGAGTACCCAACCAGTCCAAAGAAAGGCAGGATCCCAAGAAGAGAAAAGTCTGCGTGACAGCTTTATTAGGAGTGTAAAAGCCGATCCTACTTTTCTGCCCACCTTTCTGTATTTGCTGTTGAGATATGAATCAAGAAATGAGAAAGCAGCAGTCATTCCATGGAGAAGAATGCCATGGGTTTGAGTGGAAAAAAGGAGTCTGGGGGAAGACCTGATCCCTCTATACAGCTACCTGTATGGAGGTTAGAGTGAGGTGGGAGTCAGTCTCTTCTCCCAAGTAGCAAGTGATAGGACAAGAGGAAATGGCCTCAAGTTGTGCCAAGAAATTTAGATTAGATATTAGAAAAAATTTCTTCCCTGAAAGGGTTCTCAACCTCTGGGACAGGCTGCCAAGGGAAGTGGTGGAGTCCCCATCCCTGGAGTTATTTAAAAGATGTGTAGATGTGGCCCCAGGGGACATGGTTTAGTGGTGGACTTGGCAGTTCAGGGTTAATGGTTGGACTCAATGGTCTTAAGGGTTTTTTCCAACCTAAATGATTCTGATTCTATGACTTCTGGTTTGGGTACTTTAAAAGCTCAAACAAAATATTCACGTAGTTAGCGAAAGAAGAGGCAGTCCTGGAATGTTAAAGTATATCAGCTTTTCTGGCATGGATCCTATTTGAATTCCTATGGTGTTTGGTGGTCATGCTGTTCTTTCTCTGTAGTCATATGGTATTATGCAACTTCAATTCTACTTCAGTCAATTGTCATTTGAGGCCAAGGATTTTTATGGCAGAATAACTGATGAAAGCTGTCTTTCTTGCCTAATGTACAGAAAGGTGTAAGAGTATTGTTTCATTCTACAAACTTCCCTTTTGTAAGGATAGGATCCTTGACTGGACTTCTTTTAGAAATATGCAAGAATGTATTATCTTCCTGCTAAAGCCTGGCCTCCTTTCAACATGCCCCTTATATCTAGAACTGCATATTTCTTCTCCAAGAGCATGAGAGTTGTTTGTTAATGTGCCTGTAATTACAGCTGGTTTAATTGGTAATCCAGAACGTTCATATGGAACCATGCCAAATAGTGGCACATTAACTATTTTTAGGGTTTACATTGGACATGTGAAAAGGAGAGATAAAACCAGTTTGAGTTATCAACAACTACTTGAAAAGGTGTGATAGTTAAAAAATAGCAGAAAATTAATTTCTAAGTTCGTAGAGCTTCAGGTCTATAAGCTACCTTTTTTTTTTCCTTGTAATAGAGACAAAGAATTGATCATTAGTCATATGAAAGCTGTGGAAGCCACTCTTCATAAGGTAAGAATCTGAAGTGATCCCTCTGATTTGTATTTCCAAACATATCAAAGTTTTACAACTGCTTATTTGCAGGGAAGGAGGAGAGTAGAAATTGTTGTAAAGTGACTTCCTTTCCTTAGTTTGTTTCTACCTTCAGCTTCTTTTATCTTAAAAAAATATTTAGATTCAGTGAAATAAAATGCATTTTTGTACTACAAAACCGTAATATTTTGAATATTAAACTTATTACAAAATCTACTATCCTTCCCTTAATCACTGAGAGCACTATTTCTGCTTACCAAGTGAGGACTATTGAACATCCAAGGCAATTGGTGTGCAGTTAAGTCTCTACTGTGTAAGGCAGAAGTCATTTGCTGAAGTCTCATACATGGTGGCCATAAAATAATTTGCCTTTGTGCTTGCTGGTTTAATCTTTCATATATGATTAAAAAAATAAGGAAAAGACAGTAAGTTGCAACTTGTTGTCAAAAACTTTAATGATAACTTTTAAAACATTTTTAAATTGATTATTAATCTTAAGTAACTTGCCCTGGTTTAGTATTTTTGAAAGTCCAACAAAACTGTATATATTAGTTATTTGGGAGAAATGACTGTTTTTAACTGTAGATATAAAGGTTAAGTTTTTTATAACTGTTTTTAGTCTAGAGCAAGACAGAGCAAAATAAGTTTTTATTACCTTGGAGTATTAATTTCCCTTATAACATCTTGAATTCTCAGCAACATGGTCTGTGTTCACCAGAACTGTTGCTAATTTAATTTTCAGATACCTTTCTCGAGTTTTTCTTTGCTTTAATGTTCACCAAAAGTGACAGAGCCTAAAAATACGTGTTTTAGCTGCAGCAGACTGTGCTGGTAGAGACTGTCTCGCTTTGTGCCCCCTCCTTTTTCATACTGGCTTCTTTTAAGCCTAGAAATGTATGTCATGCAAAAAGTGCTGTGTTTTTGCTGGAACAAATGCAGTCCTGGGCATTGAGAATTTATTGTTCTGAATTGCGAAGTAGCATTTTTATTTTGAAAGCTGTGCTGTTACATGCACAGGGACTGAAGTGTTTTGAGGAAAGGTTATAGATAAGGTCACATGCTTAGTAGTGATTATCCTGATACAGTGAATTTGATCAAGAAACAGCCATCTTTTTGTGAAAATTTTAGTTATCACATCTACTTCTTAGTTTTTGATGTACATAGTTGTTAGGCCCAAATAGCATATTATTGAGTAGCAGAATAATTTATTCTTTGTGGTTTGACAACCTAGAGAATAAGAAAAACATAAGAATTAAAAATGACAGGATGCTCCTTTCAGCAGAAACTAAAAAAATTGATTGTAAATAATTCATAATTTGACATACCATTTCTCCTAGAAGAACAAAGGGAAAAAATATTGATCTTTGTTTGGGAAATATCTGAAATGTAAATCCTACATCATAATGGTAGTTAATTACCTCACATTAATGAATATGGCTTATGTGTAAACTATCAAGTTTACATTGTTGGTCTTAAAGGATTTCTCACACAGTGAAAAATCAGAACATAATGAAGTGGATGAAATACTAGTAAAGGAAGCCCAAGCCTATCTTTTCTCCACTAGAAATTCTGGGAACTGCTTTTATGTTCCAAAAAGAAACTAAAAGAAGATGGATAAAGTTCAGAATCATCCGGAGTTGAACATGTATTACTATTAGCTGCAGTTATATGTACGGGAGTTTGAAACTGAAAATTGTAGTATTTCTACATTGATGTATTAATGAGCAAATATCCACAAAATTCCACTGCATCACTTGCAGAACCTGTGTTATTAATACATAATGCTAAATTTTTGCCTCTAGACTTCAGAGGGATTTTATAGACATCCTTAGTAATCTTAGTTGGACTCAGGATAAGACAGTATTCTCTGATCCATTAAAGTGGCCTCATTCTTTTCTTACTCTATTCCTACAAGAATTCCAGAAGGCAGCAATACAGGTACTAGATAAATCTGCCTTTGAGCATACCTGGCTGTAGCATTCATCAAACAAAGCAAGAAGAATCAGAGCAGAAGAAAACAAACTCTCTGCATGCTTCTTATACAGCTCTAGACGAGGGATCATTTACACCACTTTCTGCCCCCTGCTGTGCCTGGGTGGACATTCTAGTACCATATATTTGACTTTGTCAAAAAGTGCTTGGGCATGCTTGTGCACAGAATGATTCTTTCAAGACCGTTTGAGAGCCACCTTTTTTAACCATCACGAATATTTATGGAGCATAAATGCTGAAGAATTTGAGCACTGCATATGCAAAGAGAGAAAATATTTTTAGCAGCTAGTTTCATGTTCTTCATAAATTTCAAGATATTCTTTAAAAGGTTGGTTTTTGTCTATCCTGGATCTCGTCATATTAGCTATATTTATCCTATTCCTGGAGCTGAATTATTTGCACAGGAATTCCTAATATCATTAAAATAAGAGTTCTTTCTTCGTCTGATACTATCTAAATAGTATGGATAAATATCTAAATGCAAAATGAATATATTAACAAATTCAAAACCACAGTAGAGCGTCACCAAGAGCAAACAAAGACCTCAAGAGGATATTGGTTTGGCTCAGTTTTATTTTCTAAATATTGAAGATGACCAAAAGGTAAGAGAAAAATGATAACAGACATAAAATTATTTTTAATGATAGAGTTCTGAGAGGAAATGCTATCTACTTAAAGTTCAAACATAAAGACTTTTCTTAAAAAGTCTTCTAATAGAAAGAAAAAACATTTAAGTGAATATGTTATTTTAGAATCCATCTGCAGTCCTTTTTTAATGTATTAAAAATAAATTATTTCTTGAAACACTTTCCTCTTGCAAAGTTCAGGTTATTATTTTTGTTATAAATACACCCTTCTTATACTTGCTGATAAACTATCTCTTTATTAATTTCTTCTTACTTCTTAATATCATGTTTGTACACATAGAGTAAGAGACATTAGATCTGTTCTCTTTCTATAACTAGATTTTTTAACACGCATAGTTAATGATTGTACCACTTATGGTAATCCCATCAGAAGAAGGTATCATTTTACAATATGTCTACTAAAATCTTGAGCTTTCACTTTATACTGCTCCTCAGTTTGAGTGCTTGTGGTGGGTTAGCCTTGGCCACCAGCCAGATGCCCACCCAGATGCTCTCTGTCCTCCTCAACAGGACTGGGGGAAAAGATGAGAAAGCTCATGTGTTGAGATCTAGATTACATACTAGTTACTGTCACAGGTAAAATAGTTGACTTAGGGAAATTATTTTATTTATTAAAGTAGATTTGGAGAGTTAGAAACAACAGTTAAAAAATAAGCATTATCCTACCTTTTCAGCTCAACTTCGCTAGTGACTCCTTTGCTTGTGCTCTGAGGCACAGGGGCTTGCAGTCAGGCCACAGTAACTATTCTCTGTTTCTTCTTCCTCCTCATGCTGTTTCCTTGAACGAATGTGGGCTGCAGCCCTTCAAGAATACCTGCTCCAGCATGAGCTCTGCATGGACTTCAGTTCCTTCAGGAACTATACACCTGCTCTGTTGTGGGATCCTTCATGGAATATGGTGTGGACCTGTGCTCCAGCATAGCCTTTCCAGGCACTTCAGGGGAATACCTGATCCAGTGGCTCAAGCATTTCCTCCCCACTTCTGTTCTGACTTTGATGTTCAATCTTTTTCTTCCTTGCTCTCTCTGTGTGGTGTGCTTTTGCCAGTCTGGTATTCATTTTCACAGCAGGGCCACCAGTAGGTCTGTGGGGCTCAGTCCTGTCCTGCAGTGGTCTGTCAGTGATGTCTAGAACTGGCTTTGTCCCACCAGGTGCAGCCCCAGTCCCTCCTTACAGAGGCTGCCCTCCAGCCCCTGCCGCCAGCACTGGGGCACCTGCACCTGGTACAGTGCTATAACTGCATCCTCTTCAGCCTGCCTAAATCCCTGTTCTCTACACTTGGCCTCTGCTACACACCCTCATGGGAGGTCATCCCGGTGAGTCAGCCTTTACAGAGACAGAAAATTGTTTCTGTTTCTCCTTGTGCTCTTAACTATTAAAATCTTGACAAACGTTATAGTCTGTCAGAGTTTTCAGCCTGTCATGCCTGCTTAAGATTTGGCCATTTTAACAGGCAAAATACCATGTCCTCACAGTTTTTCCTAGTAACCTGTTAGCAACCTACGCATTCTGACATTTTGGAACAGGTCAGGGATCAAAGCATCTGTCCAGTTTACTCCTTTCCTTTTGGCACTTGGTCAGAAAAATTAGTCTTCATCCACTTCTGTAGTGCACTTCATTTCTGCTGATTGAAAGGTTCCTATGCTAGCTGGCAGAACAGATTCCATGCAGACCTGTCAGCAGTCATGCCTTGAAATCCTTCCACTGTTGTGTTTCATTGCCTCACTGCCACCCCTGTTGTCTTGTCTGAAATGTCCCTGAACGGTCTGTATGTGATATCTGAGCCCCATGGTTCTATCAGTTGAAAAAAATATGAACACTGTATCATCTATCCTGTTACATACTTGTAAAAAATACAAAGACAAAATGATCTTCCTTTATCTGATTTAATGATGTATTTTTTTAATACAGCATGAAGAGACAGTTGCAGGCAGGTGAGACCATTGAATTAGTAAGGTTGTAACATTAGATTATTTTTACTGATGGAGTCCATAGCAATCAAGTTCATTTTGTTAGGATGAATGTTTTAAGACCTGCAAGGAATTAATTTACAATAGGTTTAAGTCCGTATACAGGTGACTACATCAGTAAAAAACAGTGTAAGTGCTAGTAGTTGTTGATTTCAGCATGAAGACCATAAATTGACCAGGCCCTGGAAGAACAGAACAGTTCTAAGTCTTAAGTTAGCTGCCTCAGTTGGACTCCTGTAGATTTAACCTGATACATGTAGGTATGGTGATCAGCCACATTTCTCTTAGTTAACTAGGATTTATAGTCCATCATATTATTTATTTATTATTATTATTTATTATTATAGTGATTTAAAAGCTCTTGTTTTAGAGATCTCAACTTAAGATTTTTCCCTAGCCTAATCAAACACCCAAAGTCAGTTTTTCTATGTGTTTAGACAACTTAACATTAGGAGTGAAGCCTGCTTATGTACTCAGGGTCTATCCATCACTGTGGCCCCGGGTTATTTTAAACTGGCCCTATCAGAAGCATATTGAAAGAGTGGGTATGTGCAAAAAATCACAAAGAAAACCCAATTAGAATGTTGAAATTCTAAATAATTCCTGTAAGAAGTTTATAGTAGGAAAAAAGCTATTATTTCTCTGTGCTAAGAAATAATGCAGTAAAAATACTACTTTTCCTCCTCCTCCATCTCAAATTAGCACCTCTTAATTTCAGTGTTTGATGAATGACTTTTGTTTCCCCTCCTAGTAATCTGACTTTCTTGATCTGTGTTCCTAAAGATCAGTTGTGCAGGACATACAGGTGTTAGCACAGCTGGCTTGCTGATGACAACTCTGTCCATATAGCTGTCTAGTGTGTCATCACTCATATTGTTCAGTGTCATTCTGACCTAGCCAAGCTAAAAATGGTACTCCAGCTCAAGAGGGATTTAAAAACCTTGACAAAGTAAAGAAAGACATTGCCGAATGTCATACCCATGTGCTTAACTGTTTTCAGTTTAGACATATCTAAATAACTAATTTCAGAGTGCATATTTCTTCTTTGTCTTTTTTTTTTTTTTTTTTTTTTTTTTGTTGTTTTGTTTTTTTTTTTGGTTGGTTTGTGTTGAGTTGGGCTTTTTTTTGTTTGTTTGTTTGTTTTAAAGGCTGAATACTTTAGCAGAGTTTGCCTTCAGTAAGGAAAAATCCTTGTTTGGAGAACTGCAGAACTACTGAATACCTTAAATGTTGTTTTCTCCAGGCATAGGATCATTTTCAGCCCAAGGTCACTGAAATCCATTCATAGGGGATGTGTTATAGTGCACATCTTGCAACCACAGCGAAGCTTAGGTGCAGTGGTCGACATTAGCAAAAAAAAACCACTGGATCAAATTAACATCTTATGCAACAGAGCATGTAGTGTGTGTGTGTAGTAATGTGAGAAAGCTTGGATTAATCCTATAAGTAGTCTGGGATGGTACTCTGCTTTGAAAATTAATTTCCATAATCTTGACTATTCTGGCAGAGGAGAAAAAAAAAGAAAAAAAGAAAGCCAAACACACCCAAAATGTCAGTTTTATGATGTTTGAGATCATCATAATGAGATATGAGATACCTCATATGATATATGTCTCCTTACACAAATGGTGTTATGCAGGAATTACTGTTCTTTTAGAAACCACCTACGAAATGGCTTGTTTTGTAATTGAATGCAGATTTGTATGACAGTAATCAGAAAGGATAGTCTCTAAATCTGTATGCTGATACAGACATTTTCAGTAGTTTTTCAATTGAGTGAAATATTTGACATACCTAATTACATTAATGTATGGCTACCTACAGCAAAGTATGCTGAAAAACTATTTAAAACCTCCACTATCAACAGAAGTCAGACCCTTGGCCTTGAGGATATATTCCTTCTTTTGATGAAAGAGGGTACAATAATCTTCTGCTCTTTAATGAGTACTCAAATCTAACTGTGATGGCCGTATAACAAGTGTCCTTTCAACTGTACCATGTAGATCTTTTTCCCTTTCCCTCCTATTAGACACTATTTTGTCTAAGCAAAATATGTTGTGATTTGGTGTAGTTTGGTTTTTATCCTTCTTGGGGAAAGTAAAAGAAGTTTGAGGGGTGTTTTTGGAGTTCTGTTGACTAGTTTAGTTCCCAACATCATTCCTCACCTCATTTGCTCTCTAATTGTGGCAATAGTTTTCCAGTTTTCAAGGGTTAGATTTAAAATGCCTTCAGTTTAACCTACGCAAACTTCTCTCAGGCAGTCTTTCTACTTCTAGAGTGATCCTTGATTGCTGAAACATCCTGATGGAAAATACCGTGTCCGTGATTATATAGGCCCTCATTCAGCAATATACATACACACTTTCGGCAGTGATTTCCTTATTTTCAGAGCAGACTCGGGCTCTGATGTTTATGAGCAACTGAGAATAACAGGTTGACTCTTTGATCTGAAGAATGATTTGTGTATTTGTAGCTTCTGTTATGTCAACAATATGGTCATCTCAAATCAAATAGATTAAATCAAGGTTTGCCATTCACTTATCACCATATCACTGCATCATTGTAGTTCTTCTGCTGTTTAAATTACAGACAATATGCTATTAAAAAAGTATCAGGAAATAAAAGTATAATAAGCCCAAAGTTTTTTACTCTCTATTAGTATTTTTTTAAAGTAGAATTGGTGAACTTTGAACTTATAAAAGATTCTCCTATATAGATTATATAGTGAAATTTAGATCCATAAATAATCTTATTTTCATAATAAAAAAACATTGACTTAGGCACAAAATGGAAACTAAAATCTCAGGTTTATTGTACCAGTCAGACAGCATCTGGGCAAAGACATTAAGAAGGTCTAGGCATGTTCTAATACCATTCGCAACTTGCTAGCATTTAGTACCATATCTCTGTTGGCGTAACTGGACATACCAGCTTGAACTGTGCAGAGGAAAAACAAAGTGAGCCCAGAAGTGGACTGTGGACAAACCTATTGTTATCTTGAATCAGCAGAACATTTTGAAGTCAATTTTTGGATGTGCAGAATTAGCCCATCAAATTCTACACCTTGGTTCAGTCAATAATGTAACTTCAGTTTATTATTCAGTTTCAGCTTTGATCTGAATTAATGAATACTTTATTGATTTTAATTTGAGTGGCTATGCTCTTGTCTTCTTTGTTGCTGTCTTAATTAATTAAAAAGTTAAACACCATCATAAGTCACTATGCCCCTTTGTTTTAAAATGCTGTGGGTAGTAGAGTTGTGTGGATCCGTTTGTGATTTTGCCTGGTTTTGGATAATATTTATGTATGGCTAAACTGAAAAATCTAAGGATCATACTCAACTGCGCACTGTCACAGTACTTAACTATTCTCAGTATAAAATCACTCTTGCAACTTTTCACCATTGCAGCTAAAATTATGTTTACCAAAATCAGAAATAGCCAGAATCTTCAGTAACATTGGATAAATACACATTTATATAATTTTTCTCTGTATTAATTTTAAAGTGGAGGGAAGTGGAACTGGTTTTAGACATTTTTAATCATTGCAGTAAGCCTGATTAGCTGATTAGGTTTTTTAGATTTTAACATTAAGTCTGTAGCCTAAGGAGATACCTCAGACAAAATAGGCTTGCTTTAGATTTCATACACATAAAAAAAAAAAAAAAAGAAGTTGTTAAATACAGAAAAAGCTCTGAACGTTGCATTTTAAAGCTAAACAACATAGGATGGTTTTCCTGGCTGTCAAGCTTCCAAAAAAACCCCCACCCTTTTTAAAAAAAAAATAAAAAATTCCAGTTTGACCTTTGCCTCGTGGTTCTCTAATGTAAGCCTGTATGTGAGTATTGTGCTTGCTCTGTTAGAAAATGAGGAAATAAACACAGTTTCCCAACTCCTGTCATTATGTTTCTGGATCTCAAAAAGCCAATCAACAGAAGTTATTAAATTAGTTTTTAACTAAGATTTTGTACAGGTATAGTCTGTGCAGCATGATTCTGTGCAGGCATGACCATTTTAGTTTTCCAGTCTTTTAACAGGTAGCCAACTTGAAGACTATTTTGATTTCTAGTGAAACAATGTAATGATATTTGTACAGTATACGCCCAGTCTTTTGTTCTTACAGTTTTTCCTGAATCTTTGTAAGTATTTTTCAAAGGAAAAGTCTGCCTTAATTTTGTTTTTCTCAGTATGCATATTGATAATGAGATTTGCTCTTTACAATCTAAATGTTTACAAACACAGAAAACATTCTGTTTGTTTTTTTTCAGTTGTGGTCTTCCTGGCAAATATCATAATCTTTAAGAAGCTAATATGTACTTTTCTGAAGCAGTGGTATTAATGGCATGTGTTTACCAAAATGCAGTCATTTTAAAAAATGGGGTTTAGATTTTATTGTTCAGTGAGTGTCAGGCCCCAATGCCAAAATGGAGAGTTTGAAACTAATAGGGTTAAAAGGACTTCTACTGTCTGTATTGTGTATGTATTATACCTACATTGCTTATACATTGTTTTTTTCCCCCTAGTATTAGCAATCTGCTTTTGTACTTTGACATAGGGATTTCCCTTGTGAATTTTGTCACAGAAAAAAGAGAATCATCAATATCGCAGTTAAACTTGACTTTCAAAGCTAATAGTATCTCATTTGGGGGCTGAAATTTAATAAATTTTCTTTGATTCTGTTTGAGTTTTTAAACATCAAACAATGAATTGGCCAGGGTGCAGTAAAATATTTAGATCTATTGACTATGGTTCAGAAGGGTAGAAGGCAAAACACTGGTGGTTTGATGTTGATAAATTCTTAGTACCTTAATCCACATTAATGTTTTCTTTTATCTGTGTGCATACTGGCAGCAAAGACACTGAAAAGTTGGAAAATATAAGCAATAAAAATGTAAATCGTGTGTGTGTGTGTGTGTGTGTGTGTATTTAAAGCAATGCATTTTGTTATATTCAGCAAGGTTAACATCTGACCAGAATTACACATGCTGACAGAACACTCTAGAGAGTATATTTGTTCCATAGGACTATATCCTGAACCTAGTGCACTGTGTGTGCAAAAAATGTGTAGAGGACCTTTCCTTTTATAAAAATTGCATCATAGTGCATATGTTTGGCAGCCACAGGTATTGACAGGAATTCTTTAGGTCAACTTGGGAAATGTAGGGCTCCCTATTCCCACAGAACAGAGGAATGAATAACATAAAATCTTTTCTTCTTTGTATCAGTAGATTTGCACAGCTTCTTTCAATCAGAGCAGATTTCAAAGGCTCTGCTACTATTTGAAAGATGTTCACTCATAATCAACATTTTACAAAAATCTAATTTTATAAGTAGTTACGGAAAAGTAATCTGGGATTTAAAATTAATAGACCTGTTCTTGTGGGCAAGAGAGCCTTGAAGAAAAACTGAAATATATTTAAATAGTATTTAGTAAATGGTTTAGCTATTGATTTATGGGTATTTAGTATATATTCAGTATATGTTTTACTATCAGACTGTATATTGTTTAGTTACAGTGTGTTTGCAATACTTGCTATTGCTACTCAACACATGCAGTCTGTGACTAATGAATGGATTTAATCTATACGTTAGTACTAATATATATTTGTGTGTCTATCCATCTGTATTATAATTTAATGTGACTACTGGGGTCTCTCCTGGAGGTGGACATGGTAATTTTTTTTGTATTAAATAGAATGAAAAATGGGTGCGTGGCGTCATATGGTGTACGAACACAGGTCATGCGCCCGTGGAATTTACGTGTTAAATGCATATGTTTTTCGCATCCACGCCGACAGGCTCGGGACACGCTGCGGAGCGTGGGGAAGTGTCGGGTTTTCGGCGGCGTCGGGCGTGGGTCCGCGGCGGGGGCGGTGCCGGGCGCGGCCGGCAGGTGGCAGTGCGACACCGGGGGCCGAGCGAGGGCCCGGCATCAATCTGTCTGGGCTTTGTGCGGATTGCAGCATTTCCCACTCCGAACTGGCACGGTCAGAAACTGTGCAAAAGTCGATTAATACCACTTAGTGCGTTATTTCTTACTGTGAGTCTGCGATAAGAGATCTAGTAGCATTTTTTCCCTTTTTTTTTTTTTTTTTTTAACCCTTGTTAATTGGAAAGCTACAGGTTAGTTCATTTTGCTTTCTTTGCGGATTATTCATTTTGGTTTGGATTTTAACTGAATTGCAACTTAACGAACCTTATTCTGGAGAACTAATACAATCTCGCTATAGTAGACAGAACTCACATGCCAGCTTCTTGCTGTTGTGATCGCATGAACTTTTTAATTTCATAGCTCGTGTTTGTTTCAGTTAGAAGTACAATTACTATTTTTTTCTTATGAGGTTTTTACAGGAGACAGGTCTGTGAAATGTATATGCCAGGTGGACTAGTGAGCCCTTAGTGTCTCTTCTTCTCATTTCAGACCAGGGGAAGATGCTTTTTCTTCTTAACATTCTCTCCCAGCACTCTGAATTAGAGATTTATTTGCAACGAAAAATCAATTAGTCCTAAATTTATTCATGGATTTCAGGTCCAGCGATCAATGCAAGTCCACTCAGTGGGCTCAAGGGGACCCAGTTCATCCCAGTTAATGTGTCTGAAGGGGAATTACCATTGATGCTGTTTTTTTCCCTTCAGGTCAGAGATCAGGCCTTGCTGCCATGTGCTGCGGCAGCCACGAATGACTTCACCCTGGAGCTACCCAAACTGCACCTAGAGACCTTTTCAGAGGAAGGGCTGAAGGGCAGGCCAGAGGCTGCAGCATTTCAGGTTAGAGTCTAAAATAATCCTGATTCTTGTTTTCATTTTTGGCAACTGAGATAGAACAAGAAGCTAGACTTCTCTGAATGTGTGGAGAACAAAAAGCTTCAAAACTATTGCAGTCAACAGTTGAAAGAGAAATAATTTCCATATATACTGTTGGATATGTTATTTCGGAGATGATGTGAACTTTTAATTTTGCAGTAGTAGTGTTAAATAACCATCAGGAATATAACCATGGCAAAATTCAAATGTTGTATTTGAAATGTAATATCACTCTATGCCCCCCCGCCTTTAATTTAAGCAAGACAAATTAAAAAAAGACCAAGAGTCTTATGCTGCTACTTGGTCTGTATCAGATTTTTTTGTATTATAGTTTTAGAATTAACAGTGATTTTTAGCAGTTCTAATTTAAAAGAAACTGCTGTTTGGAATATCTTAATATAGAAACTGTTTTGTTCGTGTAGGTTTATAGTTTCATGTTTCAAAATATTAATTTTCATAGTAGGAAACAATGGGGGGAAAAAGAGAAATCAACTGAAAATGTACATATTTTCAGCTTTGGAAATTGATCCTGTGCAATGCCTCCTTATTGTTTTTAACTTTGTTATGTCTTCTTCCATACAAACTATACCTTAGTCTTTATAGTTGTACAGAATAATTATTTTTAAAGGCAGAATGTTTTGTTTTCCTAGTGAGAGAACAAAAGGCAGAGCGAGTACATAGTTCTTTCATTGTGCTCTTCTGTCTGAATCAGAGGAAAGGTAGTCAAGTGAAGCACAAGGACATTAGACAATGCAAGTATTACATTGTGTGTGTACTTTTCCGTAGTTATTGAATTTATTGTAAGTATTCTATTCTAGATGTAGTATATTATTGCAGGAATAGGGTCACAAAATTAAACATTCAAGAAAGACAGATTCTAACTTGGAAATTTCTCATTGTTGCCCTCTTGAATGCATGCATTTTAATATGATAAAGATTTAAATTATGTGTTTCTCTAATAAAGCAATAATATGTAACATCTTCAGATTTCCATGAACTTTAGTTAGCACAGCTGTATGTCTCTAACAAAGGGTAGGTTTCAAATGCTTCCCTAGTATAGTGATGATCACTTTTAAAGCTGTGCTAAAGGTTCCACAGGTGGCATCTTTTCAAAGAAGCTGTCATGGAAATCACCAGCTCTTAAATACTAGTTTTCTAATTCAGTGGTAGCTGTTCAGTGATAGTTGCTGATTTTTTTTGTCCCATCCCACCTTCTATTCTTTTTTGACCTTACAATGATGACAGAAGCATTTATTTGCAAGACAACCTATTCCTTCTTTCTTTTTAAGAAGATGAAGAGAAACAGAAGTATGAAAAGTTGCGCTTCACATTTTTACAGAGTGCTTGTGGTATAGCTATCACATAGCAATGTATGTGCTGGATAGCTCACTGGTGGTGCAGTGTTGTAAACCTACTTTTTGTTTGCCTGACAGCTTCAGTTACACTTGGTTACTCTGTGCCTACACAAACAGCACTAAAGGTTCAGTCTGTATCACTGTGAAGTTCCTTTTCTCCTCCCCTTTCTCCTTTTCCCTTTCCCTTCTTTTCCTTCTTTTTCTTTCCCTCCTCCTCTCTCGCCCTCTCCTTCTGCCCCTCTTCCTTTCCTATCTCTGGTTACATAGTGCCTGTTTGGTAACTTTCTAAGTACATTGTAGAGATTTTATTATGAAATTTGCCTTTTATAGCTGGGACTCATATAATTGATTTTAATTTCACTATATGCAAAACTTATTTGATTTTCATTTCACTGTATGTAAAACTATATTGTGGGCAATCCTCTAAACCTGAATGAGGTAAACAGTACATTTATATCTTAGAAAAGAACATTTGTATGTTCATATGCATCCTCATAGGTTATCTTTCTTCCAAATTTTTCAAAAAGCAAGTGGCTCTCGAAGATGTTTTGAATGAAATCCACTATCCTTAATTTACCTCATGGGCTCAGCAGCATTAGAGATCTTTATTCCTTGTCGTTGGGAATATGGGAAGTCTTAGAATTTTTAAATTGCTGTTGTCTTTGTGTAAATGTTTCTTGTGAAAAATATACTTTCTTTGTAATAGACAAATGCAAAGAAAGTTGACATAATGAACCTAAGTTGCCTGACTGTGAACTAAGCTATCAGACATTTGGGTTTTTTTTTTGTGGCATGCTTAATTAAATATCTTGTTTTCTAGCAAATGCATCCAACATTTGAAATACCATGAAGACTTACAGGGCTGATCAAACAAACACACAAATAAAGTCCCTGTCATTCCCAAATGAAATAACCATGTAAGAGGTGTGCATCTTTTCAGTAGTTTGTTTTACACTATAGTTTAGACCTTTAGGTAATGAAATTAAATGTTTTGTGCACAAAGCTCTGTGTATCTTCTCCAAAGCATTTGGAGAATGCTTTCTGTAATGTACGCTTTCTGTAATGGCTCTTAAATTGCAAAATTATGCAATAGGTTGAAATATTAAGTTATTCAACAACAATATCCTTGCACTGATTATCTTATAAAGTCCCATGCAAGTAGTGAAAGTATGACTTAATTTGTAGGCATTTTTTAAATTCTTGAGCACTGCAGCAGAATAGTAATAGTTTGAAAATGTCACTTCAAATGGATAAGTAAACAAAAAGTGGAGTATCTCAAAGGGTAAAATATCATTGCTATAGCTTTGAAACACTTTCACCTGTATGTAATTGCTGTGAAAAATGTTATGTCACAAAGTCCTACTGTTTGTTGCTTAGTTAAGTTTGAACGTGGAAAATTATAATATTGTTTTCAAGCAACTGGAACACAGGATTTAAGGTGTGGTGTTCTGGTCGTGCCTGAATGTTCCTACTGGAGATGAAATGTGAACTATATATGAAACCTCCCATGAATACAGGATATAGAGTTAAAAAAGCAACTAAAATGACATGGCATTGCTAATTCTAGTAGTCTTGCTTGACAGATAACTGTTTAAATTAACCAATAAAGATTAACAGCTCTTTTTAAAATAGAAAATTCAATTGTGTTACAACTTTAGGAAGAGAATAACATTACTTACTAATCTTAACTCTCCCGTCTGAAAGAGTTTAATGGCTCACAGAAAAAGTGGTTCAGAAGATTAATTCTGAATTGTCTCAAATACTTTTAGATCAAGTATGTAATTGTCAGTAATGCCAAGAGTTTTTACCTGAAAATAATGCATAAACCTCCCAAATAAATCATGATTTGAATGTTCATGTATAAATAATTAAGCATCAGTATATTCTCACAGTAGGTTTCTTCTCTTTGGAGATATAGACACAGAAGGGTAAGAACTGCTATGAAAGAAACTTCCTGAAGCAAATTTAGGTACCTCAGACCTAAATGTTTTAAAGCAATTATAGTTGAATTATGCTAAAACACCTAAATATTTATGAGCATGATACAACCTATCTGGAGACATGAGTGTTACTAGTTGAACACACAAAGGAAACCGGGAAGGGACTTGGAGGTGCAGGCTCATGCTAAACATGAGCCAGCAGTGTGCCCAGGTGGCCAAGAAGACCAGTGTCATCCTGGCTTGTATCAGCAGGACTAGGGAAGGGAATTGTCCCTCTGTACTCAGTACTGGTGAAGCCACGCCTCGAATTCTGTGTTCAGTTTTGGGCCCCTCATGACAAGAAAGACATTGAGGTGCTGGAGTGTGTCCAGAGAAGGGCAGTGTTGCTGGTGAAGGGTCTGGAGAACAAGTCCTTTGAGGAACAGCTAAGGAAGCTGGGGGGGTGTTTAGTGAAGAAAAGGCGGCTCATAGGAGACCTTATCACTCTCTACAAATACCTGAAAGGAGGTTGCAGCAAGGCAGGGCTTGGTCTTTTCTCCCAAACAACTAGTAACAGGACAAGAGGACTTAGCCTCAAGCTGTGCCAGAGGAGCTTCCGGCTGGACATGAGAGAGGGTGGTGAACCATTGGAATGGACAGTCCAGGGAGGTGGTGGAGTCACCATCCCTGAAAGCATTCAAGAAATGATGTTGCACTATTGCTATGGTTTAATTCATGAGATACTGTTGGGTCAAAGGTTGGACTTGATGATCTTGGAGGTCTTTTTTAACCATAATGATTCTGTAATTCTATAAGTCTCTCCTCCAAGTGGGTTTGAGATGGGTAAGTTTTCATTTTGTCTTGTCAGTCTGTCTCTGCCTCCCTCTGTTTTTGTCTCTCTCTGCCACACGGTCTTGTGCTCTGCTGCCTGTCCTCATGTCCTTCCTGCAGATTCTCCATGACACATGTGCTCTCCTGGCTGAGTACTTGCTTGTTGCTGCGCTCACATTGATGCACGTGCTCTTGCTCTCCCTCTCCCTGCATGTCTGCTCTCTCTGCCCTACACATGTTTGTGCTTTCCTTCTGTCAATCTCTGCCTGCTGCTCTGCTTTGGTCTCTTTCAGTCTCTGCCCCTCTCTTTTGCTCCCTGTGCCCGTCTCTCCCTCTCTGTCTTGCTTGCTCTACATCAGTCTTTCTGTCCTCCTTGTCCCTCCCTCCCACCTGACCCATCTTGCTCCCTCTGTCACTGTCTTCAGCACGTATCCATCTGTTCATGCAGTTTTAGAAAGTCCACATGGGATTCATATGTACTTCTTTGCCTTTCTTAGGTGTTTTGAGGTAATTTGGAATGAAAAGTGCAGTGATAACATAGAGTAATACAGTCAAGTACTGACATATCTTCTGTGTTAGCATATAATCGTTACAAATTTATGAAGAAGAAGGTTCTTATTGTTTATGCATTCATGCATGATTTAGTCATGTATTATCTAATTGTATTATAAGTCCACTTTTTCCAAATAATTCTACAAACATAAATGTAGTTTTAGGACCTTCCTAATTTGTATTTATTTTAACTTGTTTATTAATTTTAGATTTATGCTTGATAGATCGGGAGGTGAAAGTTATGCATAATTCTGCTGATAATTTTCCTCAAAATAATAAACACTTTCTCATTCCTGTGTTTGCTTGTCAATAAAAAAGTTCTTACCAAATTGAGGAAGCAAGTGATTTCAAAGGTAATGTTATAATTCTGTCATCAGATTTTATCCTCTGCGTAGGGCATGTCTTTCACACATAAATCAGTTCTGATATGAGAACTTAATGAGAAGAATTAATCATGGAGTAGCTGCTTAAAAATGGAGTTATTAGTATTTTAAATCTTGTACTTCTGTTTTAGAACCATTTGCCTTTTTTTAATGGCATGGCTGTAAAAGGAAAAAATGTGGGTTTTTTTCTCCTAATACTTCAGAAAGAAGAAACCTTTTTCAGAGTCTTGAAGATAGTGCAGCCTGCAGACACTTCCAGTATTTTCTTTTTACTTACACCATTTCACCAGAGAAGGAATTATCCATTGTGTTATAGAGGCCAGAATGCTGCCTCCTCTGGTATTAGTTGCTGTTTCTTGTCAGGTAAAACTGGGTCTTCATTCTCCAGGAGTTCAACAGCAGCTTTCAACAGCAACTCCCATTCTTTTCTTCCCCTATCCTGATTAGCTAAGACTGATTTCTTAGCTAGTGTCAAAAAAACACTGACTCCGAGCCTGCCTTTCAATATACTGTTCAAAGAGAAAAGTGATTTGTTATTACTCTAATGGTACTTTACACTTCCTCTTTGAGTTGAAATACTCATAAATAGGTAGATATTTTAAACTCGAGTGAGGTGACACCTCTTGTGACCCTGACCTTTTGCAAACTTCAATTTGTCAAAAATGAAGTTTGTACAAGACTTAAGAAACAGTAGTTAACAACTAAGTAAAATCTGAATAACCAGATTGAAGAGATGTAACATGAAGAATGGTAATTTAATCTCCTTGAATGTCTTTTGTCTCCAGATACCAGCTGTATCATGCTGCTAAATATTTGGCAGCCATTTTAGCATAATTAACCTATAAATACTTTAAAACATACTATTGGTGTATATTAGCAAAATACTATTTAAAGCATAAAAAAATGAGACGTCTGCTAAATGCCAGTGATTTTGGAAATTTGTCTTCTATAATTTGAATTTCACACCACTCTCCTTTCCGTGACTTAACTGTGTTCCTGACTTCCTTTCCTCTTCACAGCATTTGTGTTTGCAGTTTTTTCCTCCCTCTTCTCTATGGGTTTTTTGTTGCTCTCTCTCCTTTCTTCATTTCCCCCTCTCATCATTAACCTCTTTTCCTCACTTTCTCAGCAACCTTTGCACTTTTTGTTTCTTCCCTTGCCTTTCTTCATTCTAATAAATTAGTATGGATAATATGAAGAACCTTCGCACAGGGCTTTGTAGTTAGCTGGTACACTGTTTGCACCCCAACCATGCTAATTAAGGCTTGGCCCTATGGGACCATAAATATCAAAGTCAGTATCTGTAATCACCAACTAATCAATTACTGAAAGCTATCTCTCTGTGCCTGTGACACTACTAACTCTTGTGCAGCCCCTTTCATAGGCACTATTAGTTTTGTAAAAACTTTTCACTAAGATGTAATGATGATTATCTTGAATGCCAAAGTTAGTATATAATCATTTAACCTTCCAATTACCTTTCTTAATGGAAACTCTTCTTTCGTGACCCTGTCAAGCAATCATGTAGCTATCCGCCTTTGTCCATTTAGAGTTTTTCATACATTTATGTGTGTTTTGTGTGTGTGATCTCTTAGGAATTATCTGTGCTGATATGCAAGAAAGCTCTATAAGAACTGTGTAAAATATGATCTTAATTCACTAAGTTTATTTGTTTAGTTTTGCTTCTGATTGTAATCTTGGGAATTTTTTTCCCAGCTGGTTACCAGGTTGTTGCATCTTACAGCAGGAAGCATCTTTCTTGTTTTCTCTTCACTATTCTTTCATGAGAAAAATTACTCCAGAATCATGGTGATCTCAGTATGTACCCAAAGCTGCCTCAGTGAATAAGGGCAGACTCCTAAATACTATAATTACAAAAATAAAACATCGATCAATCACAGAAGATATCAAAAATAGTTTTCACAGCACCTTGTTTGTTAGGCAGATCTTCTTACTTTAGAAATCCTTTCTTTCAGAACTGCACAGGTTCATCTGTGCACAGTATCTTCAGAAAAGGAATAATTTTACCAGATAACAACTGTGTAACTTTGATGTGACTGCATTTTTTTATATGGTGTGCAGTTTATACCATCGTAACACAGACAAGTCCATTCAGAAGCATAGGATTTTTAACTGTGGAGAGTCGTGTGGGTTAAAAATTGAATTCATTAAGTGAATACTGTGAAAGATTAGGAGTTGTCTGAAGTCCTTTTTTGTTTGTACTGGTTCTTTTAATTTCAGAAACTAAGAAGAAATACTGAGCAATAGAAGTTAAGAAGGCAATAGACTTTATTATATAAATATTTAAGTAGCAAAAATAGAATCAGACTATTTTTTATTCTTAATTATATTTAAAATAAAAAAACAAGCTTTGAATGCTGAAGCTTTTAATTTTATTTTTTTGCTTAACTGCTTAGTAGTCCGTTATTATAAAACATGTCTATCTCTTTGTTATTCTTATCAATAGCTTACAGAGTAAGAAAAAAATTATTAAATATTGCACTGTATTTGTGCAAGAATGTTGTAATGGAATTGAGAGACATTTCTGTCCAGATATTGCATTTGGTGGACCATGTAGTTAAAGACCTGAGAAAGGAAGGGTTAGCTACAACTTGAGAGAGTTTATTATGGCTTAGTGATTTGCTGATTGATTTCATTTGCTGTCAGTTAAGGCTCTCTTAATGTCAGCTTTCTTTGCATAATGCCTTGAAATAAAGACTGATGAAGATTTTTTAGATTGATGCCACTTACATAAACTGACCCTGATTTGCCCTTCTGCAAGACAATATAAGTGACAGGAGTTAGAAGAAAATATAGCAAAGAATATGCAACTTAAGGATTAAGAAAAACACTAAATCTTTCAGAATATAAAACTAGTCATAAAACCCCCAGGCTGTTCTGTTAGTTCCACAGTTGTCATGTATTGAAGAAATAGACTGGGATAGCATCCCAAGTGATGTACTGCTGAAGTGAAATTTGAAGAGGACAAGTTTTGAAAGAATTAAAATTTAACCTGTTTTTTTTTTTTTTTTTTTTTTTACCAAATTCTACCAATGTGGCCTTATTATTTATTTTGGGTCTTTCGTTTTGTTTTTGGTTTTTTTTTAAGGAAGTGTGGGTGGCGGGAAGAGTTGTGGCTCACAATTCACATATGCTGTTACCTCCAAATTTTATTTTTTACATTGTTATTTTGCAGGAATCATAGCAAACTATTTTGAAGCTGTTGTCTTTATTTTTGAAGAACTGAATTGATTGATTGTTTGCTGACACATGTTGCTAGTATCCTAAGATCACAAATACCAACATTATATTGGACTGTGAAAAGCACAAATTCTTAGGTTTCGTATGGTCCCTTCCTATAGGTGTTCCAGGACTAATATGCTTTATATAGGGCACTCAAATTAATATTTGCCTATTGCTGTACCCAATTCCTTTATAGTGTTTTAAAAGTCTCTCTTCATTATGGTCTCTTCTCTCATTTTGGTCTCTTCCTGTTAGAAGCAAATAGGTGGTAAGAAATTAGAGCATGAGGAGACAATGGAGGGGGCTGGAAGGTGCTGTAAGTAATGGAAATTTTGTGAATGTGGAACTGTTTTGTAAGCCTGAATAACAAGGGTACACAGCCTGCCTGTTGGCAAGTTTACCTGAAAAGATTGGATGTTTCATGGCTTTTAAAAAGACAGTATTCATGGAAGGACGAAAATTGTTTATCCTCCTGGAACCTTGCTAGATCTTAAATTACTTTGGATTGCTTCAACATTGTGATCTTTTTTGATAGAAGTACAGTTCTAAAGAAAAGGTCAGGAGGGAACAGTCACCCATTCCCCCAGTGGGGCAAACTTAAAAAGTCCTTTTAATACCCGAAGACTATATTTAGTTCTGATTTCTCTCTGTTCAGAGGAAGATTGTTTGTTCTTTTCCAGTACCAGGCCCCAACTGGTGGGTCCCTCTCTTCCTGATTGTATTATAATTGAGAAATACTACAGGGAGAGATTAGAGACAAGGCATCATGTTATTGCCACAGTGTACAGTGCCAGACTTTCCCTCCATCCAATTTCCCAATATTAAATGAAGATTACAAGTTGAAGTTTAAATTCTTAAGTTTTTACACATGCTTGCAAAGACCACACAACTGAGTTTTGAGCAGAGAGTCTCTTACATGTCAAAATGTGATGTTTGTCTGTATCTTGGGAAAGGTCACTATCCTAGATGCTTGATTTGTTCTGCATTTATTCCACATGAGACTTGCTGCAAATTTTACTCCTTTGGGAAATAGACTGTGGGACTGCGTAAACATTTAATGCCTAGAGGGCACAAAAAATAACAGCAAATGTGGTTGCCCCTGCTTAAAAACAGGTTGGACAGGGGAGAAAAAAAAAAAAAAAAAAAAAGAGGAAACTGGCCTAAAATGTCTCCACAATTTCTCCCAGTCTCCACCATTTTTGTTCATGGACCTTCTGAAACAAAATTAATATTTTTGTCTTCAGCACTCATTTATTGTCCCATTGCTTTTTGAACCCATGTAAAGGCAAGCATTCACATGACTTGCAGAAAAGACTTTTGCAGCTTAACTGCTATTTCATTTAATGTTAATATTGTTAATGTTAATAAATATTCCCAGTTTACCCTATTTATACTAGTCATGCTTTAGCATTGATTGTCACCTCACATTCTTGGACACTCCATCAGAAATTGTTTCTTTTCAGGTTGCTTTCCTCATTTCTGAACTACAAGAAGGTGAAAACAGTAGAAATCATCTGTAGTTTCTGTAATTCTTGAGCTGTGGAAGTGATTTCTCTGTTAGAAACATTCATAGGCACAGTTACTCATAAATGACCTAACTGCAGGTAGTGGTCCCACTCTGAAAAATGGATTATGAAGTAGTAACTAATTAACATAAGAAGTAGTTTAAAAAATGCTATCCTTTTGAGTGTTTGTAAGTTAGGGTAGCCTGGGATTCTTGGATAAGGACCAGATGCTTTTGTTGATCCACCATTAAGGACACCACTCAAGTACATGTTAGTGCAATGCTTGCATTCATTACCGAATTTGGTAAAAATAAAAAGACTAGGATGGGCTTTCTCAGTCTTATTACAATAGCCTATGATATGGAATGTTTTACTTTTGATCTTATTGATGAAAAATACTTTATGTTTTCTAGGCAAACTCATCTCACAAGTGCCTATCCTCCTTAGTTTTCTCCTTTCACTGTTGCTATAAGCATCCAGTTCCATTAACAGAATTCAGAAAGTCACTCTGCATCTTAGGCTTCTAACGAATTAGATCTAATTGTTGACTGTTGGCCAGACTGGGAAATAGACAACAACAGCCAGTTCCTCACTTGCCAGGCTCCCAGCCTAATAATTTGAATCATATTCTGCAGTCTCATTATAAGTTTCCATTTAATGGAAAGACAATTGGTGCATTTCATAGAATCATAGAATCAGCTGGGTTGGAAAAGACCTCTGAGATCATCGAGTCCAACCCTTGGTCCAACACCGCCGTGGTTAGGAGACCATGGCACTCAGTGCCACATCCAGTCCCTTCTTAAAAACCTCCAGGGACGGAGAATCCACTACCTACCTCCCTGGGCAGCCCATTCCAATGTCTGATGACTCTCTCTATAAAGAATTTCTTCCTAATATCTAATCTAAACCTCCCCTGGCAGAACTTAAAACCATGCCCTCTTGTCTGAAGACAAAGTTGAAAATCAAATGTCTTTGAAAATATCATCTAAAAAGACTTATCTGGTAGCAACACATCTTTGAATTCTTGATCTGAATGAGGACAGCCAGAGGTCTTCCATCAGAACAGTTAGTTCTTCTTTAGTTAAGGAAACTTCTCAGTCTGACCATTCATGAGGCTCTCTGGCAGGCATGCTCCAAGGCCAGAGACTTTCACTGTTGGGACCAAAGACTCTTCGCAGAGGGTGGCTCAGTGAGCCCACGGGTGCTGCACTTGACTCTCCACACACACCACGCTCACACAATCAGACCAGGTTTCCTTACGGGTTCGACCCCATGTTTCCCTTAGCAGCGTCTCCGATGTCTTGTTCCCTAAAGTCATTTATTGCCGGCACAGTAACAGAAACAGCTCCAGCTGGGTACCTCCAGTGACGACCCACAGTGAAGGAACCCCTGGGCTTTTATACTCTCACAGTCTCCCTGCACGTGAGTCTTGCTCATTCTTCTGAGTCCTCAGCTCCTGTCCCCCTCTCTGTGTCCATCCACCTCTCTGACAGTTGCCAGTCTTCATGTCTTTTGTTACTCAGAAGGTTGGCAATTTCCAGCTCCTGCTCTGTCTCTCTGTGTCCATTCAACCTGGCTGGGTGTCACCCATTCTCATGCCCTTTGTTATCCCAAAGTTTGGCAGTTCACAGTGTCTTGTCTCAGACTCCCACCAGAGCTCCATCTGTCTCTCCATTTGCAGTTTGTGAGCTGATCTACCTGGACCAGATGTATTCCTTAACGCTTTCAAGCTGTTCCAAGTGAACACCATTCTTACTTAGCTTGTTGACCTCTTGCACTGAAGAGGCCAGACTTCAGTATAGTGCAGTCTCACTCATCCACCAACTTTTAGCATAAATTGGTTGAGATTTATACCTTTCTGAGCTGAGCTAATCTGACATTTTATATGACTAATGTCAAAAAGGCAGACAAACAGAATCAGGTTTTCCCAACAAGGGTTTTCTTCAGCTGTACATCCATTGTTACTTGTAGCAAGCGTGGGTACAGCCCTTCTCAAATCTTCGTTCGCGAAGGCTAGCCATGTGTGTGTGTGTGTGTGTGTGTGTGATACATCCACTGTTAGTAGAACTTAATATTCAGAGATAGTAGGGATTATTTTATTTGACCTTATTCCTCAGATTATGATGGTTGAAAGCAAACTTTGAGAAGAAAATATTTTATTTATACAATACTAAGCTTTAAGGATGGCAAATTGTCAAGCTCAGTGATGGTGCCAATTTTGTCAGACATTGCCAGTATTCTCCAGCTTTGCTTTGTAAAGAGGGATGCTAATGTGTATGCTCATTGTGAGGATCAGTAGTAGGTGTACCATGTTCTGTAAATTTTTTTTTGAGTCCTCAGATTTTGGAACAAGAGCTGTTGTTGCTGAAATTTCTAATAAAACATGTTCCTATCATAAATTAGATCTTGAAAGCAAGTCTGATTGAAAATCTAGCTGTTTGCATGTTGTTGGGGTTTTTTTTAGTAAAAATTTTGTTAAAGTTTAAGAATGTCTAAAGCAAACTAGTTACTCACTGACATCTGAGTTGAGGCAGAATGAAGGGACGATACCTGTCCATCCTATATGTGGCAGTGTACATTAGATTAAAGGTGTGAGGAATGCAATTCAGCTTTTCTTGATCATTATGTTCTCTACAAAGACAGAGACTAGTGCTTTTTCCTGTGCTGGCATCATGAAACTATGCATATAACTGGAGTTTTGTGAGAAGCCAAAGTGAAAAAATTAATTTGCTATCAAACCCAATAGTTTAGAATTTCCTTGCAAAACTACAAAATGTTGCTTTATGTAGGATGAAATATCTATGATGACTTAAACTGCAGTGCTTCCGTGAGCATTCATAAGAAAAGCAAAGGAAATGAAGTAGCTGTTTCACAAAACTTTGCACTGTTTCCTAGCCCCTAGGCTCATTGGACTTGAGCATTCACCTAAAATCTGATACGAAGATTAGGACTCAGTAATGAGTGTTTATGTATGAGCTACATAATCACAATTGTCATATTGACTAAATCCACCAGAAGGGACCTTTGTCTCTCCTAGTAAATGGCAACTAGAGCATAGACTATCCTCAGCTTTTTTCGTGTAAACTACAAAGTGAACACATTTCCACATATGAAAAATCTTTTATCTACTTCAATTTAAAAATGTTTTAATTTACAATTGAAAAGCTGTTTCTTGTGGCCAGAAGAGAATAGTCTATATCACTTCATAGCTCTAGTCAAAATACTCAAGGAAATGTCTATACTGAGCCCAGATTTTGTGGAGTGATCATATTCTCTTGGAGTCAGCAACAGACTTTTTCTACAGTGGTTAAAAGTAAGTATTTTTTCATGAGTAAAGCATATTTCTTTGCTAAGAGTAATTGGAAGTGGTCTTAGTTAACAGAGAACTCTTCAAAACCAATGAAAACCCACTATTTTAATTTTGAGCAAGCTACTATTGTTGCTACAGAAGTTTTTCAGATTTCACATTTGCTTTCCATGTGAAGTTGCTTCAAATTTTTCTACTTAGTAACTTGACAGATTAATGCCTGATTCTCTTCCCTCCTTATACTGTTCTCCTACACATGCACCTATAAGTAGTTAGTAGATTTTAGACTTAGTGTTTAGGTAGCATTTATTTATAAAAATTGTTCTGCTTCTATAGGATATCTTATCCATATGTAGGAGCTCCTTAAAATAAGAAAGAATATGCTTTTTAAAATTTATTTTACTTCCATGAATTTGGTTGTGGAAAACAGAATTCTGCACTTCAACTTTTGTACATCTTTTCTGGTTCCAAGATGTCACTTCAGTAGGCCAAAAGCAACATCATCAAGATTCAGACAGCTTGTACTTTCACTTGACATTTCACCTGAATTTTGATGAGGTTTTACTTTCTTCTTTCTCCTTAAGACTAAACTTGTGGTGGGGAACTGTCATGTTATATAGTAGAGGTGCATCCTGACTTTTCTGTAGTGGTTGCTGCTCTTTGTTTCCTCTCATCAGTGGTAATATATTATGCTCAGACTAAGTAGATTGTCATGCTCACAGTTGAGGCACTTCAATGGGGACTTTGTAGCGTTTTCAGAGACTACCCGTCTCTCTTTGTTTCATCCCTGTCTAGAATGTACACTGCAAAAGAAGTTGTAGGCAGGGTACCAGCCTGAAACTTCTTTCAGTTTCTGTTTCTTTCTCACTAAAATCATTTGCTTGAAAAATTCCCTCCCTGACAAACTGAAATGTTCCTTTTGAATCAAGATTGTGTAAGAAGATGGGAAGAGGTACAACGTAGTGGTAACATTTTCCCCGTAGCTGTAGCTTAAACTACAAGTTCTTCAGGGCAGTGATTGATTCTCCTTTACATTTTGTATGGAACTTTGCATTATTTAGTGCAAATGACAGGGAGAATGGTCTTTGCATGTAAATATTATTGGCCTATAAAAACCTACATTTCCTTAATTTTGTTATGTGGTAATTTTCTTGTTATGGTCCACAGATATTTCTGAGTAGTCAAAGCTGCAGGTAAGTCCTTTGCTCTGAAATTCTAAGGATGCTTTTCTACCTCATCATACCAACAAATACATTTGTCCTAATTTATCAGTTTCTGAGAGATAGATATGATTTTAGAAAATCTTACACTTTGTAATAGTTTTCATGGCAATTGTTGTTATGCCCATCTGCTGTGGTTTCCATTAGAAGCACTTTCCCTTCCATCGCTGTCAACTTCAATGCTCCCTTTTCAGTTTTCTTGTAGGAAGTCATGTCATTACCTCTTGCAGAGAATCTAGACTTTTATTTAGAGCTTCACTCCCTTGGGCTATCCTCTGAGACCTACAGGGTAAAGTAATTGTTGTTGAAGTGAAGGGGATAGAATTGGGCACTGCGTGTGGCACTGAGTCAGCTTTAGCTGGGGAAAAAAAAAGTTGTAAGAAAACTGACCTGCTTTTTGGCACATTTAAATTGTGCATGCCACGCTTGAATGGAAATGAACAAAATGTTTAGTGTTGAAATGAGATACAAGGAGAATAGATCATTAAAGAAGTGCCAAACAGCTGCAAAAGTGCAATTTTGCTGAATGCTGTTTCCCTTGAGGTTTCTTCCTAATACCTGAGAAGCTGCTGTATTTGTATCCTCCTCTGATGCCACTACACATTTTAGACTATGGGTCAAGGTGGACAGGATGGATTTTCAAATGCTAAAATATATGGGGGAAATTAATTTTATCATTTTTTCTCCAAACACAGTTCTCTTAAATCTATAATAAGTATCCTGAAATCTTATTCATGAAATCAAAAACTTACTGCTGTATCTTTTTTTTTTCTGGACTCATTTTAATGAACCTTATTTATGACAGTTTGAAGCAAGGCATCAATGACAGGTATGCAGAACTCCAGCCAAATTCTGTACCATAAATGAAATTCTCAGTCTTTTCAGATTCTCATGTAAGCAGTTTGTTGTGCTAGAATTAATCTTTTATTCTTCTGAAGTTCATTCGTTATTACTTCTCTTATTCTTTTTTATCTTTTGTATATGCAGGCCTGGGGTGTTTTACTACCTGCTAACACCGTTTTTAGTTAAAGAATTTCCTAAAGGGAGAACCAAACAGTCAAATGTGAATTTCAACTTTTTTTGTACTTTTTTTTTTTTTTCTAAAGTGGATTGTCTTGTTATTCTGACTGCTGCATCTGATCTTACCAAGTCAGTGATTATATTGTAAGGATGTAAGTCTTTCTGACACCCTTTAATAAGCATTGTTTCAACACAGGGTCTCCTTTCTTTAGTTTTGTTCCTTCCAAAGACAAGTTGTGGTTCTGTGATAACCAAGCAGGCCCCAGAAGATTCTGAGTTCAAGTTATAACATGGATATAAAAATAAAGAAACTGATTCTTAATAACTTCGTATTTTATTTGTAACTTTGGAGGAGTCTAAAACTTTAAATGGAAATTTTCATTCTTTACCATTTGTAACTCATAATCCAAATAATTTCTTTTTTAACTATGTTCTCAATAGTGAGACATGGAGGACAACATTTACATTCTTTTTATTTTTAATTTAAAAGGCCATTTTTATAATGTGTAATAAATACATTAAAACATTGATGAGAGGTTTGCTATTTTGCATATGATGATCTATGCATTTCTTGTCATGTATTTCTACTGTAACTCAATTGAGAACAGCTGATGTTTGAATAACCTTTGAATTTCATAAATTAATTTTTTAAAAGATTGGTATTCTTTTTGTGTTTCCAATTTCTTGAAGATTATATAATTTGTCAATATTAGCCATTTTCCCCTTTAAATAAAATACCTGTGAAGACTGGAGTCTTTCAATCTTGTAAATTTGGAGCCAGTAACATACACAAGAGGTGTTTTACAGCATCTACAGCACTGTGCTCCTGAAAATTACTGGTTCTAGAAATGGTGTACAGAACTAGGCAATGATTGGTTATTGAAAAGTACACAGAAGAAAAGTTAGAAAAAATGAGTTTTACATGTCTCCTGGAGAACTGTCCTAAGCTTAAGCGTTCTCAGTCCTTTTAAAGATTAATCTGGAGGAAGAAATCATAGCTTAAATATCCCTGCTTTGGTGGTCTGTAGTTTGTAAACAGCATCAGCTTAGTTTGTTTTATTTTTACTCCCAATTTTGGTTTCTTAGCTTTACCAATATGTAGCCTAAGGCAGAAAATTTTTATGCAGTCCTCGTATTACAGATGATAAATCTTTGAACAGGTTGTAAGGCCCTTTTTCCACTCAGAATATTCAGAGGCCCTTTTTCTAATTGAATTGAAATTTATAATACTTTGTTCCTTTGTGATATGAATAGCACTTAACTGATTTTTTCAAAATTTTCTGACTTTCTACTTCAAGATGGTTAGAGCGCTTTTAAAGATTTTCTAGATGAAGATACTATTTTAAATGTTCAAATAGCTGTAAAAAAGATAGTACTTAGTACTTAGTAAGTACTTAGTAAGTACTTAGGCTTAAAATAATTTGTCCATTGACAGTTAGATTTGAAAATGGAATTTGGGCATTATTGCAAATTCTGTGTCTAGTCCATCATCTTCATCATAAAAGCATTCTTTTTCCATGCTAATGTTATGAATATATTTTTAGCTTGTGAGTTGTAACCAGTTATGTGGAAAGTCATGCATCTGTTTTAATGAAGTCTGCCTGTATCTTGTTGGAGCATGGGTCTCCTCTCACATTAAAAGAACTTTTGTCGTTGAAAACACTCCTGCCATTTGCTTCTGCCATATCAGTAGCACATGATGTGGAATGTTAAATAATAGTGATGTTCTCTATAAAATAAAACATTCTGTGGAGTAAAAGGAAAGGAAAGAGGTCACAGAAAAAAAATATTTAGCATCTGATTATTTCCTCTTGTTGTCTTTGATTAACGTGGAGTAAGTGCTTACAATTTTTTCTCTTAAAGTTTACAGTCCTACGTAATTTTCAACCATTAACTTTTATCATGTTCCATCCTTAGGATGACTTTTAATCACTGAATTAGGTTGAAATTGAAAGGGACCTCTGGAGGCCATCTGGTCCAAGCCCCTTGCACAAGCAGGGACGCCTAAAGCCAGTAATGTTCAAAATTAGTATTCTTCAACTCCACTGTTTCTGTGCCCTCCTTGGTTAAGTCTTCTCCCCACTAACTTTCCTGTAATACTTGTCTGTCTGAAAGTGTTAAACTTTTGAAGTAGTCTTAGTTGCAATAATACTGGTTCCTATTGTTATAAGTTACCTAGAGATGCTCGAGATAACTAAATTATAATTAAAGAATATATTTATGAGTATATAATAGAAAACAGAACAGTACAACATGTTGAACGCCCGTTGGGGACACACAAGTCCTACAAACGGAGCATC
>JAYRBT010000093.1:40411974-40423830 GCA_036023395.1 Myiotriccus ornatus | reverse complement strand
TTGTTGTTTCTTTGGCTCCTCGTCAGTTCCCAGATATGCATATCAAAGGATGTTGATTGCAGTCTAGACCGCTGTCTTCTTAAGGTTTAAAGAAATGCTTAACCAGGTACTCAGACAAACTTGTAATCAATCTATTACACTATAATGTTTGGAGATCACTACATCTGGCCTTTCTGAACAGAATTAATTTTCTGGTGTGTATTTTTGAAATATTTTCATTTGTAATGGAAGGTAATTTTTTATTTTTTTATCTTCAGTTCCCTGTTTGCAAGTCACAGTATTGCCAACACATTCAAAACCAGAAGTGCTCACTAAAATGCATATCCTGAAGATGTATATGGATGTCAAATTTTATATTATAAAAATTAATCAGGAATGTTTCTGAAGCATCTTATTGTTGTGTATACTCAGAAATTATATATATATCTTATTTCTAAGCATACTTAAAATGAAAAGAAAACATTCCTCAGCAGGAAAGAAAAAAATGTCTGCAGAACTAGATTTGCCTTCCAGGAGATTCTGTCAACTGATTTTCTAGATCATGGAACAGTTTGCAGAGGTGCAGATATTTTTGTGTCTGTAATATTGAAATAGGAATTAAATTAAATTTCTGAACTCCTTTAGAGATGCATTTAATCATTAGGGGACATCTTGTAATTTGCAAGTGGCCAGGATCTCTGCCCTGGCCACTTTCTAATAAAATAGAAAGTGTCTATCCAGCTTTCTAATAAGTGGAACTTCTGTATGACATAAAACAGATAGGTCACTCAATTTGTGACTGACATGAGTTATGTAAAATCATTCATGCCTTCCAATGGCACATCTGAAAATCCAATGTATTTACCTTTCTCCATGTCATTTAGAATAAATGTTCTGCACACTCATTATCATGGATTCCATGCCACCCACTTGAAGACCCAAAAATATTGTTTGCTCTAACCTGGTCCTGAGCAAGAGAAATCTAAAATGACCCTGGCTCTTTTTTAGGGATTTGGGATATGTTGGAACGAGTGTGTACCTACATGTGCATGAATGCTACCTTCCACATTGGTAATGAATCATTAGCTGCTGCTAAGTCACTTCTTTCTGGACTAAAAAGAAATCTAGAACTCTTAGAAAAATAGAATTGCTGTTTCTGAAAATAAAAGCTCATTAATACATTTTTCTAGATTGAAAATTTTCAAACTTATTTAACAAGAAAACAAATTAAATAACTGAGTAGATCAGCAAGGAATTAGAAAACGGTATTTCAAATAACTGCATGGACTTAGAGTGGCTGTGGAGGTGTAGGATGATGCTGTATAGGTTAGTGGGTTCACTAGCTTTGTAGTAGCAGAGGGAAATGGAAGAAGGTGAGGAAACATCTCTATGCATTCCAGTTCAGTGACACCTTTAAATATCATGTGTGAAGTAATCAAAGGAACACGTAAGTTTTTTTTCTGTGAGATTTGAGACACAGCTTGTTATGATGCAATGGTATAATCCTTGTTTATGAGTCACAGGCCCAGTCCATAGACCTATTTCAACATGTGTCTAATTTTTAACATGTGGGCAGTTGCCATATGAAGACTCTCAGACATTTTTATATAGAGTGTGAGATATATCCAAATTCTTGCTTGGTATTGTTTTTGAAGAACTGCAGCATTTTAGTCACGTTGAATGTGGAATGAAAAATTTTAAAGCAGGATCAGAGCTGACAGTGGCAGACTGACAGAGCTATGTGAATACACTTTTAGGACTAGCACCAGAGTATTTAAAACATTTTGGATATTATTTCTGATGAGAAAAATTATGATGTTGTTAGTTTGCCACTGCTGTTTTCTACTCATCACAATAAAATAACTTTATTGATTTCAGTGATGTTAACTTCTATTCTGAAAAGCAGTATTGTATTTGAGAACAAAGAAAGGAAAACAGTAAAAATCTTTGTGAGTGCCCATTTGTGGTACGAAGTTTATTTTTGTCTATAGCGCAGTCTGATATTCAAAAAGTCTATCTCATATTATCTGTAATATGTTCTTACAGTAGGACTCGTTACAGGTCATTTCAAAGGGGAAAACCAAGCTTATGAAATGTGATTAACCAGTTGTAAAGAAGACCAATAATCTCAACAGTGTTAGACTATTTAGGGTAGATATAAAGTTACCAGTAATGTCAAATCATTTGTACTCTCTTGTGCTGCTAACTGTATTATTAGTCTGATCAATATTACATGAGTGGGACATTCTTCCACTATATACATGAAAACAATTATATTTTCCCAGCTGTATTGTAATGAGATTATTTACCTTCAGATGTCTGTAGGTTTACCGTGTTTCTTTTCTTTCTACCAAATTAATTTTCTTAACGTGAAGTGGGAGGACTCATTCTGAAAGTGTGAAAATTTACCTGAAATTGTTTAGTGATTCTTTGTAAACAAATTGAACATGCACTGAGTCATGTAGTTAAATAAAATGAAAAATAGTATCGCCTCTTCAATGCAAGACTGCATGACTGAAAACAGCTTATCAAAACATCTTCTAATTAGAATGCACAGTCATTTACTTGTCCTCAATGCTATTAATATTTCAGATTTTAGAAGGAATACCATGTTAGACTTTTGTTTAAATCCTGAGACCAAAGTTTTCCCTGGCTCACAACTTTTGTTTGATTTCTTCAATTCTCCTCAGTAATGAATTTGGATGTATGCTTTTGGCATTTAAGTATAGCTTGCCCAGCACTGATGATTTATTTTACTTTCTAAAGGCTGTGATTCAAAGTTTCATGGAAGTCTACCAACTTGCAGTTTCCAGAGTTGAAACACTGGTGAGAGAAAGAGTCTCTACAGCTTCATACTGCAGCTCCAAAGTCCAGGCTCCAAACAGCATGTCTTCATGAAGGTGTGCTTAAAAATGGTAAGTCTGCTTTTCAGTTAATTTTGTCATTTGGATGTGGTTTCTTAGCCAGCATTTCTCTTCATGCTGTATAGTCTCTGTTGGGAAATACAATAATATTTATCTATAAACATATTAGAACAATAAAATTAGTGTCAACTGAATTGTTTTTTCAGAAGAGAAAGGGATGGTACTAGTTAACACAGGGATTGATTTTACTGCTTTATCTTCTACAAGGACCTGTTCATTGCTGCTGTTGCTGGAAAAGTATACATTGTGATTGCTTGAGTTTTGGCAGTACAATAAATAGCTGAACTTTGGACCTGAAGAATTTAACCGTCTAGAGATGTAGCATGTTAAAATGGAATGTTATTAACTGTTCATGTAAACAAAATGTTTATTAGGAGACTTGGATTTTAGTGCTTCTCACAAAAGTTGCAAAGGTTAAAATCCAGTTTCAGAAATAATTTCTGGTCTAAAAATATTGTTGCCCACAAAGGTACTTGGATTTATTTAAGGCTAATAAGGTGATTCTTCAGATCTGAGATCTCTCTCTAGGGGAGTTATTGAATGCAGATTTATTTGTCTCAGAGAGGCAGGAGGCCAGACACATAAACCGGTATAAACATGTAGCCAAGTATCTCTAGAATGAGACACTGTAGGATGTGCAACTTGCATACACTTGATGTATTTGTTCTCCATTTTTCCTTACTTTTTCACAGAGGACAAAGGAGAAAGCTTTGGAGTTTGTTTTTTTGGTGGTTTGTGGTTTGTTGTTGTTTTTGGGTTTTTTTAGGTTTTTTTTTTGGTTGTTGTTGTCCTTATCTTCATTTTTCTTCTTTTAGTCTTGTGTAGCAAAGGACCATAAAGAAAATGAGGATTGTCTTTCTTTTTGAAACAGAAGATCTGTAGGAAGAGAATTGTCAGTAAAGCAAATGTCATAAACACACTGGTAAATGTATATTCAAAGGCTGTGACTGTAGCTTTGGCTTTGGTTATCTCCAACAGAATTACATTACTTTCTTACCCAGCTTCTAACAGCTGGGAAATTATTGTGAATAGAAACTATATTAATCAGTGATGTATTTCAGTTTTAACATCTTGAGGTGACAATTGTTGAATGAAAACTTGGACTCTTTTGATGTTTTCTGTTAGGTTTATGTGTGTCCTGCTGAGCTTGTGCCAGTATAATTTTGGGCTGCTCCTTTGCCTGTTATGATTGTTTTTGTTGTTTAAATCAAGATGACTACTTGTGTATTAAGATTGGGAAGTCTGCTGAACTTGCAGCAAGATTTGCTTTCATTCGGATTGAGAGAGCTTTTACCAAAGATGTTGCTAGTTCTGTCTATGAAGGGCTATCCAGCCGCCTGTTATGTGACAATGAAAACAAACACCTTGCCTTCCCCAGCGCTCCAAAGCTTGCGATTAAGGGCAGTGCTTTTTAAGTAATTCATGTCTGCCTGCAGTGTCCGTGTAAAGATGATGCTACTTGTGTTGAAGGGATATATTGGCCCTCTGGGAGAACAATAGTTTTTCCTTTAGATGCCATTTAGTTTGAATGTAAGCATAAGCGATAATAGGAAGTGTTTTAAAATTTTGATGTAAAGGCAAAAAAATTCAGGATGAGAGTGTCAGGTTGCTATGAAACAAATATAAGTGATTATGCTATATTTTGTATATTTGGGGTTTCTGTAAAGCTTTTCCCTAATATCTGTAAAAGTTGTATTAAACATGACTTTTAATAACTTCAATATCACAGCTTTGTGAAGCAACTTATGTTTTAATGTTTCAGTTGATACTCTTCTGATTTTGGGGGAGAAGTTTTGTGCTAAATATCTCTATTAAAATAGAACAGATTTTGTTTTTTCGTTACTTTTAATGAAAGGGAGTGATGACTTCTTGAGTATGTGTTTGGTTTCAAAATTAGACAGTCTTTGTTGGTTTTAATTCACTATGTTCTCTCATATATCCATTGCAGACAAAACTTTTCATATAGGAGACAAGCTTGGACTGTATTAGTTTCAGACCTTCATATGGCATATGCTTGTGTTTTTTGAACAGTAATCTGTTGCTCAGTACTGAAATATATTTTTGAAGTCTTCCTGTTATGTATCATGTGTGGACTCTACCTTATAAGACTGGGTTTTATCTCACTGTGTTTTGGCTGTTTCTTGATGTCTTCTATGGTGGTTGCATAAGGATCTTGCCCTCCCAACTGTCCATTGCTTGCAAGTTTGGACCATTCCTCTGTATTAATCTTTTCTGTGTTTGGAAGGTATTGCTTGCCTAATTGATCTTTTCCCACGGGAATTTCATAGCTATGTCACCTTTCTTTCTATTCACACTGTTTCTGCCCTCTGTTGCTTTGGGTTTTGCTGATAATTGTAAAAACAAAACTGATGCCATAAGACAATGTCAGTGATTCTAACTCATCTTTTATCTAAGACTCTGAATTGATATCTCCATCCTCCAGACTGCTTCTAGGCCAAGCACTTTCCTATTAGTCAATAGTGTTTAGATTATGAGATTGATATGTGTGGTCATGCTAATGCCAACAGAGAGGAAGAGGAAGGGATATGATTATGATGGACAGAGGTCAGATGAACACTGAGAACACTGCTTATAGAGATGAGAATTATTATGTGGGGAGAAGTTAAGTCAGTAGCAGAATGTCTCTGTACTCTTCGTTAGTGTCCAGCTATCTGTCTGTCATACTCATCTCTGGCGATTCTTCCTCTGTGTGATTTTTGTTCTTGCAATTCTCTAAAATTCAGTATGGCTGAAAAACAGTTCAGGTTCTATTCTTTTTTTTTCCCTTTTCTTTTCTGTTATTCCCTATCCTTGTATCTCTCTTGGCTGGGGGGGTTTCCTGGTTGCCTTTTTTTCTAAAACTTCTGTTTGGTTTTTTTTTTCTTTACCAAATTCCTAATAAATTTTCCTTACATTTCTAAAATGCACTTGTGTGTGTATGTGTGTGTGTGTTATACAACTATTAACATTTTGTAATGGCCTTTCATGCCTACTTTTTGTTAGCAACATCCAGTAATGTGAACATCGTGAGTGGACCATGCTTCAAGGTTCCCTGTTAAATGAACGCTTGACAGTTCTGAATTCTAACCAGTACTGAATTCTGCTGCATTTATTTGTTTTAATTCTTCTTCAGGTACATTAGTTTATTACTATACTTGCACATTCATTCAGAGGTGCAGTAATAAGTAGACTTTGAACTAAGAGCTTTTCAGTGCTCTATTGTGCATTAGTATAGTCATAAGCAATTATTTTGGGGGGGGGACAACATGTGTCATCATATTTAGTCATATGGCAAGCATGTGAATCCATGCTGTCCAAGGGTTTGTTTCTGCAAACACAGTGTTGCAGGGCGTGTATGCAGTGACATTGTTTTTCCCCATGCAGTTTGTTTCTTTGTCACCAGTTCATCTGTGTTTATAGCTAAGACCTGCATGTAACAGGGATACATTGTCCTAAATTTAGAATTATGAGAATGGAATTGGAGAGAAAGAAAACATTTGCCTTTCCACTTTCTGCATAGGAGAAAGGCACTCACTGCATCGGTGTTATGTTAAATGTCAGAGGGTGTCTTTCATGGGCTAGAGCCATATCTCTTATGTAGCTGGAAGAATTCTTCCCAGATGTTGCAAGAAGCAGATAGGTCTTTGGTGAAAACTCTCCTTGGCTTTTTCACTACCCTCATGCTAGCCTTATGCACAGTTAAACTTGTTTTGTGAAAGATTTCGAGATGCTTATTCTTACCTTTGCAAAAAGTCATTAGATTTGTTATTTTACCCTCTTTCTTGATGTGATTTCCTGGAAATAGTCTAGGACAGAATTAAGTAAATATGGACCTCAAATAACTGTAACTTTTGCTCAGTACTGTTAAATACCAGTGTGTTGTTTAATTGCTGTGAAACATGTGAATGTTCCTAAAGTGATAGTAAGTAAAGAAAATTCTGACACGTCTACAAGGAAAACTTCTCTACTATTGAGATGGTCACAGACATGAAAGTATGGAGATATCAGATGGGCAAAAATAGAAAACTCCATTCATAGGAGTTAATAAGCTTGAAGTCTCTATAAGATTGAATCCACCAAGGAGTAGTATCTTCCAGAAACTATTATTTTACTGAAATATTTGCGTTTCTTGCCTGATTTTAAGCAGTTGGGCATCACTTGACAGCCTTACTGAATAGTCAAGGAATGCAGATATCCCGATGCAAATGCTCACCTGGTCATGTGATGTTGCGTACACAAGTAATAGTTGTAACCAAAGAGTATAAATCATGTAGTTTAAAGTAATAATAATATAAAACCAATACTATAAATCACATTATATAACTTAGGGCAAGGTGTTCAAAACCAGTTACGGTAATCCAACATCCCATTTGCTATTTTGTAAAGAATACTTCCTTCTCTATGCAAAAATTTCTTGATACTCAATATTCTAGGTATGTGAACTTTAAACTTGTCAGACTGTTGTAACATATTTGAAAATTACAGTAATTTGATTAAAATGTTGCCTATAAGGCAAAAGGTTCAGTTAATAGAATCCACATGTAATTAAAGTGCAGAACCAAATGTAATCAGACCCCAGTGACTGGTGCCTTCATATTGATAGTTTTACAGTGGCCTCTGGGGTTGAAAGTTTATGTTAAAGTTACGAATGTAGCTGTGCTTCAGAAAAGGAGCAAGACAGTTTGGCTGTTGAAAGATGTATGACAATGTCCCAAAGTGATAGTCACACAAAAAAAGTAGTTGATAGTCTGTATTTTAGGGGTGTCTTCCACTTGGCAGGTGGAAAAAGCAGAAGACTGCTGGAGTGTACTAGTCAGAGAATTGCTTTCTGCAGCAGCACTGCTAAGTAAACATTCCCAAATGGGGGATCTTGCTGTGAGCAAGTAATGGTGTATTTTTTTAATAATATAGTTACTTGATTTGTGTGAATTCATGTTTGAATCATCTGAAAGTTATAGACAAAACACTATGTACCAAGCCACAAAAGAAGTTTAAAAAAATTTCCTGAACTTAAAAAAAAAATAAAAATATTTTCTCTGGACAGTTTTAAGACTCGACATCCTGTGTTAGAGTTCTCTAATCATCACCAGCACAATTTACAATCAGAACACACAGAGAGCCAGTTCAGACCAGCTCATCTGTTGACTTTGGCAGAAGCCCTTAATCTCACTGTGTGCAGCTGCCACTTGAGAGCTGGGGACGCGGCAGAGAGCCGAAGGAGGGTGGGATGCAGGGTTGGTCAAGGCATGAACACATAGGCCTGCTTCATTTCAACAGCCATACACTGCTTTTTTTTATACTCTTTCATTTTACAGCCTTTTTTTTTTTTTTTCTAACCTGAAATTAAATGAGGACCTCTCATGATCCACTGCACTCCAGGCATAAGAAATTGTAATGTCTGGCTTCCAGAAACTGTCCCGTCAAAATGTGCTTCTGATTAGGTGGCTTAATTACAGCTGTGAAAACAATGTTGATTTAGGCCTCAAGATTCCAGTGCATGTCAGCCGTTATTAGCTAGCCTTGGACTGAAGCCACCATTTTAAAACTCTGTACCACTAAAGTCACACACTGCCTGACAACTTTTTATTTAGGCAGAAATGTTGCCAGAAGCAACACATTTTATGCAAAATATTTTTCATTGCACAAATTTCAAATGTGACACCGTTGATGCCCATAAAATGGGTAGTTATGAGTGGACATCACCACGTCCAAAACCTACCTTTTGCAAAAAAGAAACCCCACCCCAACATCCTTCCCCCACCATTTCAAATAGATTTTATAAAGTTTGACTGACATAATGCTTAATTTTAATTCCTTTAATTCAGTTTTATTCCAAATCCAGCATGTTGGTTTAACCACCCAATTTTATTGCATCTAAATTTTCCTGACAGTTTCATTTGCTGTTGGGAAATAAAATTGCCATTTTTGCAACATGGGAAATAATGGCTAGTTTCAAAACCAATATGTTTGAAACTTCCTTTGCCTGAAGCAGGTTAAGGCGCACAGTCAATTTACTTTAGGGGGAAAAAAAGCTCATTAAATAGTTTTTAATATTTTAATATAATTTAAGTAACTGCTTTCACAGTGGGAAGGCTTATTAGGCCCATGTATTTACACCTGCAGAGAGGTAAATGTTTGGGTAATTAAGTGGTTTCCAATAATTCAGTTTTTCAGTTGCAGGGTTAATGCTGTAAACACTGTAAATGGACACAGTGAGTTTGCTGCATTTAAACATTACATTTCCACTGGTACTATTTTACTTTCCAGTGCTTAAGAAAGAGGATTACGTGGGGTTGGTTTGTTTTTTGTTGGATTTTGGTTTGTTTTGGTTTGTTTTTTTTTCTTTGTTTGGTCTGTTCTTCAAGCCTCCTTAATGACATGAATTGGCTAAGGAATATGAGTGAATGTGTGTGGGTGTTAACTCTCGGCAGAGGTCAGTACTTTGGAAAAACAAGATCCACTTTCTCACTTCACAGTTGCCTTGAAATTCCAAATGTCCATGCTGTGTGGTTTAATGGAAACCATGAAGTTCCTAAATGACTGCAGGTTTGTTCCGATGTTAAGAACAAAACAAATCTTTCAAGTCATTGGCTGAGTCCAAAAAAGGAGGGGTCATTTTTTCAGGAAGGTAATCTCCTTTCCGTTTTTTTTTTTCCTTCATGGTTTGCATTTCTATGGCATTAAAAATGTGTTTCTAGTGAGGCACTGGAACTACCAGCTCACAAACAAGGGTCCTTAGTTACCAGGACTGAAAACAAGCCACTTGGAGCCTAAAGCTGTATTCAGCCCTTATTCTAAATGCAGACCAGTGCAACAATTATACCTTCAGGAGAAACTAATTGGAAATGGATTTAGAGAAACTAATGATTTGGATAAGGAGGTAAGTCTAAAGTATAGGTTCAAGTTTATCCTGTAACAAATCATCATGCATTCATTCTCTGCCTGCAGCAGATTAGCAGAGAGCAAGGCTGTGAAATGCCTACACTTTATTTTGTTCAGTTTTTGAAGGAGAAATACTGGAACAAGCTAGTCTTCTATTTTCTTTGCAAAATGGTATGTAGGGTTTCCTGAAAGTGAATGTTTCAGAAAGGCCCTGGTTGTCGTGGAGGGCAACTGTGAGCTGGGAGACAGCCATGTGATGCCATTTTCCTTATTAAGACACCTTCTGAAATGTGTTTCACTGGTAATATTGCAATGAGTTTTTTTCACCTGCTGCATACATTTGCTTTGTTTGCCACAGACCCCTGTTACTTTTGCTTTCTTCCCACACCTGTGAAAGGGACATTTCCAGCACATCAAAAACTTTCGTATATTATTACATATATTGTTAATGCTGCAGTAGAAATAAAAGTATTGGGAGTGCTAGACAGGCTGTTATTTTGAAAACTGGATATTATAGACCAGGACATTTAACCCTAGAAAAAATTTTTTACAAAAGAACAGAGCCAAGGAGACAATTTTACTGGCTTTATAGAAGAAAAGGAATATTCTTTACAAAGGCAGACAAATTCACTTCTTTCCAGACTCAAGGACTTTTACTCAGGCCAGAAGGTGCTTCCTCCTCCCTTTTGAAGAAGTTATTTCAAGAAAGAGAGCTGGGAAGCTTGTATTATTCCCTGCTAAACTGTGGGTTAAACATAAAGGAAATGTCTGTTTGTTCTGTGACACTGAATTCGCTGAGAAATTTTTGGAGGGGATTAAAGCATGTGCCTGAATGAGTCTAGCTCAGATACTTAAATGGCGAATGAATCCATGCAATCCAGTCTGTCATCTTCCTGATATTTTCTTGACATTTTAAATTTAGATCCTACAAGGTATACTGTTGTGAATAATTATTTTCTTGTTTTGACAGCTGTTTGGTTTTGTTTCAAACTAAGTATGTAAAGCACTTTTTATAAGGAGAAAATTCAGTGCCGCTCTTTAGGCATTAACTTTGATAAACAGTGCAAGATGTGTAGATGCAACCTGTGGATTCAGGATGACAGATGGAAGGATTTTTGTTGTCTTTTGTGCTGTTTCTTGTTTACTTTATACCGCAGCCTAGACCGCAGGGTAAAAGAAGACAAGAGTTTGATCTAGGGCAGTGTTGTGAGGAGTCTGCCTGTTTCTCGCCTAGCCTGCATCTATGTGCAGCATATGCCCCCACTTACAGTGTAGCATGAATAATGTTACATCCACGCATCTAAAAAAAAACAACAAACACACACTTTAATTTTGTAAAGCGAAATCTCATGTTTAAAAGCTTCCCTCCACAGGAGACAACTGTCTCTGATGCTCTGTCTTCTCTTAGTTTTTGCTTCTGGGACGCAGACTGTGGGCAGGTCATGGCAGCACAAGGCTGGGTACTGTCTCCATCCTAGGTCCACAGCAGACTTCTCTACTGAATACTTCTCTACTCAGAACTAGCCTCACTAGTCCACACAGAGGAGGGTGGATCCTTCTCAGGTCAAAGGGAGATAGTGAGAGCATTAAAGAAGGGTAGCTGCAGAACACAGCAGTCTACTTTATTTTGTGCCTTTTTAGAACTTGGGAAATCAAATTGTTTTTCTGTTGGTTTGCTAATGCTCTCTTCCCTTGCCTTCTCCTATAATTGTGCATATTTCAATGTTTTTCAACTATAAAAAAACCTTTGCGTTCCTTTTCGGTGACATTTTTGCAGTAATGTGTTTTTTGTAGACATACATGTGTCTACCCACTTCCATTTTCTTGCATTTTGTATTTAAGTATGAAAGTTAATGTGAAATATGAAGAAAAACCAAACCTTTAAAATATGCTAATGAGTATGACTTGGGGAGATAAAAAAAAAAAAAGGAAATTCAGAGTTAGTGCATGAAGCATAATATTGTTCTTAACTCATAATATTATTCCTGTAATGTTGACATGATTTAAGGGTATACAGTGAGCAAGTTGCATCTTACTGTGTCTTTTTACATATTTAAGACAGACTGATATT
>JAYRBT010000093.1:40389249-40411964 GCA_036023395.1 Myiotriccus ornatus | reverse complement strand
CACGGCATTTATTTATTTATTTATTTTGTTGGTTGTTGTTGTGTCTAAATTATGTATAAAAACTTCTCATGGAATTCTGTGAAACCAACATTATGTAGTGAATGCATAGTTTTTCTAGTTGATCTTAGTAAGGACCTATTTTCTGCAGTGACTGGGCTCTGTGAAGCAGCTTAACCTGTTGAATACATTAGCCACTGAACAAATTTTAAAAATGTGAAATGAATACTCAGAAGGGTAAAGAGCTTCACTAGCTCACTTCACTGTCAGCCTAAAGGATGTTATTATGTTATTATCATAATAATCTTGATTATTCAAATAACACTTGTTTTTATAACACAGTTTATGAAATAGTTCGGTTAAAGAAAGGGCTTTAGAAAGAAATGTGTTTCTTAAAATATAATTTTTCTTCTCCATTTTACAAGGATTTGGGGGTTTTGTTGACTCGTTTCAGAAATGCCACCTTTTGGAAAGGAAGGATCCTTTTTTTTATCAAGCCATCAATTCATCTTTTTTTTCAGATTTGTAATGGAAGGAAGGGTACTTTTACAATGCACAGTGTGATAAAATTTACTGAAAATATGGGCAAGAATAGTGTGGTTAATCACCAGCTGTGTTTCCCTGCTACATATGATATTAGGAAAGCGGTGACTTTATGATGATGCAGTGGTTCCATTTCATCCTTGTCAGATGGTGTAACTTCTTCAGTTCCTAAAGGAATATCTCTTTTTTAGAGAGGCAGCTATAGAGCTTTTAAAGTCACATTGCTCTAAGACACCACACTTTTGGATCTGGGTCTCAATTGAAATTGGCCCATAAACCCATAGTTTACTCATTAAATGTCTCCGTAAAGCGGACATTGCAAGACTTCCCTCTCTTAAGTTTGTGTGTTCACCAGTACTTTGAAAGCCTTTTGTGCTAGATCTAAGTGTTGCAGGTGATTTGACACATACAGCCTCTGAAGGCCAGAACCCCAATAATGAAATAATTCACTAATTTTTCAGCTTTTGTTGAGTACTAAGGGCCTCCTTTGATCACAGAAGGATCATATTGTATGGTGGTTATATGCTTATAGTCAGGGACATTCAAGGCTTGTGTGACATCAAGTTTCCTTTCACAAGGTCTATTAAATCCATTGTACTCTTTTGGGAGTCTGAGCATGTATTGTAACTTAACCAGGACTTTGCAAATCTTCTTGACAGTTGAAGTCCTCCAGTTTAATTTTAATTTGTGTATGTCAAAACATCCTATTGCTTTACGTATTTCTAGTTAATTTAAAGTTTATTACACTTTAAATATAAGATTTTTTAAAAAATACTGAAGTCTAATCAGGAGCTCTGAGTGAAGTAATTTAATTAATAATTCTAGAATGTACAAGGCACACCAAATTATTGAAACATCCCTGTTTTCTTTCTTTTTTTTTTAGAAAACTAGATTTTTTTTAAAGTTGTGTTATGCCTTTTTTGTTTCGTAAACCAAAAAGCTGAAAAAATCTATCTCCAAGCCTTCTCCTATGTTCTTCATGAGTCTTCTGATAAAAATTTTACATGCCTGATGAAAGTTTGGAGTATTGTATGTGTTGGTAGTTTCTGTTTTTTTGAGCCAGTTTGTTTGTTTGTTTGTAGTGTTATGTGTGGTGGTAGTGGTGTCGTTTTTCATGGTTTTTAACTCTGTGCTGTCAGAACACACATTTGGCATATATATATATTTAAGGATTAAATTCTATTAGGTTATTTTTTAACTGTTTATTCACATAATATACGATTGGTATGAAGGAAGTATTAGTTCCCTTTTTCTAGTGGACTCACTCAAACTGAATGATCAGCCTCACAGAAAGTGATGATCTGGATCTGAACTAACAGCAGTTCTTAGAGGCTGTGCTCAGGAATCTGCTAAGTATAAAAAGTTCTGTTGAAGTAATTATTAGATTTTTAAATTTCATTTTAGTCTGAAGTATAGTTGTATATATAAATTCAGCCAAAACCAATAGAGACAGTAAACCTAGCTCACCCACACTCAAGTTGTTTATAGCTGATAAGCTTGATTCCTTGCCCAGTTAGTGTAATTTGGATCTTGTAATTATAAAAGACCTATATGTTAGCCATCAACTGAAATTGAGCCTAAAATATTTTTTTCTAGGCTATTTAGATATCGACTGATATTTTATAAGCACTGCTGCTGGAAAGCCAACTGTTTTCCCTGATCATTACTATTATAAAACTACCCTTTAGAACTCTGTTGAATACAGAACTGCTTCAGATGTTGCATGTAATCTGTGGGAGAGGGAGTAATTCCGTCCTGAAGTTACTTCAATTAAATTTTGCTGGGGATTAAAGTGCTTGCCTTGAATAAAAAAAGAAAAGTTTGAAAACTATCCTAAACTACAGGGAGCCAAATATACCTCTTCCTGCTGAATCTTCCCATAATCTAATTTACGGGGGAGCAAGATGGAGCCCTTAACAGGATTTTGGCTGGGAGGTAACAGCCTACACATCTGCAGCCTACAGATGTACAAATCTGGGCTATCCAGCAAATGTACATACAGTGCTAAAAGAGTGGAACACTTTATTTTCCTAATACCTTGATGATTTTAAAAATAAAACTTCATTTTGAGAAAATTAAATTGCCATTAATAGTAGTTCACTTCTAAACACATGGAATAAGTCAGCCATTTTTTGCTCTATCATTAGAGGATCTTTTCACCACCACTACTACTACTACTTCTTGATTTAATATAGTTATTTAGATTAACTGAGAATTAGATTAGCCTGTAGGCTAATGCAAATGCAAGTGTTCTTACTTAAAATGCAAGTGTTTGTATTTTTGATAACAGATTCCAGTCAGTCTATTTTTCAAATAGGTGCAGATAGATTGCATAAACCATGTCTGTATCCATTTTATGCTCCTAAGTCCATTGTCTCTGAAGAGCTAACATTAATCTGCTCTCTGTTAGGGGCTGGTAAAGGCTGTCACTTCTTGAAATCAGCATTTCCCTTGTCACTTCAGGATTATGGACAGCACCAGATTATATTCTCACAACCCCGTGAACCAAAATAATTTTTTGTTCTCCTGCAAGTTTTTGGAGAGATCTGCAATAATATTCACTTCATTTTAATTCTGAGAAATGCCATTTTTCTACATGCAATCCGAATGAGGCGTTCACTTCATTTTTTTTTTTTCATTGCTGCAAAAGTACCATTTTTGAATCAACAGCCTCTTCCAGAGGTGTACACACTTCAATTCCTTATGGCTTGCTGCTTTTCACCATCTTTCATAAAGATATGTTGGTTCTATGTCCTTGCCGTAAATTCCTGGCAAGAGGGGTGTCTGCTTTACATTGCAATCAGTGTATTTCCTTTTTCTTTTCCTTTTGTCGTGCTTTGGGCTCCTCTTGAGCTTCTGCCTTTTACTGCCTGGATGTCTGCTTCTCTTTGTGAAAATCAGATTTCTTGTGTGGAAGAAAATGCCCTTTCAAAGATTTTTAAAGACAACTGCAAGAGAACTTGTCCCTATAGATAAATACACTGCGAAAGCAAATAGATTACATAACCTATCTGAGCTTGCTGTAGTTTAGCAAACCAGAATCTGAAAGAGCTTTGTGGATAGTCTTTTGTGTCCTGCCTCGTTGGAATTGGGTAGTTAAAACCCATAAGGCCACCAGAAGGCATTTACTGTAGCGGCTCTCCTAATTTCACTGTCCAAACACCAATGCTCAATCCAGACTGTTCCACTTTCTTCAGCAAAGATTGCTTGAGCTTCATCAAGTACTTATTACATACATACTGAATTTTTAAGGATCTTTTCTGATGAACTCCTTATATTTAATACAAATATACTCGAGAGAAGTAGTGAGCAAATTGGAGTATTCTCAAGGCACCTGTGTGCAAAGTAACAGTGAGTTTTGTGTTCTTGTTTCTATATAAGTTATCAGGAGAATCTTAAAATGTTGATTTCCATTTTTTAATAGTTCATTTGTTTTTTTAGCTACATAGATTCATATTTCTGAATATTATTCCTCAAAAATATTGCATATTTGGCAGAAATGCATAGCAAAAATTAATCTTCTGAATGTGTAAAGATTTTTTAATACAAGAAAGCTGAATCATAAAGACACTTCTGTTGTTTCTAGACCTCCCTCCTTTATGTTAAGTGTTACTATTGAAAATAATTACTTTTTCCCCTCATTCCCCCTGAATCAAATTGCTGATACAGTATATTTTTCTTAATTATAAAGTGATTGAAGTATTTTACTGAATCAGCGTAATTTCTTTTCTTGCCAAAATGTTTATGATTATTAGTACTAGGCTTTGGCATTAAAAGTAGTCTTTGGTAAAAGATATATCAGTGTGCCACTGGCAAAGGTCTGCTGTCCTTGCCCCACTTAGCAGCAGAATGCCTAAATCGTGGTTGCGGCAGTTCATCGCAGACAGACAAAAAGGAAGGTAGCTTAGCATTTTGCTGTACGTGAGCCGTTAGAGGGCAAAGCAGACACCGTGCACCTTGACCACCTATTATGAAGCTTTTTGCTGCAATGTCAAGCGAAAGCGAGTTAATTGGGTGAAGCTGTAGAGCATGTTAGGGGCATGGTAAAGGGTTGCTGTCTGACAGCTGAATGGCAGCAGAAGCTAGTGAAGTGTGGCTGAGAGACAGAGACCTGTCACAAAGTTCATGTGGACTGTAGCACAGTTAGGGAGATGAAATGTGGTTCTGTCTCACTTTCTCCCTCATTGCATTCAAGCACCTTAAGATTTCACACTGTATGTGTCAACCCTTGTTCTCTAAGCTGTTTTCTCCTAACACTTCTGCATTCAAATGATTGGACAGAAGATGCTAATGTTTGGCAAAATGAATGTAAATATACTTTTTTCCTATTTCTGCTAGAGCGGCAGTATACTTGCAACTCAGATGAAACTTTGCAGGCTTACGTCAGATAGTCACACTGTTTAGGAATTTAGCTGATGGCTGAATACATTTCTCAAGAGAATATGAAGTTTGACACGTTAACTAGTTGGATAGGGACTCTTTTCCCTCTAGCACTGGGAGGATAAAAGGCAATGGGGGTGACTAGCTGGTGCCTTAGTATGATGTTATGAGTTTTTTAGTCTCTGGTTGTAGTTCTCTCCTTCTTGCTAGAAAGAAGTGAAGAGCTGAAAGAGAACATGAGAGAGAGACATGCTGATCTGAGGCAATGAAAAGCTGTGGGAAAACTCACATTGTAGGAAAGCCTTTCTTGGAAGCAAGAGAGGCTTCAATTAAAGACAGTGACAATCTTATACTCTGTTGCAAAACGTGGAGTGCTGTCACAATAGTAAGTGCACGGTGTACCTTTCAGTGTTCGCAGTGTGCAGCACAAAATAAAGCAATAATCATTTGGATTATCTACTCAGATTCAAAATTAAGTAAATAAAATTTACTTCCATTCTTAGGCAAGTGGAAAGACAGCAGTAGGTGGCATGGGCAAAAAATTCAGGTTGAAATCAAAACAGACTGATCATTTCACCATGTAAAAACGAGCACTAAGTTGTTTGTCTAATAGTTTGGTATTATTAGTGCTGTGCAGAGAATTTGACCTGAAAATGGGAGACTTCCTTATGTATTCCAATGAAATATCTGGAACAAAGACTTACTGTATAGTCTGTGTATGGACTTTAGCCAATATATTTAAAAAACATCAAAATAAACTGTGGTTTAGAAAGTAATTATTCCATAATATAGACTAACTTTTCGTATTTTGGTCTTTGGGAAAATGTGTTTTATAAAGTCAGGCTATCAACCTTTGAAAAATGCACGTAAGACATGACCAGTTACTTTCAAAACATAAATATTTTGAAAGCTTATTTTTGCTAGACATATATGTCTTAAATATCTGTTTACCTGGTGAAGTGTTACAGTTCAGATTGAATCATGTACACCTTATCTGGTAAATAAAAGCACTGTGCTAACGATTTACCTGAACAGACACTTCATTTAAGATACATAATTCCTCTTTCAAAAATTACCTAAATGCATATTTATGTGATGGATTAGCATCAGAGCTCTGGCATAGTTATTTGAGTTTGTCAATTTAATACATGTTTTAGAAAGGTATCTAAATACAATAATGTTGAAAGAGGTCTGTTGGGGAGATTATAACTGCTTTTAAAATTCCTGTGTGAAGGTATGTGTTCAAACAATGAGTGTTGTAACAATTCTGAGTATTTTTTTCTTCTAACCTATAGAATCCGATTTTCTTATTCATCATGAGGGTATATAATGAGACTGAATCAAAACAGTTCTTATGAGAACCAGCCAAGATTTTTTTTTTACATCAATAACATTGCTATTAGATCTGATTTTGCTTCTATTCAGTGACTAGTATTCTGCTCTTTGTAAGAAGTACAGCAGAGGATCTGTATAACTAAACCAGAGCTTTTTTTTCCCCAACAGTGAAGCTTTTACTGTAACATACTCTATTGACTTGCTGCCAATCAGTAAGTTTCATGCGTTTTTTTTTGCAACTCTCAAAGGAAATCTGATTTCTTATCTCTGTACTGGGATCTTGATGCCATATTCTTCAAAAATCCCCTCACTACAGCTTGAAAAAAGAGTAATATAAGAATGTAATCAAAACGTGATTTTTACTTTTTGTGGCATGCTGTTTAATTGAGGTGTTGAAAGCAATATGAACCAATATGTTTAAATTTGACTTCAATATTTGTTATCCAAAGTGAGACCTGTTTGCAGCTTATATCTTCTTGATTTCATTTTTTTACATGCAGAAATGTTTTTAGAACATCGCATGTTACTTGCATATTTCAATACTGCGATAATTTTAAAAATTAATTGTTCTTATTTTAGAGAGGATTTTGTCCATGTGGCCAGCTGATTAAGTGTGCAAATAACAGACTGTTAATTGGTGGGATAGCCTTCACTGAGATCTCATTTCACGTCTACTGGTACAAATGTAGTAAATCTCATTTGTGCTTTGGTTCTCATGCTGCATAGAGTTGAGCCCAGAAGGACTGAAAAGCTAGAGTGTTACAGATCTTATTTTCTCGTCCTGCTGGTTTTCTCATCCTCATCACCTCTATAATTTAGAAAAACTCAAGGCACTACCTCATTTTAATTAACTACTTGAAATCGTAGTCTAAATTTGCCACTGTATGGGTTCTTAATGAAGGTCTAACATAACCTAGTTGTTTACAGTAGCTGCAGTATAGCTTGTGGTGAATCAGGAAATCAGAAGAGTTCATATCAAAGAGAACTGTTGAAGTAGGTGTTAGAGGCAACAATTGATTTCTCTCCAGCAAGAGTAACAGAGGAAAGAGGAATCTTTCATGAATGTGTCTTTGAATGTATGATTGAGGCTGGATTTGGTGAAATATGAATATATACACACCCTTCAGCCTCTGTCTGATGTGTATTGGAATCTGTGTGTCTGTATATGTGTGTTTCTGCCTGGGTGTATGTGCATCTGTGTTTATATATGCATGTATACTCTTCCTTAAGTGCCGAAGAGAGAGTGTTTTAAACCTCAAATGTACTGTAATTGTCATTCAGTATGTTAACTTTGTCACCATAATTATGCTTTGTGATGTTTTCACATGTTTTATGACCTGATGAAATGATTGTTACTTTCACAGCTACATAGTGTATTGGTAAAGGGCAGAAGAGCAATATAGCATCATGTTTTCTTAAGTTTGGTTAAGGGAATATAGAATGTCTTCCTTTAGATTTTTTTTTTTTTAATTATTAGTGCTGATATACTGATATTATCCATAATCTTTCGAAGTAGGATGCCTTATATTTTGGTGCTGGAAGCTCTTCAGTGTTGAATTTTAACTAGTCTAACCTTTATATCTGTTTGACTGAATGTTAAGACTCATTGAAATATGAATCATGTTCCCATCAACTTACAGTCAGTGAATATTCTCTGGCCATCTAACAGGCTAACATTTGAAGACTATTAAGGGTTTGATTTCAATTGATGGTAAAGTATATTTAAAAGTAACTGAATATCTTCCATGTTTAGCATGGTGTGTTTCTAATAACAGTGACAGGGAGACTGTGGAATAAGTTTGTTTATTTGATTAAGTAAACCACCTGGAAATTATAATGAAGAGGTGTAAAAGTTCTCTGTAAGTATTTGTAGCACTTCAAATAAAGAAGGCTATTGTGTTCTAACACTTACTAGTGCAGAATACTTGAGATAATGTCCTTTGTTTCTTTTTGTTAAAGATAACTGTAGGTGGTCAGGTACCACTATTTTAAATAAGTGTTTAAAACAAGAAGGAAACACTTGCAGATACTTCATATACGTACGTTTGTGAAAAGTATTTAACACTAAATGTATATTCTCTTTTTTTTTTGTTTGTTTATTCTTTTATTCTTCATTTTTTATTCCAGGAAACAAGAGAGTTCAAACCTCAGTGTGGGTCCAAGTGACAAATTCAGTCTGATCAGAGTTCTGTCCCAGACTTTTTGGCGTTACAAGCTGAACCTGAAACAACCTACAGTGTTATGCAAAACGGAGACAGTTTTCTGTCTTAAAGTTGTTTCTTAAGCCTGGATTCACATCCAATCCCAGAAGAACAATGGAAAATGGATTTTCAGATTCTTAGTATCAATAATCTTTTAGAAGGGAAAAATTGTGTTAATGTAAAATCATGCAATTAAAATGTAATTTTTTTGCTACCTTTGAATTGTAGTTAACTGTATGTATTTTTTAATATAAATTTTACATTTTTATAAAAATGTGCACTTGTATGTTCACATTTCTGTGCTTTTCATTCTTTGCATACTGGAGCAGTTATTTTTTAAACTTTTATATATTGCAGTTGTTCATTTTTTATGTAGTATATTTTTAAATGTTAAAGAATGACACATTTTGGGTAATTTTCCTCAGACTTAAAAAAAAATAAATCAATAAGCCATTTTAGTCTCTATCTATCAAAGTTGTTTCATACTTGTCTATTTTAAAGCAGGACTGCAATACTTTAATAGGATTGAGAGAGCTATTTGAAATGTATGCCAATGATTCCTGTCATTTCATGGCAGCCCTGCCATGGTTCACTGAGCCCCCTCTTTTCTCTTGTCAGCTCAACTGAAGACAAGCATTTAGTTGCAAACTTTAAGCAGGTTGTGCAAAACAGAAATGATGTGACTGCTTCTCTTCCTGCACAATAATGTCACTGCTGGTCAATGTGAGAAGGTCAGGTTGCTCCTTGTAAAGCTACATGATACCACTTGCCTATTTGAACAAGTTAAGTTAACCACTGAATCTGGTCCCTGCAGGCACTGAAAACTCACCCTTTCATCAAGTGTGCATTTCATAAGAAAGAAGAACAATTGTGGAGGGAGGATTTCTGATGATATGTTTATATACTTTATAAGGACAGTTCCCAAACCAGTGTTGCAGTTAATATATTTAGTTTAAACTGAAAGACCTTAAAGTAATGGCTGTTTTGACCTTCAAATAGACTCCTTTTTTGTTGTTGTTGGTAGGACCCAAGAGTGACGCCCATCTTTGATGCTGACAGAATTTAAAACAAGGCCATTGCCCTGCATTTTCTGCCTTGTAGCACACAAAAGTAAAATTGTATGTCAGGCAGAGATGTCGGGGAGCTGACAAGATGCCCCAGTGACATTTCAGCTGGAAAGAGCAAGTGTCTTGCAACCAAGTGGTCAAATATCAAATAATAGGTCAAGCAGGAAGGAGCTGAGTTCTAACCACAAAGAGGTTTCTGGTAACTTACTTGACAAGCTTTTGGGTGCTTTGTGGCTTGACAAAGTGATGTTCTGTTGGGTATCACTAGACAGACTGTTCTTTATCGCCTTCAGAAGATCAGACATTGACATTGATTAAACTCTTTAACCCTTAAAGGTTAAATCCTAGCAGTTTCATCATTGTGAACGAAGAACAAAAGAAATTTTGAAATATACCATTTGTTTTCATATTAATCACAGAACTCCCTGGTGTTATTAACTTTTGATGTGCTATGTAGTTTTTGGCAAAAAGATTGAACGCAAAATCTATGTAATAGATTGTTTCTCATTATGGGCCAGTGATACATTAGAAAAATAATATTATGCATTATGGAACCTATGATTTCTTCTAATATGTCAAATGTAGGATTTGATTTTTAAAGCCTCCAGACTACTACCGAAATTCCATTTTGGATGGAAACAATATTTGCATAAATGATATACCACTTAAAATTAACAAATCTTCCAACTACCCTTTTTTTCAGGTACCCTAGAATCATAGAATAACCTGAGTGGGAAGAGACCCACAAGGATCATCGAGTCTAATTCCTGGCCCTGCCCAGGACCATCCCCAACAGTCACAACATGTGCCTGAGAGTATTGTCCAGATGCTTCTTGAACTCTGGCAGGCTTGGTGCTGTGACTTCTTCCCTGGGTAGTCTGTTCCAGCACCCAACCACTCTTTTTTCCTAATATCCAACCTAAACCTCCCCTGACACAATTTCAGGCCATTCCCTGGGGTCCTGTCACTGGTCACGACAGAGAAGAGACCAGTGCCTGCCCCTCCTCTGCCCCTCGTGAGGAAGATGCAGACTGAAGTGACGTCTCCCCTCAGTTTCCTCCGGCTGAACAAACCTGAACAAGCCGCTCCTAATATGGCTTCAAATTTACAACAGAAGAACTTCAGTCAAAGAGTTTTCAGGTATTATATTACTGTGCAAATCCGTTGCTCACAGGCATGATGTGCATTATATATAAGTATATTAATACAGAGCTATGCAGTACCGGATAATAAATCCTGTAGAAATTTTAAATGTGAGAGCTGGCTAATAGAGGAATAACATTCTTTCTCTTTGTGTTGGTGTATTTAGTCTTGAATAATGAAGAAAGTGTTTGTTTCTCTTCAAGTGTCTGGGCTCCACTCTTTCCTGACAGTGACTGTTCTTCTTAAAGGCACCACAGTACTGTATTGTGCTCTACCAAATATAGTGTGAAAGATCTGCTATACTTATATGCAAAATTAAAGAATATATTTTACTTCTCATGTAAGTGCATGCACTTAATTTTTAAAGTATATTCTCATGTTAATCTATAGTTTGAGAAAGAAAGTGCCCATTTTTTGCTACATGACCTCAAACTGCACAAGATTTGCAGCATATTTGTCCCTTTCCCATCACTGAAAGTGAATGTGGCATTGTGCATGTGGGACAGAAAAATGATTTCTTTCTGAAATCCGTTTTTTTTTCTGAAATCACTATCTTACTAAGAATAGGACCATCTTCTCCATTTACTCCAGTTACAGCTCCAAGCATGGGTTTGTGTGATTTCACAGGGACCATAGCAATGGCAAACTGACTGTAGTTAATAGGAACTATCTAGTGAACTGTCATTTCTCACAAGAACTAGCTTGTAAGTTTTCGCTGAAAGAACAGTTATGTCATTCACTCTGTTTAAGTATTGACCAACTGTGAGTTATAGACTGTTTTTCTTAAAGCTATCCACTTCAAAGGGACTTGGAAATAATTTTTGTTTGTCTATTGGATGTTCCATTTGTAAAGAAAAGCTCCTCATTTTTATATTGTGAAGAAGTTGTAGAGAAGTAAACTGGATTATCATTAGTGCAATACTCCTGAATTGCTTTTCCAAGCATCTAATAATTTGAAATGTGTGATAAATTCCAAATGAATAGAAGATTCCCAGTAGTTTACAAATGTAGCTTTTAGTTTATGAAAGCACAGCTTTCCCTATCTTCTGGGGACACAATAAAAATCATGATTGTGTAGAACGTGGCAACACAGTTCAGTAACAGTAGCTGTCAAAAGAGCATCCTGACTGTTTTATATCATCTGCTCTCTCTGCCTTTCTTTGAAAATTGCAGAGCTTGAGACTTTGATCCTTACTTTCAAAGTTTTTCATTGTTCAAGCTGGGGATTTCAAGAGGACTACTTCCACTACTCCATTAGAAGAAAGCCCATGTTTGGTGGATCCAGAATATGCTCCATATTTTTTTAATGTGGTACAACAACAGATCTGCCTTCTGGTCCATCTCAAAATTCATATTAATTTATTTACCCACAAAACAACTTACCTCTGAAAAGAGAGTGGGAAATATAGTATTTCTTCCTGGCAGTAGGTTTTGTAGCTGATAGTACAAACTGTGTGTGTGCCTATGTACCACATGTATGTGTATTTCTCAGCAAAGATTTTGGTTGTTAAATTGACTGCACTATGACTCTACATACTGTAAGCAATTCCTACTACATGAGTAGTATAGAGGGGCTTTTTGGCTACCCTGTCTCCCACACCTATTTACAAATTCAGCAGAAGCTTTACTGCCTGTCAGATTTGATGGACAATTATAGGAGTGTCCTCCATTGCTAGAAAAGGTCTTGAATAGCTTCCCCAAGTTAATCTAAGGCAGTTGAGGTTGGATGGCACCTCTGGAGATCAGGTAGTCCAGCACCCCTGCTCAGAACACAGTCAGCTACAAGTTGTTGAACATCAAGCCCAATTGGGTTTGAATATCTGCAATGATGGGGTCTCTTTTAACAGCGTGCTCCTGAGTGTTCAGTCACCCTCAAAGTAAAGGTGTTTTTTCCTATATTAAAATGGAATTTTGTGTGTTTCAGTTTGTGCATGTTGCCTCTTGTCCTGTCACTAGGCACCACAGAGAATAGTGTGGCTCCATCTTCTTTACTTTGCAGGTTTTTACACAGGTTGGTGATATCTCCCTAAGCCTTCTCTTTTATAGGCTAAAAAAATCACAGCTCTCTTAGCCTCTTCTCATGTGACAGGTACTCCACTCATTTTGCCAGTCATCATTTTGGTCCTTCACTGCGCTCACTCCTGAATTTATCTCTCTTCTACTAGGGATTTCAGGACTGGAGCCATTACTCCAGATATAGAGTCACCAATACTGGATAGAGGGAAGAGATTGCCTTCCTTGACTTGCTGGCAGCTCTCTTCCTGATGCATCCCAAAGAGGCAGTTAGCCTGCTTTGCTGCCGAGATACATTTCTGCCTCATGGTCAGCATGGAGACAGAGAACCTCCAGATATTTTTCTGCCAAGTTGCTTACCGGACAGTTGATCCCCAGTTAGTCTTGGATCCCCAGGCTGTCCCGGTGCATGAGGTTATTCCACCCCAGGCAGAGGACGTTTTTGAACTGTGTGAAGTTCCTGTCAGCCCTTCTCAACTCTGTCAAAAGTCCCTCTGGATGTCAGCAAAAACTTCTGATCCAGCAACCATTTCCACCAGCTTAGTGTCATTGCAAACTTATGGGTTGTCCACTGGGTCTCATTGTCCAGGCCGTTAATAATGTTATTAAACTGTAATGGCCCCATATTTACTCCTGGGGTATCCACTAGTGACTGGCCTCCACTTGGACTTTGTGTCACTGATAACAATCTTTTGAGTTAACCAGTTCAGTCATTTTTTGAAACTGACTTAATGTCCATATATCTAGTCCATGTTTCCTTGCTCAACAAATGGGCCATTTTGTTGTGTAAAGGGCTCCCAAACACTGCTAAAGCCCTGTATTAAGTGAAATGCAATATTTTATATAACCTCTTTGTCATCTAGGTCAATTTGATCATTTGATTGCTTATAAGAGCATCTGATCATACTGTTGTAATTCTATACTGAAAAGGTTTTCCAGTGCTTTAAATTTTAGATAAATTCACAAGTTAAGTGGTATAACTTAGATCTTACAAATATTTACACTCCCTTCTGAAATACAAAATTACTTTACTAGCATTTTTCTCCTGATGTTTTTTATTGTTCTTTGATTATTCTCCTGTGAATAAAACCCAAAAAGCCCTTGTCACCTTCGCAGTTTGGATCAATTATATGTCAAAGAGTATCTCTCTTCCATTGCTGTTGATGAACATTAAACTTACTCAGAGTTTCTCTCTCCATCCTGTTGTTGGCTGTTCTTGAAATCCAGACTAATAATATGAATCTGTTAGGACATTCTTTCCTGTCTTTTCATCTTGCCCAATATGAGATTACTAGATTTTGTCTAACTCATCCTCACTTTTGTGTTCATGATCTCGTTGGTTCTGGACAATCATTTTGCAGCACACTCTCCATATGGCCAAAAAATATAGCTCTGCATTCATTTGGAAAGTGTTTAAGTGTCTTCTTTCCTCTTTTCTGAATATTCACCTAAAACAGTGGAATCTACAGTGATTTTTACATAAATTATTTAACATCTTCATGTACAATGTTTAAACTGGTATAATTACATTCTCTGATAGGTTCTCTGACTCTATTGTGACTTCAGTTTTACAAATGTAGACTTTCAATTAGGTCTCTGCAAATTGTCCTTCACTATGACTGGGAGAGGGAGGGTGACATGCTCTTTGTCATGCTAACGTGGATCTGATTAATGTCACGGGGAGCATCATGTAGGAATTTTGGGCAATTTATGTAATTTTATGTATTGCAGATCAGTGCTTTACGAACCAGTCATTCAGCAATGCATATAAAACTGAATCTTGTCTGCCATTTCTGGTGTCCAGTGACTGATGAATAAAATTGAACAAGGACAAAGAAAAATATGAGGAATATGTCTGAAAACTAAATTGTTTCCAACAACGCTCAGAAGGAGGTAGGGAGATGTACTGAATAATTTTTCTTAACTTCTTTATTTACCACTTCTACTTTACCATACTTCTTGTCTTTTTGTAAGCTAATAGTACTAATAATCATTACTGATATTAGATTGGCTTCTCTTGGCTGTACTGTGCCTGATTAAATCTTCATAAGTTGTTGGATTTTGTTTTGACTGTTCCACGTAAGTCATTAATTAAAAAATGAAGAACATTGGATTTACTTTAACCACCAGTATTGTGACCATTATTGTCAAATATTCTTTCTTTTTTTCCTCAGTGAACAAATTTTTTAATCTCCCACTACATAACAATAGCAGTGAGATTGTTAAAAATTAAACCAATACTAATCATGTTAAATAAGTTACATTTTTGTGTGTGTGATTCACAGCTAACCCCACTAACTGAACTACTTGAACAGTTTAGTTCACACTAGTGATGTGGTCCTGAAAATCCTGGCAACAAGTGTCATAAACTCTGTAGTTGTGAGCAGTACAGTTAAGGAAGGCATACAACTTTATGCCTTCCAGGGAAAATGCTGTTAGGTATAGGAATCTGGCACCTCTGCATAGCAATGCCATTCTAAATGGTAGCAAGCCATCATGACTTCATACATGAAGTCCCCCTACTGCATAGGATTCTGCTGGCACACATGGAGTGAAATCCAAAGCTACACTCTATCCTGTGACATTCTTGTGGCATTTGAGATTTTTGCTGAATAAAAAGCTTTTATAAATTTCTAAACCTCAGTCCATAAGGTACTTACAAAAAAAAAAGGAAGGGAATGGTAAATTAAATATGAAATCCTTTCCTACCTGTATGCCATGTGAAGTTTAATAAAATTTGTTCCCATAAACAATAGAATGAGAGAAATCTTAGTTGCAGTATGTTTGCAGTAGTAGATAAATCCTGGTTTCAGGCTTCATTCTCAATTGGCTTACTGATACAAATTTATGTCAGACATTTGGGGTGGGAAGCTGTATATATTAAAGCACTGACCTTAACAAGAGTAATGCAGCTAAAATCCTACACTGTTCTTTTAAAATGTCAGGGGTTAATGTTATTTAAATGCAGTATTTGGTGGTTTAATTGAGTCATGCTTCGTTGTCTTTTACTGCACATTAATGCCAATGAAACCCTGATTGTTGACAGAAAGTTCTCTTCAGCAAAGTATACACTGACATATCGTGCTGCTATAGAAAAAACAGTGTGCAAGACAGAGTAGTCATACTCTGCTGGAGTAGGAATCCTGTACTGTCTAAATGGTGGCAACATTCATTATACGCTGACAGGAAATGTGAACTAGGCTTGGGTTTGTTGTATATGTTTTCAGGCTGCCTTTTGAGAGAACTGGTAAGACTTAATTGTTGGTTCTTTCAATAAATTAATCTTAAGGTTTTTTATCTTGGGTATGTCACACAAGTAAGTAAACATGCCTTGAAAAGTACAAAGCCACTTCAGAAAGCAGATATATTGTAGAAGTGCCTTCTGATAGCTTTTGTACCTTTTTGTTAGGAAACACCAATGGCTTCTCATCTTGTCTTTGTCTAAGTTTGGAAAAAGTAACTTCGTGTTATTTCTCTGTATACTTCTCAGTGTTAAGTCTCCATGCCAGTCTAAAACCCCCAAGAGGAAAGTGAGAGGTAGAAAAGAGGTAGTGCTTGGCAAGTGAAAGGTAGAAAATAGTGCAAATTATGGACACAAAAGCTTTTGAAGAGGAGGAATACAGGAAGCCACAAACTCTAGTGAGCTTACAAGAGCTTGTATGCATGGTGGGTGGGATATATTTTGTATTTGTGCTCTTACACAATACAAGATAGTTATTCTATTCCAAAGTAACTGCCCTCAGATGGACAGCTGTTTTATACTTCCTTATTTTGGATGGAGTAGTCTACATGCTGTTTGTTTAGTCCCATAGGACTTTGTTATGCTTTTGGACTCTGAGCTTTCCAGGATTTTTCTCATGACTGCAGGGTGGTTTCTGGAAGTCATTAGAATTCTGTGTCTTGGACATGAGTTTGCAAACGCTCATGAGTTATGACTTTAAAAAAATTTTTTCAAGCCGATGTAATTTTCCAAGTTGATGTCAGCCAGCCTGATTGAAGCCTGCAACTGCAAATGGACCTAGCTTGTATGAAACTTTTGCATTTTGTGAACTTCCTGGTCCTTATACTATCTTACTAGGTGGCGTTGGGACATCATGCTTGGGATTCTTAAGTGTTTGAATTTTGTGTGAGTAAAAAATCACTAAGAGTGACTTAGTGGAAAGTCATAATAAATCAGAGATTATAGATGCAGAATTTAAGCCCATGTAAGGACCTGCCTTTAAGTAATATGTTTAGCTTTTTCTTAGTGTCTAAGTACGAGTGCCTGGTGACATTTCCATATCTGTCTTCTTCCGAGAACTGCACTGAGTCTCTTGTATACTATGAAGAGCTGGGTAGTTCTGCAGGCAACACCTATACAACTCTGACCTGTGGAACTCAATTCGCTCTACCACTGGCTCAGGGGCAAAAAACCAGGTCCTTCCATCTTCCAGGAATTCACAATTATTGCTGCAAAGAGTACTGAGCAATACAAAGGTGTGAAGCCATAAGGAGACTTGTGGGAATCTGCTGTAGCTCAAAGTCTAATTGTCCGTGCAATGTGTTCACGTATGAACATATGAGTTGAGTGTTGGCTTTTTGAATGTGTTATTTTATTTAATGCTTTATTGAATGCTTTATTTTATTTAATGTATTTTTTGGCGCTCTGTGGTTTATGTGCTCTTGCACATATTGTGCACACTGTGCTGAACTCCTCATTTTTCCCAGAAGCACTCAGCAGTCAGGTAGAACCTGTTGTTGCTTGATGAACCCTTGAGCCTCTGTTTAGGCATAGTGTGTTAAATTATTAGCAAAAGAGAAGAGGAAACTCAATTATTAACAGTGAAGTGTGAGGAATTTATTGTTTGGCATTGTAAATAACCCCCTTTTTAAAGAGCTGAGCCAAATCTCACAATTTTAGCCTAGCCACAAAGCAGTGCTACACATTTGGTCAAAAAGAAAGAAGAAAAGTGTGCAAAACAGACCAGTTAGAAAAATTGCATTGATGTTTTCCTTATGGACACCCTAATTTAGGAAAATAATATATATGAGAATAGCTAGAAGCAGCTTTAGCTGTGAAGGACCAGAAAGAAAATGCCTATGAATCTCTGAATAGGTTCAGAGGACATCAGGTAACTTGTAGCCTTATTCAGTCGCAAAAGGCTCTCATTATTTCTAAAGAAGGGGCTTGTTATTTTATCAGTAAGTTAGGATTTGGACACCAAATGCTGGCTGTGGCTCCCTATAAGAAAAAGAGAAAAAAGCCCTTTATTGTTTATGTCAAGTACTATGTGTAAAACCAAAACCAACCAATAAACCAAACCAAACCAAAAAAAAACAAATCAAAAATCCTAAACAACAACAATAAGCCCTAACTAAATCAAAAAGAAATAAATCAAAAAAATCCCAGCTTACCCTTTGAGATGGAATCCCTTTGTCCAGGAGTCTGATTGTAAATTCTCATTAAGACAGAATTTCTACCCATTTTGCTCCAGTACTTTTTAAAAATGTTTTCATTCTCAGATGAAAAGTGTTATCTGTCTGCAAAGTCTCTACATTGTTGTCTCTACTGTATTAATGCCCTGCAGCCTGTGAAGGTTTCTTAGTTTACTGAAAATGCAGATTTCCTCCAGTATGAAATACCTTTACAATTGTAACTTCATCAAAAGTCTTCCTTAAGTATTTGTGGAATACTTGATTGTGTTGCACTTTTGTAACTGTATGACTGGCTGAGCACTGCATAGGGAGAGGTAGGAAAATCAATAAATGTTACTACTGGGATATTGGATTCGCTAGAATTTCAAACAAATTGCTTAAAACCTAGCAGAAAACAACCTGACTGAACTGACTCTGTAGTAGTAGTAAAGTTAAAAGGAAGTGATAAATAAGACCTTTTATGAATGGCTCAGGCTTGTTTTCCTGCAAACTAAACTTAAAGCTGCTGCTTTTAAACATAAATAGAACTAAATACCTTTGTTAATTGATCTAGTGCCCATTTTCTTTTGGGAAGAAATTTGCCTACAGGGTCACCTGTGATCACAGGTTCTGAACAGATTACAAAAGGACAAAGATTCACAAGCCATATAATGCGATTTTCTGCAAAGGAAAAATAGGTTCTTTCCCCTGTAAGAAGCAGATAGTTTGACAGTGAGATGAGCAGAACAATATCATTCTTCCTATTTCAGCAAAAATGTTTCTGTCTCACGTACACACACAGCTTGACTTTCTAAAGGGTACAGATTAAACAGTTGGGGTTATTTGAAAAGTGTCTGAAGTCCTCTTCCTAGCCATAAAGAATTGCACTATAAAGATTTATAATTCGAAAGTGAGGAGTTTCCTCTTTTCTCCTGCTGCACAAAAAGACTTGGTTTCCTTTAATAACTGAAACGATTTCTACCTCTGAGTCTAGAAGAACCTCTTAGAAAGTTCATAGAGGACTTACAGTTCACCATGTGAGCTAGTCAAATGCAAACTTATTTCTTTGAGCAGCCAATAGTCATCTTTTCCATTAAACTGGTTGTCTAATGCACATCCAGTTTAGATACTACAATTTTTCTAGACGAGTTTGAGTATTTCAGGAAGATATAAATATTAGGGACATGAAGTGTGAAGGGCTACTTGGGTTGACTTTAGACTGGAATCTGGACGGTAATCCTAAGAAAAGTGTTGTGATAGAAATTTCTGAATGGCTTCCACAAGCTTTTTTTTTTTTTTTTAATCCAGTTTCCAATTCTTCATTTCCTGTATGTCTGCTTTGTTCCTTCTATTGTGTATGTATATGTATATTTATTTTCACAATCAATAGTCTTCCTGAATTAAGGAGTACTCTGTGAGAATGAATGAAGGAAGAAATAGCTGACAGCATTGTCCAAACGCTTCTTGAAGTCTGTCAGGCTTGGTGCTGTGACAGCTTCCCAGGGGAGCCTGTTCCAGTGCCCAACCACCCTCTGGGTGAAGAATGATTTTCTAATATCCAACCTAAATCTCCCCTGAAACAACTTCAGACCATTCCCTCAGTTCTGTCTCTGGTCACCACAGAGAAAAGAGATCAGTGCCTGCCCCTCCTCTTCCCCTCGCAAGGAAGTTGTGACTGCAGTGAGGTCTCCCCTCAGTCTCCTCTTCTCCGGGCTGAACAGACCAACTGCCCTCAGCCGCTCCTCATACGGCTTCCCTCAAGGCCCTTCACCATCTTCATTGCCTTGCTTTGGACACTCTCTAAGAGCTTAATATCTTTCTTCTATTGTGGTGCCCAAAACTGCACACAATATTCAAGGTGAGGCCGCCACAGTGCGAAGCAGAGCAGGACAATCCCCTCCCTCGACCGGCTGGTGATGCTTTGCCTGATGCCCCCCAGACACGGTTGACCCTCCTGGCTGCCAGGGCACTGCTGACTCACATTCAACTTGCCATCAACCAGGACCCCAGGTGCCTCTCCCGGAACTGCTTTCCAGCATCTCATTCCCGTCTTTGTGTACATCCAGGATTGCCCCATCCCAGCTTCACAATCTGGCACTTGTCTTTGTGAAGCTTCAGGTGAAGCTAATTTATCAAGGTCTCTCTGCAGGACCTCCCTACCTTTGAGGAAGTCAACAGCTCCTCCCAGTTTTGTATCATCTGCAAACTTGCTTAGTGTCCCTTCCAGTCCTACATCCAAGTATTTATGAAGATGTTGTTCCACTAATGGAACCCCACTAGTGACAGGTCACCAGTCCGATGTCACCACATTCACTGTTACCCTCTGTGTTTGACCCATGAGTCAATTTCTCACCTACCATGATGTGTTTATCCAGCTGTGTGCTGGACAGTTTATCCAGAAGGATCCTGTGAGAGTCAGTATAGAAAACTTTACTGAAATCCCAAAAGATTGACATTGGCTTCCCTTGATCTACTAGGTGGGTTACCGTATCATAAAAGGAAATCAGGTTTGATAAGCTGAAATTTCCTCTCGTGAAGCCATGCTGGCTGTGACCAATGGCTTTTCTGTCTTTCAGGTGTTTTTCATTACCTGCTAGAATAATCTTCTCCGTAACTTTACCAGGCACTGAAATGAGACTGACAGGTCTGTAGGTTTTGGGGTTCTTCTTTTTACCCTTTTCGAAAATTGGGATGTTTACCAGCTTCCAGTCAGCTGGGACCTCTCTGGATTCCCAAGACCACTCAAAATTATCAAGATAGGTTTTGCTATGGTACCAGCTAGCTCTTTGAGGATTCTGGGAAATCCCCATAGATTTCCAAGGATCCTGCTTGAGCAGCATATCCCACATAATTTCTGGGATGACTGGGAGCTGATCATTCTTGCAGTCGTGGTCCTCCAGCTCAGGGCACTGAGACCCCCTTGATCTGTCATCCGTGTTGAAGGCAGAGGCAAGGAAAACATTAAAGATCTCTGCCTGTGTCTGTCCCTGTTTGTGAGGTGATCGTCCTCATCCTGTAACAAGCTGATGATATTTCTATACTGCCTATTGACATTAATTAATGTTTGAAAAAACCTGTTTTTATTGTCCCCCACATTTCTGGCTAACTGCAACTCCAGTTGAGCTTCAGCCATGCACATTTTCTCCCTGCAGCAGCAAGCAGCGTCTCTGAATTATTTTCATGTCACTTGACCTTGCTTCTACTGGGCACACACCTTCCTTTTTGTCTTATTTCCAAGAGAAGATTCCTGTTTAGCCAAGCCAGCTGTCTGCTTCACCTGCTTGACTTCTGACATTTGGAAATTGCTGCTCCTGTGCCCTTAGGAGATCATGTCTGAAGAATGACCAGCACTGATGGGACCCCAGCACCTGCAAAAACACTTTTTCAAGGAACCTAACTTACTAATTCCCTAAGCAGCCTGCGCTCCTCATGTCCGGAGCTGAGGTTTTGCTGGCACTTTTACTTCTGCCAACAGAGATTTTAAACTCAGTCAACTTGTGGTCACTGTGGCCAACACAGCCACCAATCTCTATTTCCTCACGAGATCCACTCTGTTGACAAGCAGAAGATCAAGGAAAGCCTCTTTCTGAGGTGGCTCCCTTAGCACTTGTTCCATAATGTTGTCATTCAGATTTTTTAGGAATCTTCTGGCCCAGGTTATACCGGCTGTGTGATGCTCCCCGTTAATTTCTTGCAAGCTAAACCCCCCCCCCCCGCCCCGTAAGGACAAGAACAGTTGGCTTGGACGTGTCCCTTAGTTCCTCAAAGAATAATTCTTTGGCATCATCATCCTGGCTGTGAGGTCTATAGCAGACTCCCACAGTGACATCCATATTATTTGTTTGCCCTTTGATTCTTTCCCAGAGGCTCTCAACTGAGCCATTCCCAACTGTGAGCTCCATAACTACCGTGACATCTCTCAACCTCTTCTGCCCTGCCTATCCCTCCTAAAGAGCTCATAACTCATCTAACAGGACAACCCAACTCCAGTCACAAGCCTCATCCCATCAGGTTCCACTTGTACCAATGATGCCATATCTCTGGGATTGGGCCAAAGCTTTGAGCTCCTCTTCTTTGTTCCTTATGCTGCATGTGTTAGTGTAGAAACAGGTGTGGTACATTGTAGCCAACACCTCCTGAGGCAGATTGAGGAATTCTTAAGTACTTTTTTTCTGAAGTTTTGGCACACCATCCCATTGCTCATCACTGGCAAGCCCAATTTTGCCCTGTCCCCCTCCAAGTTAGATTAGAGGTCTGTCAGTGAGCCCCACTGGCTCCTGTGCTAGAACTGTTTCCCCTCTGAGATAGGGGCATCCTGTCAGCTGTCAGTAGACCAGGTGTTGAGTAGGTCATCCCATGGAGAAGAAACCCAAAATTTTTCCAATCACACCAACCTCAGAGCCACTTGTTGATCTGATGGATCTGCCTATTTCTATCAGTATTATTCCTTGTTATTGGAAGGATCTAGGGAATCAGTGCCTGTGCTCCTGATCCCTCTACCAATTGTCCCAGAGCCCTGAAGCCTCTTTTGATTGCCCTTGGGCTTCTGTTTGTTATTTTGTCACCACCAGTTTGAACAACCAATAGCTGATAGTCATCAGAGGGCCTTACTGGACTGGAGAGTTTTCCAGTAATGTCCCTT
>JAYRBT010000093.1:40356540-40387066 GCA_036023395.1 Myiotriccus ornatus | reverse complement strand
CATCAGAGGGCCTTACTGGACTGGAGAGTTTTCCAGTAATGTCCCTTACCTGAGCCCCTGGAGGACAGCAGACTTCCCTGTGAGTTGGGTCTGGTCTGCATATCAGGCCCTCTGTTCCCCTTAGTAGGGAGGCTGCTATAACAACTACTCCTCTTTTCCTCTTCACAGAGGAAGTCGTGATGTGGGGTGCAGGTGGTGTTGCTTTAGGAGGTCCCTCTACCTGTTGTAGAAGGCACCAGTCCCACCTGTCAGATTCTGAGGAGGAGGAACCTTCCTCCTGGTACGTGCTGGGACCAGCTTCCATCCTTCATCTTTAACAGACTCTTCACCAACAGTCCATTGACTAATTACCCTGTAGACTCCCAAGTCCACCTGCTTCTCCACTACAGTGGAGGTTTGAGAATCCCAAGAATCTTTAGGCTGTAGCATCTCTGAATATAATCAGTCTCTCTCTTGCTTGTTTACTGAAATGCTACAAAGCCTGTTCACTTCCTCCTGTAGCTCCTTGTGGAAGTCACTCTGAAGGGCAGCAAAATGCCCTGGTGTATCACTCACACCATGCAGTTTTGTATTATCTGTGAACCTGCTGCATGCACTTCATCCCATCCTCAAGGGTGTTAATGGAGATGTTGTACAGCAAAGGGCTTGATTGTTCAGCGACTTTTTAATTCACTTTATTGTTCATTTATGTAACCTGCATTTTGTTGACCTCTCTGGGGTGATGATATAGGAGAGAGTGTAAAAAATTTTGCCAAAGTAAAGGTAAAACCCTTTCACTGGTGGGGTTTTTTTTTTTGTTTGGCTTGGTTTGGTTTGGTTTTTTTTCCACGCTTGGAGTGATAGTTCTCTGTTTCATTCTTCAGGAACCTTTCCTTTGAATGATCTCTATGACCCTTCAAAGACAATTGAGAGGGGTCTCATAGTGACACCAGCACCTCCCTCAACACTTTTGAGCTTATGTATAAACATTGATTATTTGCTTCCTAAACTGGTCCATCTTCGCTAAGTCAGTCTTCCTTGCTCCAGACCTCTCTGGTCTCCAGGATCTAGGATTCCTGAAAGCAGATTTTACTGGCAAGGACTGAGGCAAAGAAAGTATCAAGAACCTTGTCCTCTTCTGTCAGTTGTCACCAGTTTCCCTGCTCCACTGAGCAGTGGAAATTTTCCCATTGTTGTTCATGTGCCTGTAGAATATTTCCTTGTTGTCCTTCTTATTCCTTACCAGATTCAACTCCAGATGGGCCTTGGCTTTCCTAACCGCATCCCTGCAGAACTCAACAGCAACATCATACTCCTCCTGGGTCACTTGACTCTGCTTCCACCTGTTGTCCACTTTCCTTTTATGTTTGAGTTCAATTGCATGAATAAAATGGAAATGAGAGACCAATGAGAGTGGTTCTTCCATGTCTTCCTGTAACTGTTGGTTTTGTTGATTAACAGAGAGGGAGACAAATATAAAGCCATACTAATTACTACTGTGTGCTACATGTGACCAAAGATCAGCAGAAATAGGTCTGATTTTTGATAGGCTATGACTGACAGACCTTCAAATATTTTTGTTTTGATGGGCTTAATTGTCACCTAGAACTCCTTGGGTTAAAAAGTTAGACTAGATCCTGCAACAAACAGCTTAATTGTATTTGTAGCAGGGAAAATTACTATGTTTCCCTTATTCGTATTTTAGGTTTCGTAGATAGATATAAAATCATATCTACAACTGAAATTTACTTTTGTCTATTTATTACATGTCAAGTGAGAAATTCTGAGAATAGAGAAAAGAAATTTTATAAAATAATAATTTTGTAATCCTGGTAATAGAACCTCTGCAGTTTTTTAAAAGAATGCTTAAGAAACAAGTGGCAAATAAGAATGGATAATATAACACATGCATGAAAGTGGAATTAATAGAAACTGCTGATGTTCAGAAAAATGAAAGAACTGGTAATAGCAATTAATAATCGAGAAGTTCTGTGAGATGTTAAACCCACATCTGAAAAGGGAAGAAGATTAAAATACATATTGATTGGCTGATGGGCAGAAGGTAAAGTTTAAAGCAAAGAATTGACAAATACGTGAGGTATTAATTAACTCTTCTCATCATTGTGAATAAACAAGGGCTGATAACCCATATCTGTAAATTCCTGAACTGATTCCAGATTGAGTGTACTTCAAAGGTCTGTGCCATGTAAACCAGAAATCACCTTCAGAAGGGCTTTTCCTGCAGCTCAGAGGAACTAAAAGACACAATCTTTTCTGCTGCATGGTTCTCATTCTGACTTTTCCTGATGGTTTAAGACTGGTGGATTGATAAGACAGGCCCCAGAATGTACAAGTTTTCCAGGTATATCTGTGCCTTCCATGAGGACAGACAACACGGAAAAGGTAAGTGTTTCAATTTGATCAGCTGTTGATAACCAGATGTGGCCAGTTACAAAATATTTGGACTAAACCTGCAAACATGGAGACACCAAGATCCTGTTGAGAAAGGAGTGTAAGGTTGGTACTTTGAAAGCAGAACTAATAAACCATACAGAGATAGGATGGAATGCCTCCTGTGGGAAATCCTGACCCCATTGAATTTTGGCCTTTTATTCACTGAGATCTATATTACATCCAAGATGGATTACTTGCCTTCTGGGACACCCAGTGCTTTAAGGAATATTACTCAGGCAACATGTGCTTCTCAGTTTTTCCTACCTTGAGTGGAGATATTTTTGTTAGGAGAAACAGTAATAATACTACGCATTTCTTTTCTCTGAGTCTTTGAAAGCTCTTTGTAAAGCACCTTTAGCTCATTTTAAGGCTTATGTAACTATGGCCCAAAAAAGTTTTTAAGCTAAAACACTCCCTACTGTGAGTTAAATAAAGCTGAATATTCTGACTCCTTACGTTATATGGGCCCCATTTTCCTTATCTGTGGTTTTCTCTGATTTTGTTGCCTCACATTTTGATACTTGAAATAAAATTTAAAAAGTAGAATAACAAAACCTGGGTTAGAGGATTTCAGTGAAGAGTAGAAAGTGTCTTCCTCGTAACTACTTGGTGTTCCCAGCTTGTATGCAGGTTATATATGTTTTTCCCCATTTTACTTTTTATGTCTTTTCTAAAATATGTTTTGCTGACTTTAAAGACATTACTGACGTTAGATGATTTTTCTCTTTTGTTCCTGGGTAGCACTACCAACAAGAAAATAAAATTATGGTGTCCTTTACTGACATTAAAGACTTCATGTAGTGTTGCATGACCAGGAAAGTTCTGTAGCAAAAATAACGAAGAAATACAGGAGAAAGTATGTTACAGCTGACGGCACAGAAGGATTTCTATAGTTTAGCGGAGTCTTTAAGTCCTTAAGTCCTTTAATTGAAATGCAACATGAGTAAGTAGGGTTGACTCAGCTTTGTGTACTAGCTATCTTGGGTAGTTGTTTTTGAATTAAGGCAAAATTTAGGTGTCCCAAAAAGTCAGAAATCGAGCTGCAGCCTGGCCATCTCCATGGCACAGGTCCAGAGAGGGCAGCAGGGCTGCAGCCTCCTGGCACTGCCTTTGTTGGTGCAGCAACCTGCCTTACCCAGAGAGCTGCCCTCAATCAGTGAGTGTTTCTGCTGTAGTCACTGCAAGCATTGACTGGCAATTGTGATGGCCATGCTCTTTGCAAAAATTATCCCATCTTCAACCAGTCACTTTTCCAGTTCAGGCCTTGATGCGCTTTTGGATTCCAAGGTCCTTGCAGGTAGGAGGCTATGGCTGTCTTGGCTGGCCAGTCATTTTTTTCTGAAGTGCTGGCTATCCCATATAGGGCCATACTGCTGTAGTATTGGTGAGGCCAAAATGGACTGTCACCATTGTAAACCACTTATTATTTCTTGTATTCCCCTCACATATTCACAGCAGTGCTGTGTCAGTTACAATCTTTTTCACCTGCTCTCCTTCCATCGTATCTAATGCCCTTATAAGAGTTTTCAATTGATTTCTGCTGTCACATCATCCAGTCAACACTTGCTAGTGCAAGGTTTTAAGTGCCCTGGTTACTCCCTGAGTTGCCTATAAGCTGTTCAGGATTCCCTGCTGTTAGTTTTCACAAAACATTCAACACAGTTTCTGGCAAAGCCAATGAGCTCAATAGCGAAGTTGCAGCAGTAGCATAACTATGGAGATTTCTCTCTGTTTTTCTTTTCAAGCTCCTTGAAAAAGTGAGGAAGTTGATTGTCACACTGTTTTCAGTACTTAGCACAGGTCCATATTATGTCAATATGTATGAGAGAGGGGAGCTTCGTAGTGATGATGCTCAGGCATGTATTTCCAAAGGCGTCAATTAGCAGATTAGCAACCATACCTCATGAGAAAATTGAACAGGTGTACTGTATCTTTGCTGCCATATCAACATACATTACCTGGTGCTTTTAATCTACAGAGCCTACTAGTGCATTAGAGCCAGTGGAATATTAAAATCTGTTATTTGCAGAAGTAAGCTGAGGAGCAGAGCGATTAAATGACTGGCCACAAATAATGTTCAAGAGTAAATTTTAACATGGACTTTTGGGATCCAGGTTCTCAGCCCCCTTTCAAACACCAAATTTCACTAAGGTTTTTGTGTTGCTAATTAATTTTCTTTCCATTTGTTAAAAAAAAAAAGCAACAAATTCAGTCATAATCTTTAGTCAAGACCTAAGACTACCAAGGTCTAAGAAAAACTGCAGTTGGCTTTAGGGATAAATATTTCAACCTAGCAGCTCAGTGAAAGGTGAAACCTAGCCTTCACAATCTCTTTGTGAAAATGGTCCATTTTTTTTTTTCACAAGGGATCAGAGAACCAGTTTCTTCACACAGCAATATTATAATTTGTAAAATGTCTTAATTTCCCATTCTTTTTTTTTTTAAATATAGTTTTATAAAGGAAGGAATTATGATCATTCCTGTTGCATGTCTTCTAGTGCTTCAATTCCATTAGTTTCTTGTGAAGACCATCAGGAGGTATGAGTGGAAAAGCCAGGTGTAATATGGCTTCTGTGATAAACTGCCTGAAAATGATGAGAGAATAAATATTTCTAAAAGGAACAAAGTGCATTTACTCGCACTTTAAATCCACTTAAAAAACTGACACTAGTTCTCGTTTTTGTTTTGTTTCCTTCTTCTGCCATCTTAAGAAGTGGCCTGTGCTACTAGTATCTGTCAAGCTCCCCTGTTGTACTAGAAACATACTACAGCTTTCCCACTGGTCATGTTCAGGTGTATTCCATTTGAATGTCTGATGTTCACTAGGAATAATTAGGAGTAATTATGATGACATCTAGCAAATTACTAAAACCTGAGAGAGGTGGTTGTTTAAAAAAAAAAAAAAAGTGTTCACAACTAATTTATTTAATTAATGGGCTACAAGCAGTCCAGAGGAAAAGACCCTTAGGACTAAATTGTCCTTTTATGATCAAAGTAACCCACCTAGTTGATTTAATCTTTTTGGATTTCAGTAAAGCTTTTAGTACTGTCTCTCACAGGATCTTTCTGGAATAAATGTCCAGCACACAGCTGGATAAACACATCGTGTGGTGGGTGAGCAATTCGCTCAGGGGTCAGGCACAAAGAGTTACAGTAAACTGGGTTATGTCAGGCTGGTTCTGCTAGTCACTAGGGGGTTTCTGCAGGGTCGGTTTCAACATCTTCATAAACAACTTGGATGCAGGACTTGAAGTTTGCCAATGATGCTAAATTGGGAGAAGCTATTGAATTTGTCACAAGCATAGAGGTCCTGTATAGAGACCTCAGCAAATTAGAGAGACACACCAACCATATGAAGCTTCACAAAGACAAGTGCCAGATTCTGTGGCTGGAATGGGGCAACCCCAAATGCATGTACAGTGCCACGGAGAGGGATGTGAGGGCCCTGGTTGATGGCAAGTTGAATATAAGTCAGCAGTGCCCTGGCAGCCAGGAGGGCCAACCATGTCTGGGTGGGCATCAGCGCCAGCTCATCAAGGGAGGGGATTGTCCCGCTCTGCTCTGCACTGGAGTGGCCTCACCTTGAATATTGTGTGCAGTTTTGGGCACCACAATATAAGAAAGATATTAAGCTCTTAAGAGAGCATCCAAAGGAGGGCAAGGAAGATGATGAAGGGCCTTGAGGCCCTCAGGCCTCCCATATGAGGTGCGATTGAGGTTGCTTGATGTGTTCAGCCTGGAGAAAAGGAGACTGAGGGGAGACCTCACTACTGTCACAACTTCCTCCTGGGGGGAAGAGGAGGGGCAGGCACTGATCTCTTCTCTGTGGTGACCAGAGACAGATCCTAAGGCAATGACCTGAAGTTGTTTCAGGGGAGGCTTAGGATTGATATATTGGAAAAGATTCTTCACCTAGAGAGTGGTTAAGCACTGGAACAGGCTGCCCAGGAAAGTTGTCATGGCAGCAAGCTTGACAGAGTTCAAGGAGAGTTCAAGATTTTGGGCAGCTCCTCTCTCAGGTGCATGGTATGATTCTTGGAATTGTCCTGTTCAGGGCCAGGAGGTGGTCATGGTGGTCCTTGTGGGTCCTTTGAACTCAGGATACTTTATGATTCTATGATTCTATGAAATCATCTAGTCTGGGTGAAGAGTAGAGAAAAAAGGTGAAGACACTGCTCATGGGCACTCCGTTTCCTTGAAAAGATGCCATACGTCTAGTGATTGTCTGTCCGAAGATGTAACTCAAGGATCCACGTGTACTTTCACATTTCAATGCCAGGCACTCAGTCCAGCTGTCATGGGTTCCATCTTCCAAAGCTTGGAAGGTGCTTTTTCCTATCTGTTACGCCCAGACAGGAATCAGTCCCTCTAGTGGGTCAGACCTGAAGGGCATTCAAAGTAGCTGGATGCCATGTGTAACGCAGGCTGAAGAAGACATACTGGAGGGAAATGAGGCTCTAATCTGACAGAAATGTTATCATTTAATGAAAGAATGAGGTGATGCTGTGGAAGACAGTATTTTACTTCAAGGGAAAAGCAAAAGCAATGAGTTTCTAAAGTTGTGTTGAGATAACTCAGCGTGTCTCTTTGACCTGTGACAGTTGGATTTCTGTAGCACTGTACACAACCCAACTATCTGTTTGCATACACAAGATGCTGACACCCACAGTGCCTGGCAGGGTTCTGCTAACAGGATTTTTTACAGCCAATCCTTTTACAACAGAAAACACAGCAGAAGTTTTCAACTGTACAACTTTTTTTCTCTTTTGTTCCTTCAAATCATGTACATCTAGGTCTCATTTGCTGTAAAGCCTCTTATGCCTTTCAACTATCATGTAAGAAAGAGCCTATTTAGCTGGGCTATTCATGTATTCTACTTTGTCTGGGTTTTTCAGAAATATTTTGATTTAATATCTATTCTTACATGGGCAGGGGAAAGAGAACTACAACTGCTGTAAAGTCACTAAAAAATAATGATCAACTGAAAGAGGAGGTGAGAGATTGTAATGTCAATAATCTGAAAAAAAAAGTATAAATGTATGAAACTGGATTTTCTTCCTACATTACTTCCACAATTTCTTCTTCTCCCTGAATAAGAAGGTCTGCCAAAGAGCCACACTTCCAGTAACATAAAATATTTTCAGCCACCCCAAATTTCATCAGGAAGAGAATGAACAAAAATACTGAACTTTTCCTGGGGAAGAGGGGATGTAGAATCTCCAAGAGGCAGCAGAGCTGTTCTAAGTCTTCCCAGAAGGAGGGATCATTTTGTCATGACAGAGCTGCTTGGTGTGCTGTCAGTCCCAGCTGACTCTGAGAAGCAGATTCCCCAAATGTTGTGGGCACATTGTTGTGTTTGATTGGAAATCTGCTGCAACTTAGACTTATTGTGGGAGTATGAATTATGACAGTTTAGTGTTCCTACTACACTAAATTTTAAACATGCTGACGCTGTCTCTGTTAGTAACTCTACAAAATCTAGCAGGTAATTCTAGTGCCAGGGTTTTTACTATGCTTCAGGAGCTCAAAGTTTTTTTGCCAGAAAGTTGCAAAACTCCAGATTAGTTAATTAGCAAATAAAAGCTGATAAAAAGGGCTTTAAACTGCAAATATGTCAGGGCGCAGATATTTTGAAAAATGTTTCAAGTGAAAACACAGGCATATTGATTCCTCTTATCTGTATATGACTTGAAACATAGACTGAGGTGTAAGATAAATGGGGATACATCCCACATACTAGGACCATGCCACAGGGCACTCTGATAACCAAATGTGTAAACTTACAGTTATCACTGCAAATTCACATACTGATGGGTATAAGTGAATCACCTTAGAGTATTAAACCAAGCCAGTTTGGAGACTTTCTCTGGGAAGAAGCTGCTCTGAACATGCCTCCAGATTGGCAGGCTGTGATGTGCTGCCTGGGCAGGCAGAAGGATGGTTTGTCCTGGGGAAGGAGCTGCGGGGCCCCGGCGGCTGGGTGTCCCATGCTGGGCTCTGCCTGAGGTGTTGCTGAAGCGCAGCGTGGCAGGTCTTGTGGTCCTGTGTAAACAGATGTCCATGGGTTGACTCACAAAACTGTAATTAAGCACAATAGTGCAAATGTTTAATTAATCAGGTCTCATGTCCTTATTATCCCCTCACTGGGTTTCACTAATAATGACCCAGAGGAAAATTCTGCTCCTTCTGTGTATTATATTTTATTTACAAGGGTTTCATTTCTTAGATGATTTTTCTCTTTTGTTCCTGGGTAGCACTACCAACAAGAAAATAAAATTATGGTGTCCTTTACAAGTAAAACTTGTGACTGGCCTTAAATTCAAAATTAAGGGAGTCTTTGTGCTACTTCACATGGTTCCTTTAGCTGAATAAATTAGAATAACTTAGCACTTAATACATCTCTTACCTCACATTCAGAGGGTGCATAAATATTTGGCAGTAATCCTATGGCTAAACCTGAGAGGAAAATAGGTCTTGAAGGAGAACTTGTTCTGTTAAAGGAAAGCAATTCCTTCCAAGTTGGTTTTTAAACTATATGAAGGGTTAAATCGCAGAAGTGTGACTGGAGCCAAGAACAGAGTTCCAGCCTCCTTCTCTGAAGATGCCTCTGCCACCTCCAAAAGCCAGCCTCTGAAAAGAAAGTCTTAAAAAGGATATTGTTTGCATTGAGGGGATGAATTTTCCGCTGGGTAATCATCAGTGAAACCTATTGAAGGGCAAATGAGGATGGCAGGCCTGATTAATTAATATGCTATGGTGCTAAGAGCAAGATTTATGCTATTGGTTTTACAAGAGTCATTGATATTAATACTGCTCGTAAAAATTTTGTGCTGCTGTTTACTCTTTGCCACTGCAGAAATGGTATTGTAAGTACAAATGAGGGTGGTGGACTGTTGCTGTAACATTGTAATTTCACTCTTTAAGTGTTACTTCCTGCTCTACAGAAGACCTCTTGCAGAGCTGCTGTTAGATGTGCAGTTGCACTATTTTCATTATAATCTAAAATTCTGAAGGTTTTTAAACCTGATTAAAAAAAATTACTTTGTGTTTAAATCCACTTTGCAAAGATCTCCCTCCAAAATATTTATATGCCTATTTATTCATAAATGACTGCACCCCCATTTGTAGAGAATTCTATATGATGCTTTCTGAAAAATGACTTGTATATGCAAATAGGTATCTACCAGTGATCTGGGAAGCTGTACACATAGTTGTGTGTGGCATTGCATTCTTCTAAAGCTGAATGACATGGTCAGTTCAAGCCTGAAAGAAATAAGTGTTGTTACAAAGCACTGAGTAGAACAAAATATTTGGGGGATAACAAGGGCTACTGTAAAGACACGCATTCCTCTAAGCATGAAGAGGCTCATATAAAGGCGCTAAATAGTTCCATCACTTCCAGGTTGATATGCAGCACATTCAGAAGTATCTATTTCATAACATGTTAGTAGAGTAGAAGCTGAATGCCCTTGCACTGTAATACTGTTTCAGAAATGTGTTTATAGGCAATTTTGCTTTTGTTTAATAGTATGCCACAGGAAATATAGCAGTAAAAACTAAAGTGTGGGGTGTAGATGTGTGTCTTGTGCTGGAAGGGGGGGGATTGTCTGTTGCAAATAAACTTGTTCACTTCATGAAAGCATGGATGGCAACCAACCAGATCAGTGGCAGTTCAGCTTTTATTTTCCTGATAATAGACTCATGTGTTGACTTTTGCCTTTACAGAAATGTAGAACATTTTGTTGAAATGATGCCTCTTCTTTTTCTTTTTGATAAGAAACTCTTAGTGGTCATGTATAGCCCAGTAAAGCTTAGACTTTGCAGTACCTTTGCAAGGTCTCAGGACTGAGGCATGCTTGCCAGGCTTTATGATGGGGCCTTCTTGGCCTGCCTGGAGCCTTGATTTAGTTAATGTAGTTGTAACAACAATTCTTTCAATGATAGGTGACCGTTACCTAATTTGTTTTACTATTGTTTACCCTTACACAGTCACAGAATAGCCATCATTTTATCCTTTATAGTATAAAAATACCTCAATGACTTTCTTGTTATCAGGGGCTCAAAAGACAGGATTTGAAGTGCAACCTAAGCAGTGCCGTATATGGGGGGACACTTCCCTGGTCCTGTTGGCCACGCTATTTCTGATACAGGCCTGGATGCCACTGGCCTTCTTGGCCACCTGAGCACACTCCTGGCTCATGTTTAGTGGCTGTCAACCAGCCAGGTCCTTTTCCACTGGTCAGCTTTCTAGCCACTCTTCCCCCAGCCTGTAGCTCTGCCTGGGATTGTTGTGACCCATGTGCAGGGCCTGGTACTTTGCCTTACTGAACATCATACTATTGGCTTCAGCTCATCAATCCAACATGTTCAGATTCCTCTGCAGAGCCTTCCTGCACTCTAGCAGAGCAATCTTCCTACCTGATTTAGTGTCATCTTTGAACTTACTGAAGGTGCACTTTATTCCCTTGGTCAGATCATCAGTAAAGATATTAAATGGACCAGCCCTAGTACTGAGCCTCAAGGAACCCCACTAGTGAAATGAGAAATTGCTCTTTGTCTTGTTAAGCATTCATGTCTCACAAGGGGTCATGGTGGGTTTAAGTATTATGGCATAGACAATGCCTACCTTGAAATGGGAAAACAGTTGGGTTTTCCTATGGTAACACTCTTCCTGTATTTATCTTAAGGTAAATAGCAAGGGACAGCTTTGATGGAAAATTCATTATAATATGTACTTTCAAATACTATACAGGCTAAGCCAGTAACCTCAGAGAAGTGTTTCCTTTGATTTAAAACAAAAACATTTATGGGGAACTCAGCAAAGCCCGAGTCTTCAAGCAATTTCAGCAGCTCTAAGCACATGTCTGATGCTGGGGCATCACATGGTGTTTCTGAAGTTATGGGCACCCAATATCTCTGCTGTTGTTCTGGTATCAGATGCTCGTCCCTGCAGCCTCCTGACTCCACAGTATCCTGCAGAGCTCTCTGTTGAGCAAAGACTCAGTGGTGCCACTGAATGGTAAACTCTCTGCTAGGGTCATGCCTTCATTTCTTATGTGAGCCACATGTGCTCATCTCTCAACACCCGTGAGTACAGGATGCCTTCTGCTAAACCAAAAGAAATCACTCTGGGAGGGAGACCATCCTGAAAACCAGCTTGGCAATGATGTTAGCATGCCAGAACTGCCTTGCACTGATGACAGCTGGTTTTTGTGGCAGAAGACACTAGGTGCATCAAAGCATATGGTGAGTGCAGGCCTCTCCTGATGGTAGTACACGTCTGATGATTGATTACCTGCAATATGTGCAGGAAGAGTTTCATCTCCTTCAGACCTTGATCTGTCTGGGACTACTAGATCACTAATGAAGCTTTGCCTTTGTCGTTTCCACTTGTGAAACAAAAAAGAAGTTTTGAAAAAGTGGTGACCTTGCCTGCCTGTAAATTAATGCAATACTTTTCATGCAGCAGGACATAATTTCCCAGTTTGTATGGGCATGGCATTCTTGCCTGAACTCTTGTATCTGTCAGTTCACTATTGACAGCACATCAATGGATAAAAGCATGACTGCTGAGTTCAGGTAGTGGGAAGACCTGTGTGCATTTGTAATTCTTGTTGTAACGGGCTTAATTCCTTGAAAAGGATCTGTACAAATCAAGCTGCTCACTGCTGCACAGCTCTTCATTCAGGTGTGTCACCATCAGGCACTGGGGAAAACCATAACCACTGAGATCACTCGCAGATGTGGATTTGTTTGACTGATGTGAGGATGTCCTCCCACTCTGTTCATGATAGGCACCAAATACGCTATAAACTTAAGAACCTTGCTAAGATGTTGCTAAGTAATGTTTAATTAGGTGACACTTCTTTGATTGGAAAAATGGAGTTTGGTTTTATATGGCACAAAAAGATGGACTGAAGGGTCACATCTGCAGTATTTTACCTGCAGCATCAGTTGCAACCTATACTTGCTATTCATCTCTCAAGAACTTAAAATTTCTATGAGGCACTAACACCAACTTTTTTTCCCTACCATGTCCCATAACCTTTCAAGAGACTAAAGCAAATACTAGATCAGACCACAAAGGAGTCACTCAGCCTGCTGTTTTGGACATTGATACCATATAAAATAATAGAAAATCAGCATGGGCCCTAAATAAAAGGATGATATTTCTGTTAGCAATCAGCATGAGTTAAGAAAAAAGGTCTAAGGAAAGGTCTGGTGTATTTGTGATATTTTAAAATTCTGTTTTATAAAAACAGCTTGTTAATCCAATAAACTAAGAAATCTCTGATGCATTTTCTTTTGTATTAGCATGCCATTCAGTTTAAAACCTAGAATGGTACCAACCCAATATAGCATTCTGATAATGGACAAGGGACAGGTTTCGAGAACATAGTAATGAATATCTCCTTTTCTCAGGCCACGTATATTTGACCCAGCCTTTGTGCTGTTTAATATTTCCCTGAGCAATGACCATAATTGTTGGTGACACATAGCTACTCATTCCACAAGAACGGGGAAAAGCAGATAGAAAGATTGGTTATTTAGTATAGCTAGGATCCAAGAAAGCAATATACATTTCGTTGGCTCTTTCATTAATGGTGATCTTATAATTGAAGGGCTCTATAGTGGTGAAAACCCACTGTAGCCTGTGGTCCTCATGAGCAAAGAGGGTCGTTCTGTGTTCAACAGCTGCAAGGCTGGCACTGAATGTGCCTACTATATATTGCCTACCACTGGTCACATGGTCCAAGAAGGAGCTGAGATATGAAGACAGTTCAGGGAGAGGACCCAGGTTATGCTGGAACCTGAGTGTGAGCTGCGCTGTGGAGTGACATGCAGATTACTGCATAGGACCATTTTCTCTATTCACCAAACTCCTAATAAGACTAAGAGACGGGAAATTGAAGTTAGACAAATTCTGGGTAAAATGAAGACAGTTTTTCGAAGTGAGAGTCACTGAAACAACAGGGGTCATGATTCATACCTGGGGGAAATTATTTCAGTCTAAATTTCTTCTTTATTTTTTTGTTCTCTTTTCTAAAAAAATACGCTCTAGTTCAGGAACATGCATTGCTCAGGACCAGGCATTTCTTAAGGGAAGTTTGTTTTCTTTTGTTATAGTGAGTCCATTCTGACATTAAACCCTATTGATCTATTCATAGGGGCTAAAGTCAATATTTAGGCATACAATAACACATCTGACTTTTCAAAATTCTTCATTTGATTTCATTAACCTTAACTTCTGGTTGTTACTCTACTTCTCATTGATTACCTGTAAATAAAAACGAATGAGGATGCATTAGTGATTTTGACTACTGAATTATTATATGTATCATTATCACAAGGAAGTAGAATTTCATGGTGTACATGTTTTTATATATATTGATGTTGTGTATTTTCAGTTTCATGAAACAAGAAGATGACACTAGTAGAGGATCCTTCTTTTTTTTAGGTGAGTAAAGTTAGGTACCTGGTTAAGTACTATATTTCTTGAGAACAGATATAATGAGCCTCTTGCCAAAAACTTGTGAAAGTCTTCCCTTCAGCTGCAGAATAATTCCCCATGGGCTGACAGCAAGAGATCCACCAACCTCTGATATCACTAGGGATGCTTCATTGCCAGTGAGCTGGAATATGCACTAGAAAGCAAAATGAGAGCTTTCCTTCTCAACCTGGTTTTTCTCCATACTATATAATATACAAATTGAAAGATACTGTCAGTTAGGTCAGATACTAGAAGCCCATGGATGACACTGTCATCAGCCTAAAGCACTCAGATTAAGAAGAAGCACCACAGGATTTTTCTTTCAACCAGTCAAGGTAGCTAGCTGGGGTTTGCCTTGATCTTTGAACTTATCCTTTTGCAGTTTAAGTCGTGGGGTAAATCTGAAGCATTTGAAGGCAACTGTGCTTCATCAAGGCTGGATTCAGGAAACTTTTACAGTTTGTGTAGCTAGAGGAAATTGTCATCTGACATTACAGAATCACAGAATGCGTAAGGTTGGAAGGGATCACATTGGGTAATCAGGTCCAACCTCCCTGCTTAATCAGGGTCATCCTACAGCACACTGCACAGGATCACATCCAGATGGTTCTTGCATATCTCCAGTGAGGGAGACTCCACTACCTCTCTCGGCAGTCTGTTCCAGTGCACAGTCACCTGCACAGTAAAGAAGTTCTTCCTCATGTTCAGATGGAACTTCCTGTGCACCAGTTTCTGCCCATTGCCTCTTGTCTTACTGCTCAGCACCACTGAGAAGAGCCTGGCTCCATCCTCTTGATACCCTTCTTTATATACATTCGTGGGGTCCCCTCTCAGTTGGCTCTTCTTGAGGCTGAAGAGGCCCAACTCTCTCAGCCTTTCCTGGGAGACGTTCCAGTTCTTTGATCATCTTTGTTGCTCTCCACTGGACCTGATCCAGAAGCTCCATGCCTCTCTGGTACTGAGAAGTCCAGAACTGGACACAGCACTCCAGATGTGCCTCACTAGGGCTGAGTAGAGAGGCAGGATCACCTCCCTCAACCTGCTGGCAATGCTCTTCCTAAGGCACCCCGGGATCCCACTGGCCTTCTTGGCCTCCAGGGCATAATGCTGGCTCATGGACAGATTGTTGTCCACCAGGACACCCAGGTCCTTCTCTGCAGAGCTGCTCCCCAGCAGGTCAGCCCACAGACTGTGTTGGTGCCTCAGGTTATTCCTCTCCAGGTGCAAGACGCTGCACTTTCCTGTGCTGAACAAAGCTGACAGTTCTCTGCCCATCTCTCCAACCTGTCGAGGTCCTTCTGAAGGGCTGCACAGCCCTCTGGTGTATTGGCCACTCCCCACAGCTTTTTGTCATCAGTGAACTTGCTGAGGAGGCATCTGCCCCTTCATCCGAGTCACTGATGGAGAAGTTAAACAATACTGGGCCAAGTACTGAACCTTTTGGGACACCACCAGTGATAAGCCTCCAAGTAGACCCTGTGTCACTGATTGCAACTCTCCGGGGTCTGCTGTTCAGCCAGTTCTCATGAACAGTTACCAACAATGTCTTAAAATGTTATAAGATACTTGCCATATATATATTTATATACATGTCATATATATATTTTTATACATATAGACTCAAAGTAGTCTACATGAAGAGTAATTTCCTTATATGAATATTAACATTTGAAGATGAGCAGTAAAAATTATTTCTTCACATAACTCTGTTGAAGATCAAGAAAGCACAACCACAGAGCAATTAAACCTTAGCATCATTTGGCATTATTTAGAAGTGAATATGAGGAGACTCTTCTCCTCAGCTGTACACAGTCTGAGTCACTTGAGAAGGAAACAAGGAACTAACACTTTTTTTGAATTGGAGCTTTGCCACAGCCCTTTGTTGAACTGGAGCATGTGTTAAGTAAGGTTTTTCACAAATACTACAAGTAGGTAAATTGAGAGCGGTTTTGGCACAGTTGTTTGCTATAAGTAAGAATTAGGTTGTTAAAGGCAGTGGACAGAATGTTCAGCCTCTGATGATGCTGTGCATCATAAGAAAACTTAATCAGAATAAATCTTCTCTTTCAGGGAGACTGGAGGGAACCCTTCTGTGCCGAGGAGAAATGGGCACCAGCTTCAAGTGACAAGTTCATCGACAAGGCCACAATTTAATAAGACTGTCTAAAGCTTTTACAGAGAACCCAGGGGTGATCAAGCTGAAAAAAACCCCAACCACCACCACAAGAAAAGTAAGCAAACAAATAAACAAAAACAAATACAAATCTGGAAAAGAAATCAGTATCTATTAAAAATAAAATGAGTAGCAGCAGAAACAATAGTAGGGAAAATTCAATTTAAGTAAGAGAAAGAATGAGCCAATGACCTTTTCTATGAACTCTAGTGTTCAAGTTTTCTATAAACACCATCGAACTCATGCAAATATGTTGTGCCAAAAGCATCTGAGACAAAGAATAAATAAATAAAAACCATATGGAGATCCATTTGGTCACCGTGCCAGAACTAACCTTTGAAACAGGCTATAGTTCTAAATATGGGTAAGGGGATGTGGGGGAGTGGGTGGGAAGGGGGCTGGGAAGAGAGAGAAAGAATAAAAGACCTTTTGTTTTCTTCACTGAGGGAGAAGGCTTCTTGCTCCAGGCAGTCTTCGTGAGTTCACTGTTCCAGGACACTTTGTCATTGTGGTGGCATTGTTGGGTTCCTTCTCTTTGTCATATTCTATTGCAGTCTGGGACTTGACAGCAGAAAAGGATTTTTCTGAAATAGATTCAACTGGTTATCATTGCATCCACCCACCCACATGCAAAAAGTCCCAAAGTGTCATCAGTCACAGATAATTTTCTGGAAAACATGAACTCCTTGACTCTCTCAGGAACCATGACAAAAAACACAACCTTAGCAATGATGTAGTAAATAAAAACTCTGGGTTTTTAACATGACCATATTTTTCTTCTTGTTCTTCCCAGTTTGAAAACACAAAAAACATTTGAATTCTTTCATGTCTGTAAAGGAGTGGGAGTCAAGTCTTTCCCACAGTTCTGTATACACGTCACATTTAGGCATCCCTCTCCTTTTGACAGAACTAGGTAACTAAATGTAACCCACCATTTAGGCATCCCTCTTATTTTGACGGAATAGGTACCTAAATGTAACTCACCACTCCCTACTAGGACATGCTGTCAGAAACTTTGTATATGACAGAAAGACAGATGTGCCTTTTCTCTTGTCACAATTGGATTTTGACTGATCTGCCCAACACTGTGGTTGCAGCTCTTGAAATAGACCACTGCAACCACACGTATTTCCAGTGACACTGTTGTTTGTGCTTCAGTATTAGTGGGCTTCATGAGAGACTGGCAGTCCATTCCAGTATATCCAGTTGTTGATTGCATTGTGGATATGGCAGGAAACCTAACTCCCACACATAACATGATAAATGTAACGAGAAACTCTTGCCCAGCTATGCGTTCTGGGATGGCGAAAAAACTGTATGCCCTGTTTCTTGCCCAGAGTAAGCACTGGAGGCAATAAAATAAAAAAAGCAAACCTCACCTCATGGTTCAATGGAAGTCCTAAGTCAGGTAGTTACAATCACGGAAGAGTGTAGGTCATAAACATACACACACAGACATATATATTTATATATATATTGGTAGGGGAAATTTATTCTGTATTCTCCTGCTGAGTATTAACATATGAGAGAGAAAACTCTCCTGTTGTGACTGATATATTTGTGGGGGCTAGCACTAGCTGAGTAAAGATATGAGAGGTGTGTGGAGAAAAGTGAGTGGGACTGAAGAGAGCACGGATGAGGGAGCATCTGGAGACCTTCAGACAAGCCAGTGATTTCAAGGGATATAACTTCACAGTATATGTTAAAATTAAATCAAGAGAACCAGTTGACTGATGAAGAGGGAAGCTTTAATACTCATAAAATACAATGAACTCATTTAAAGTGTCAGGGGATATGTAAGCGGACTGACTCCAAACCAAACAACAGTTTGTCTCCTTGTTTGGCAATTATTAACTTCTACTATTATTAACTTTTGCTAAATCTCAGGGTGAGCAAAGCCTACATCCATCTCCTTAGAAGTGTTTATTGAAATTAGTTCTGGAAGAGAAAGTAACTGGGATCTATCTTCATATTCTAATGCTCTGCTAAATACTTAATAATGAAAATATGTTTAGGCATAAAATTAAGCAACTGTCAATTAAGGGACAGATCCAAAGGAGCATGTAGATTCTTAAAGTTCTCCTTCAGCTTCCCTAGGTCAAATTTTGGCCTTTCTGAATTCAGTGGATGATTTTCTTCTGTGAATTCAAGTTAATCTATAACGTATTGAAGAACAGGTTGCGTTATATGGAATTTGGATCAGGTGTATGCTGAAGATATGTATTGTTCAGCTTTGCAAAAAAGGCCCAGGGGATCCTCATGGATGACAAGCTGAACATAAAACAACAACATGCCTTGACTGCAAAGAAGGTTAATGTCATTCTGGGCTGCGCTAGGCAGATTGCTGCCAGCAGGTCAAGGGGGATGATCCTTTCCCTCTCCTCAGTGCTGGTAAGGCCACACCTGGAGTTTTGTGGCCAGTTCTGGACTCTCCAGTAAAAGAGAGACTTGGACATACTGGATAGAGTCCAGCAAAGGACCACAAATATGTTTAAGGTTGTGGAGCATCTCTCTAAGAAAAGGTTGAGAGAGCTGGCACTGTTCAGCCTAAAGAAGAGCAGGCTCGGGGGGATCTTATCTTTGTGAAGAGATACTTGATGGGAAGGTACAAAGAAGGGCAGACAGGCAGTTTTTGGTTGTGTCCAGTGGCAGAAACAGAGGCAGTGGGTGCAACCTGAAACACAGGAGGCTCTGTCTTAAAGTCAGGATAACAGTTTTTCACTGTGAGTGTGACTGATCCCTGGTACAGACTGTCCAGAGGTGTTGCAGTGTCTCCATCCTTGGGATATTCAAAAGCCATCTGGATATGGTCCTGGTAAGTGGCTGTGGGTGGTAGGTAGACTGCACCATCTGACTTCTAGACACTCCTTCTAACCTCATCCACTCTGTGATTCTGCTACATGTGTGAGATTCCTGGATGGCTATTTCTTGCACCATAGAAAATCTAGTTCAATTGCCTTTAAATAATTTACTATCTTCATAAGAAAGGTCAGTTGCACTAGGACTGATATTCTGTCTTTGTGATAAACTTCTGATCACAAGGTATTTATTTTGCATTCTACAATATGTCTTAATTTCTAGGGAGTTTGTAAAGGGTTAATAAATGCTTACTAGAGGTGAAAAAGAGGTATAAGCCTTGCAGTAGCAAGTGATATCAAAGTTTATAAGCATGTCAAGATGAGGTGTAATGCATGTTTTTTTATAATGGCTGGCAACCTATTGACTGACTGGATTTTAAAACTATTGATTATTTATTACAATATCTATTAATCACTTATTGTTATTAACCATTTAGTAATTTTCCATTTGCTGTTTTTAAAGTGAAACTTGATATAAAATTATGCCTTCAGTGGAAATAAAGAAACCAAAGTAAATGCAGAATATTAAAGTCTGGCTTTTATATGAAAAGTTTGAGTTTTAATTGTAGGTTTTTAATGTGTCTCAGTCTCTATACCAAGATGTGTAGGCCTGATTAATTTTGGCTCATACAAATATTTATTATGTGTGCAAACACATTTCATTCTTTCAATTTATAAAACTTAGATTGTCCCCAGAAATTTTTAAAGAACCCAGTTTTGTAAGGGAATTCAGAAATTCTCCCCAGGAACAAAAACTTGGGTAAAAGTCTGGTGTGTGATCCTTTTCTTTAAATGATGAGAGAGATATTTCTTGAATCTAAGCAAAAAAATTAACTTTGTGATTTAATCAAATATGTTTGATTAGTATTCCAAGAGGAGTTGTTCATAAGGACACCATGAGTACAAGCTGACTCTGGGCCTGGATTAATGGGAAGCTTCTGTACAGTCTTTTTGTTAACTTCATGAAAACATTTGTTAAGAAGGACATCTAGTGGGTCATCTAGTTCAGCATCCACAGTGTAGCTATTTGTGTTGAATTCCTACCAGGTTGAAGGGTAGAAGAGGGGAAGGACAAAAGGCATAGCTTTGAGGTCAAACTGCTTGCCCAGAACACCTCTTGCCCCTCTCTCCTCACACCCAAGCTCTGCTGTCATGAGCAGAAAGATTTTCCTGCAATCATATTCTCCAGCCTGAAGCTTTTTTTCTGTTGAGGGAGTTTTGGGTGACATTGATTTGGTCTCAGAAGTAGAGACATAGATCAGCAGTGGTTTGCTTTCCATTTGATGCTACCTGGGTTACAGTAGCACAAAGCAAAAATCCTTAACTGACTGTCATTCCACATTAAAGTAGGCAGAATCATAGAAATATCATCAGCTGGCCATGATAAGACCTGGATGAATATTTGGAGAAGGAGAAAGTCTTTCTGCCATTGTCAAGAGTGATCCTCTCGTGGTGGGAGTTTGATTCTGTGAGGTCAGCACCCTGGCTGCTCTGCTCCACTCGGGGATGCAGGAAAAGATGAAAGGTCTGTTCTGCCCGGAATGTCTCTAGCTGGCTCTCCTCTAGGGCTTGATTTTTGGGTCTTGTAGGAAGAAGACCTTTTCCATGTGGATTGTCAGTACTGGTATATGTGGGAAGATTTCTCTCCATTGCTGAGCCACCCATCAGCTCCTACTGCTCACAGAGGTGGCTTTACATCTTTCTCTGCCAAGAGGCTGCTAGAAACCTTGCCAGAGTTTATAGATATATGGGATATTAATTTCCTACCTCTTGGCACTCACCTGGAAGATGAGTGTGCACTCCACGGCCTGTGAACCATTCTGCCACTGCAGACTCAAACAGCCCTACATCATGTTTCCTTTGACAATAAATACTTCAGTATATAAGCATGTTGCTCATCAGTCATGATACAGGTTATAGAAATCCCACACTGTTTCTCACTGTCCTGGTGTAGCCACCACAAGCATAAAACTAAGCTTTGCCGTGCTTTTCCACAGCACTATCATGATTTTATAAGTGTCTCATTTCAATGGTTGGTATAAAGAATCCTTCTAAGCCAAGGAAATTCCTGTATACCAAATCAGAAGATCTGACTGAGCTAGCTACTTTTTGTAACAGCAGCAAAAGCAGCAGCTGTAGCACTGATAGACAGAAATCCCATCACAACCATCACCATTTGTACTGGTTTAACCCCAGATGACAGCTAAGCCCCAGCCAACCACCTGCTTGCTTCCCTCACTCTGGTGGGATGGGGTCAAGAATTGAAAGAATAAAAGTGAGTAAAGCCAGAGGTTGAGAAAAAGACAATTCGATAGGTAAAGCAAAAACCACACAAAAGCAAAGCAAAACAAGAAAGTTGCGCACGGCTTTCCATGGGCAGGCAGGCGTTCAGCCATTTCAGGAAAGCAGTGACTTGGGAAGACAACAGTCATCACTCCGAATGTCTCCCGCTTCCTTCTTCTGCCTCCAGGTCTATATGTTCAGCATGATGCCATATAGTATGGAATATCCCTTTGTTCAGAAGGGATTGCCTGTCCCAGTTGTGTCTCCTCTCAACTCCTTGTACGTCCCAGCCCACTCACTGGCAAGGTGGCATGAGGAGCAAACAAGGCCTTTACCCGGTGTAAGTGCTACTTAACAGTAACTAAAACACCCTTGTGCTATCAACACCGTTTGCAGCACAAATGGCAAACACAGCCACATAACAAGCTACTGGGAAAAAAAGATAACCCTACCCTAGCCAAAACCAGCAAACTATTTTAGTTTCAGTTCCCCAGCTTAGGAAAATGCCTGGAGTTTTTCACTTTCCTTTTTACTCTAATTTCCAGTCACTTAAGACCCCAACTCCACCATTTTGCTAAGTCAAGAAGGCAGATTATCATAGAATCATAGAATGATTAAATTCGAATAAATGTTTGATTAAATAATGTTGCTTTAATTAATAGTGCTTCCAACATCATGCTTGCTGAAGAGAATATCCATGTGACAAATACCTTTAATGCATGATACTCTTAATCCACTACTAGTTTTTGACTAGGAGTTATTCCTTTGTGCTAGAGCAATTTCACCATGGTGGACCTGTCCCTCTGTAAAGCTCAATTCACCAAGCAATCCTGAGGTGTGGAATGCTCTTAGTACACTTTATTCAATCTAAACTTTGCAGGATTCGTCCTCTAACTTGTGGGAGAATATAGCCTGTGGGGTCAGAGAGGAAGACAATTAAGTAACTTGATGAAAAATGGTGGCAAAGAGAGGTGGCTTCCTGAAAAGGATGACAGTTCAACAGGAAAACAAAACACCACTGTTTCCATTTTCTTACTGAGACTATGGTTCAGTTGCTTTGGCCTTAGCAGCAGTCTACATGGAGCTCCCTGTCAGTTGCCACGTCACATCGCATTCACTTCTGCATTGTGTCACTACTCTCACGGAGAGAACAGGCAACTCAGAGAATTTCCTTTGCTGTTACCTGATATACCATTATTCACCTCTTATCATTTTAGCAAAGCAGTTACACTGCTGTCAGAGGTAATGGAGAGCAAGCCACTAAGAAAATTGGCTGTAATTTATTTATCAATTTTTTCTACATACCACAAAAAGACACCATCTACTTTACAACTGGGTCTAAGGTATCTGAGAGCCCTTGAAGTTCATGGTTTTCCGGTATTCTAAATTCTACTTATGGCTTTTCCTGTATATGACACATAACACCACCCCTGTGGTCTTCAAGGCCAATTTCTTCTTTGCTTTCTTTAGTCACAAATCATTCTGAGGCATCCCTTAAGTGCATTTGTATTGTTAAGTGCACAGGCCTGATTTGGTGTTAATTCAATTTGAGTGCCCTTAATATCTTGCGGGAGTGAGGCAATGCATGCGAGCTGTACCTTGTAAAAACAGGTTCCAGGTCTGCCTGAGAGCAAAGCACCTTTCCCACAGCAATTTACCAAAGTTGCTGATAAAATTTTCATAAGGAAACCTTTTTAGTCTGACCCTATTGTGTTGTTCTACCATTAAGAGTTGGGGAACTGAGACTGTATTCTGGTGACAGTTTATCACAATCTCCATTACTTTAGTGTACAGACAGCCTACTGATGGGTCAGAGCCTGCATCCTGTCCTCTTACAGTGTGGAAATGGCTTTCAGGACTGGAGCCCAGAGGCCAGAGTATGCCAGTTGCAGCATGTGTGTGTCAATACAACTTCGGTGAACTCTAAATAAACCAGTCACTTCTAACCCTCAAATAATGCAAGATGGGACATTTTAGTGGATTTGGGGCCAAGCAAAAAGAAGGAAAAGCAGAAATAGGAATAGTTAGCTCTAAGGAATGTGTGAAAGAAACTATCACATTTTCATTGAATAAAAGATATTTGACTAACAATCAAGAATGACAAGCCAGTTTTAAAGTAATTGGAATAAGCAAATGCTTATTCTTACAGGAGGACTGATTTTACTCTCATATAAGTTATTGTAAATCCTAAACAACTCCAACATTAACTCAAAAGTTTTATCTTATAAAGGTGAACCAGTGTCTAATACCAAGAAAAGTGCCCATCTGCCTGACAGATTTCCTCTCTACACTGCTTTCCCCCCACCATACTCTGGAGAGCAGGTAGCTGCAGCAAGGGAGTCTGAGTGAAGGGTCCAGCTGCTGCACACGTGATGTTCCAAAATCTGTATGTTCTGTCATGCTGTATGAACACATTTTTTTCCAGCCTTTTTAGAAAGCATAACCAAAGTAGTCTGGATGTCATCTAAAGACTTCAACACATTGTTTGAATTGCTATCTAGTTTTCTGAAGCAAAACTGAGAAGAAAAACTCAATTATGAAACAAACAAGAAAAAGAAGAGATGACAGGGAAGGAGAGATAGAGAAAGTGGGGCAGGGACAGAGACATGGCAAGATGAAAGGGTGAAACACACTAAAGGAATGAGGAAGGGGAAGAAAGAAAGAGAAACAGAAACAGTTAAGAATATTGAAGAAAGGAAAAGAGAAAAAGGAAAGAAAGAAAAGGAGGGAAGGAAGAAAAGAAAGAAAAAGGAAAAAAGAAGGAAAAGAAAAATGAAAGAAAAAAGAAAAGAAGAAAGAAAAAGAAAGAAAAGAAAGGGAAAAAAAAGGAAGGAAGAAAGGAAAAGAAAGAAAGGAAAGAAAGGAAAGGAAGGAAAGGAGGGAAAAAAAAGGAAGGAAGAAAGGAAGAAAGAAAGGAAGAAAGAAAGGAGGAAAGAAAGGAAGGAAGAAAGAAAGAGAGAAAGAGAGAAAGAAAGAGAGAAAGAAAGAAAGAAAGAAAGAGAGAAAGAAAGAAAGAGAAAGAAAGAAAGAGAGAAAGAAAGAAAGAAAGAGAGAAAGAGAGAAAGAAAGAGAGAGAAAGAAAGAGAGAAAGAGAGAAAGAAAAAGAGAAAGAGAGAAAGAAAGAGAGAAAGAAAGCAAGAAAGAAAGCAAGAAAGCAAGAAAGCAAGAAAGCAAAGCAAGAAAGAATGCAAGAAAGAAAGCAAGAAAGAAAGCAAGAAAGCAAGAAAGCAAGAAAGAAAGCAAGAAAGCAAGAAAGCAAGAAAGAAAGCAAGAGAGAAAGCAAGCAAGAAAGCAAGAAAGAAAGAAAGAAAGAAAGGAAGAAAAGATGAAAACAACCTTAGGGTTTTACATTGAATTTAACAGAGACTGAAATAGAGGTTTGGGAGCTTAGCCAGTGTTGCATGGCTGTTCAGCACAGGTAACTAAATTCCGTGGCTGGATGGCTTGAATATAAGAAGCATCTTCAGTAACCTAGCATACAATGATAAATCTGTTGCACTCTAAGTTGCCTCTGGTAATCTTGCCCTCCCTACCAGCATGACTTACTCTCTGTTGCTGGTGGGCAAAAACGTCGATCCTGTGTCCTATGGAAGTCATTTGGAACACTGCCTATGACATCAATGAATACTGGATCACACCCCAGGTATAAAACAATAGCTTTGCTTCTAGTCAGACCAAATAGACGAATAAATCAGAGCTTTGTGTGTGTGGAATCAGAAGTGGTTGTGAGTGTTTCTTGCAGGGGCATTTTACAGTCCAAATGTGACCGAGGCAATCTGATTAATTATTGGATAAGGCTTGAAGCTAGCACAGAGTTACAGATACCAGCTAGAGAACTGTGGTACAGAGGAATTTATAATACCTTTGACCATGAGCCTCTCCATCATCAGGGATATTCAAAGAAGACAGAAATAAGGCAATTCTCTCTATGTGTTTTTAATAGGGAAGAAAAAGAGACAGCAAATGCTTACATCTGTTTCTCTCTCTGGCACTCAGTATTATACTCTAACATTGTGTTCTACTTCCAATTTCTTTTGGAGAAATATGAAAGTTCTCTGAAAAGATCCGAGCTTACTTAGTATTGTGTGCATGCCCTACACCAAATCTCAAGCTTGTACTGTGTCACTGGTTTAGGTGTTTGACAGCTGGCTTGTCACATATAAGCAAGGCAGAAGGGGCAAAGGGCAGAATAAACGTCACCACAGACCGTGTCTGTGGCCAGATCTGCTTCATGTCCCTGCACCAGTGAGGTCAGTTGCAAAGCAGGGTTCTGTGAAAATGCTGGGCTACCTGAGGTAAGTGCTTTCAACCCTGATTCAACCTCAACTGTTTTGTTCTAGTCTGGATCTATGTTGGTCCTTCAACTGACTATCTCCTCACAGCTTTTCTTGATTTTCACAAAATGCCTTGTGACAAATTTTTGAGGGTGGAGGGAATATAGTCTGACTTAGCTTTCCTATTCAAAACACTGGAAAAATTATTCCTTTTTTAATTTTCTGGGTAATTTGGGTTTTGTTGTTCTTGCTGTTGTTTTGGTGTTTGTTTTGTTGTTGTTTTTATTGTTACTAACACTGAGATGAGCACAAAGAGTTAGTGACTTCAGAGAGGAGCCCGCCAGGATGTTCTGGATGACCTGCTGTGAGATACATTTCTTTGAACTACAGTGATTAGATGTGGCTAGTAAGAGAGAGATCAGGAATGTAAAGGGGCAGGTGATATGCCATAGCATCGTGGGGCCAAAAACACATGGTTCTTTAAGACACATAGGTAAATTCTACAACAGCAACTGCAGTAACTGCCCCAGACACCGTGAGTGGGTTAGGAGGTCCTTTCTGATGGATCAGAATTAGGTCAAAAAAAGACAGAGGAAAAGTCATAGTTTCACTCTCTTGCTCTCACACCATAAAGAAATTTATTTACGGTTATAGTTACTGAAATATGGGGGTTTTAAGAATTAATGGGTGAAGGTTATTTGCAGTGAATTTCAGGGGTGGGAAGTCTGTGTTGGCAGGATTTGTGCTACCCTTCAATAACGCAGAGGCAAGTCTGTGTGAGAGATGGGAGACAGCACTGTGCTCTGGAGTCTTCCAGCATTGCTCTGCTTCCATCTATGGATACATAAAAATGCCTCTGTATGGTGTTTTGAGAGAGAAAACTCCAGTTTAATCAGGCAAATAGTCTTCGACTTCCTAATCTTGTGAGAAATGGAAATGCTCTTCTCTCTCCCTTCCTCTATCTCATATCACATTTACCATAAAAAAATGATTTCAGTAGGACTGCTATCTTTGTATCTTTCTCTATAAACACTTCAAGCCCCATTGTAAAACTCACATGGAAGCAAATAAACTTTCAAATTAAACAGAAAACCTCAGGAGGTCTTGCTGCCTGGACATAAGTTGTGTAGTCAGGAGAAAAATAACCAAAATAAGAAGCTATGGGCCATGCCTTATGCTAACAGAGACAGGTGTTTCCCTTGACTATTTTGAAATAAGGTCTCAGCCAAGCCCTTTTCGCATGGCTTCAAGTGGGAATGTGTCTTATTGCTCAAGATGCTAAAAAATTTGAGTGATTTACACACTTCTAAACCTACTCTGCACTTCAAACATTAATCATACATAATCCACAACAGTGTCACTCTCTTTGTGCACTATGCTGGAAGTATCTGTGTATCATATATTCAAATTACATTGTGTGCTTGAGGGAGCTCGTGATCCCCAGAATACTTCTGTGGCAGCATGGTTTGCAAGCTCCACACACTACTTGCAAACATCTATTGTGTATGTGACTGCAAGCTTGAATCCCTGCCTGGGATTATCTGAAAACTCTGGAACTTGCCAGCAGGAAAATTTACAGCTAAACAATTATATTGTTGAAACTCTGACAAATCCACACCAGTTTATGACTTTGAAAATAGGGCTAGGTGTGAGCAACTGAATATATTATACACTGTAGCATGGCCTCCTGGGGCCTGCATTATAGAGTCTGTTTACTTAGACTGACGCTTTTCATTTTTCTTTTCTTCCAGACGTTATTGCTGCAAATTATATCTTTGCTCAGTACGGATTTGCTCCTCCAAAAACTGTTTAGATATTTGGATAAACATCTTCTGAACAAGTTCTTTTATTATTATGTTGATGATTTTTGAAAGCAATCCAGCAATAATGCAACAGACAGCCAACACAATGAGTAAAAACAAGCAGAACTGCATTACAGTGGTACATCAGACTACATGGAGGTGGGATTACCAGAAGTCCTCTCCAGTGCAAAGTAGTTCTAAAAAACTTCAAAACTGGACACAAAGGATTGCTTTTCTACCCATAACGTTTCTGTAAAAAGAACTTTAAATCCCCCCCAAATAAACTGATGACTTCTTGCCAAGGGTGAAATAAATCTCACTCAAGCACTGAACAGCATTCATTTTACTTAGACCCCCATAAGTAGGCAGATACATTATTGCAAAGTAAAACTACTCAGAAAAAAGAAGATTAGTTGTTAAAGCCAATGACAGTGTTTCCAGATAGAATCAGCACCGGATCATGCAGAGTGGCAGCACTTTTTTCTTCCTGCTATATTGATACCAGAAATTGGAAATTCACTACAATTCTCCATTTCGTTTAGAAATTCCAAGATCTCTGATGCTGAATGCCAGAAAAGGTGGCAGTAACTGGTGACCTTATTGTACACAGGTACATTAGCTGGAAGAGTGGTGTGTTTTTTTCTAGTTCTACAAGACAAAAAGTAGAAGAGCAAAATTTCTTTTTGAGATCATTCCCTGATTGACAAATAAATCATTCTTCATCTCACTCAGGAAGGACTGAAGAGCACCTTTTAGATAAAGAGATGGCTGAGAAATGGCAGTTTTGTCAATGTGGGCTTGAGTTATAAAACACAAAGTATACCTTTTAAGTATAATTTTATGAACAGAAAAAGTATATTTTGGTCTGATGCATGAATCTTTTATCTACCTTACTCCTGCCATTCGTATTTCCTGCCATTTGGGAATATCCCAAATGGCCTCTGCTTCTCTGTTGTTTTATAATTCCTTTTGTACAGCAGCCAATGCTAACATTTCTTTCTGAGTGCAAAAGTTGCTTATGGTTTTGATGTACCTGTGCCGTACAGTACTTGCCAAGTACTTGGGCTGGACAATGTGCTTTCTGAGTTCTTTAAGAAGAAAATTTGACCTTGCTCACCTTGAGGAGGAAGAATTTCTACGTTGAGTTCTTGCAGGACATCAGAAATGCAGAAGAGCTGCTGAAGCAGAGGGCCAATGAACCCTCACAATAAACTTCAGTTTCTCCAGGGCCTTCACAACTACCAGTAATGGCCCTTGCTCTGAAGCATATGGGGAAATAGGAATGCTGCATAGGGGCTTGAGCTCCATCTAGAAACTTAAAAACCTGCTTTGGTTGTTTCAGAAGATACTTGGAGTGGATCATAGAAACCTCAGTTCCACTTGCTTACTGTGCGCTAGTGTAGCTCATGCTCTGGTATGGAAACAGGGATAACAGGCTCATTTATTTTTCCCTTGTCTTACCACTTTAGTTCCCCATGTGCAGGATTCCTCTGTCTGAATACCAGCAGTGTTCTCAGATCTGAGATGGTGTAGCCATAGTGCTGAGGATACTGCTCTCTGGACTAAGGGATTTTTCCAGTCCTGCATTATTACACCCCTGTGGAGTTTTTTCCATTATCGCGGAATCCCAAGAATCAAATGAAAGCAGCACTGGTACAAATCCAGCACATGCAAAAGCTCACATTTCTCTATTTCCCTGAATTTATGTTGTTTATTTATGTTTTGTGGTGTAAATGGGACTAGAGGTCCAGACAATAGCTAGCATCTTGTAAATAAAAATGTGTGTGTTATGCCGTCATCACATTTGAACCTATTTTAGAGATCATCGAAACCTGGAAGGAGAGAACAAGGGACAAGTCACTCTTTTCTTGCAGTGTCTTCAACATATTTACTGCTGCATGAGAATTTTCAAGGCTGGCCATGCATTCAGAGCTGTCCTTACCCATGATCAGTTTGTGCTAAATCTGGCTGACATTTTGCTGAGGACTGAAAAGAAAAAGACACTAAGCAGTTCTTGTCGTAGAAGTGGCTTCCATTTTTGGCTTAAAGATTGAGCAAATTAAAGCACAGGTTCTGCAGTAAAGAACTGTTTCAACTGAAAATATTCTACTGTCTCAACAAGTGCTCTGCACTCTGACATTTTAAGGACAACAGATAATTTACTTCATTCTGCAAAGTTTTAAGGTAACTGAATAAACTTGCCTGCTCAAGAGAAGTATGTAGTTTGCTGGCTGACCATGACCTAATTTATTTAGGGTTTTCCCTGAAATTTTCAGTTTGGGAAAAAGTGAGGATACACAGCTGAAAAAGGAGACAAGTACCCCCAGCTTGCAACCACCTCAGATTCCCTACTATTTTTCCTTTTTGCAACTTCAAGCAGTACAAAGATGGACAATGGAGGTAGGGACTGTATCTGTATCTAGTTGTCATTTATCCTGCCTCCAACTCCCAGAACCCATGGAAGTTCAAGTTCCCTGTCTGAGTGGAATCAAAAGAGTCTCAGTCATTACTGTCAGATGGTTTCGTATTTTGTGTATGTAATTTATGCCAACAGCTAGTAGCAGACACGGTGTGGTGATTTGCTGAGAGTGTCTGTGAATAGTCTTACCTCCAGTGCAGTACTGAGCAAGAGGCTATGGAGAATCTACTTAGACCTGGACAGTATTTAAAACCTGCCATTCACTCCAGAACACTGCTGCTCACTTTGACATCCCATGTCAGCTCCTTAAATCAAAGCCCTCGTACTCAGGAATGAAGTAAATAAATTATAAGCTTTATTGATTGTGTCTATTGTGTGCTCGTTCTTTAGCACTGACTAAGCCATTCAAACCATCGTCCCAACATGGATCAGGCTCCCCCTAAAACCCAAAATGGCAACTCAGGAGGGAGCAGAAATGTTTTCTTTCGTTGATCCAAGATTCCATCAGGGACGGTTTTGATCTCTACAACTTTACAACATCCATATGGTCAGGAATGAATTAGTTGGCTTCTTTCAGTGGGATATGGGATCAGAGTTTTAGACTGGACAGCAGCCCACTGTGATACACTCTTTTTTTCTTTTTTTTCTTTTTTTCTTTTTTTTTTTTTAAGAGTATTAGTAAATTTCTCAAGATTTTTGGAACCATGCCCCCAGTTTGTCTCTTACTTGGTCTTTTATTCCATCTGTATGACTTTGTTGACTTCAACTAAATAACTGGTATAAATGCATATCA
>JAYRBT010000093.1:40311161-40332679 GCA_036023395.1 Myiotriccus ornatus | reverse complement strand
GCCCAGCTACCTTCAGAAACAGTCTGGCAGTAACTCCCACCTAAGCAGTCAGAATAAATCAATAATGAGCTTCAGTCGAGGCAATTACTTTAAACAAACGCATTCATTCACCACATTGGACTGGGTCCCAAATTTTGGTTCATGACGGCAACAGAGTAGGGTGTGATATCTGCACCTGACTTTCTCTCTGCCATTTCCTGCTCAACTCCTGCTTTGATCTCTGTCTCGGAATATAATTATGAAGTCTGAATCAGAACCAGGCTCTCATTTCTGCTGCCTCAACTTGCCCTCCTCTCTTAACTCTTAAGGAAGACACTGTGATTCACAAATGCTTGCCTTTTATTTTTAGTCCAATAAAAATGGACCACCTACAAATTCAGGTTGCTTTTTTCTTTTTATTACCTGCTTTTTATTATGTAGCCAGCTTACCCCAAAAGTACCCAGTAAGTGCATATAAAACATAATTAATCTTCTGAAAGGAATGCATCTTATTTGCCTGAAACTATTGTACCAAACCCCTAGGTAGCAGACACTGGCTGAGTTCCACTGAAATCAGCACAGCTATCTTCATTTAAAACAGTCAGTGTTTGGTCCAGTCTTTTTGCTCTCAGTGATAAGTGCATTCTGAGCAAGATCTTCAACACTAAAGAATTTGTTCTTGGTTACCAGTGGGGGCCAGTTAGCATAGATCTCTTAGCCAAAATTAAACTGTCCTGATTACACCCTCCCCCACGCCCACCTCAGTAGACACTGTTTCAATATTTGGCATTTAAAAATTACTTACTACGGAAAAAATATTTACATGGCAAAGGTATTTTTCTGATGCTTTATGCTGACCTCAGAAGACTAGGACCTTGAGGTCCTATGTCCTATATCCCATGCTTTCTTTAAGTGGTGTAGTAATCACATTAGGTTACACTGATATATTTAATTATGATACCAGTTCCTGTTTGTTGAAAAGAGACTAAACCTGAAGAATTTCCAACTAAAACCCAAAGGGGCTGTTTTTCTTACACGCAGTTCTTGGTAAAGTTATGATGCTGTTTATGTAAAATTTTGTTCAATCGGGACCAAGAATTATAAGGAATCTTATATTAATCAGGACAGGTACATCTATACATACGTACACAGACATACGTATATACAGAAGTACCAGCTCTCGTACTGATCCTTCTTCCAAGTTTTTGACTAGTCTAAGTGCAGCGTACAAGCAACATAAGCAAGGGCAGAATCATATATTCTACCTCTAAATTTAGAGTTTTGGTTTTGTAAAAAGAATTGTAATGTTTGCCCCAGACATGTTTGTTGACAAATAGTATAGTGTTTCATCCTTTATTAACCAGGACATTTTACTGTAGATGATTTCATGTTACCACCACAAATAGCACACATCAAGTGCTTGTGCCTAGAGACTGTTGTAAATTCACGTGGGAGTGGTAAGGTTGTAGAAAAAGAACAGTAAGTGCATGCATAGAAAGCAGAGGCCAACTGTTTACAGCTCTACATAAATGTTCTCCTTATGTTTCTTTTATTTTTTTATTAGAAAGTGAGAAGACAAAGGTCGAGCAAAAGGTACCCAGCAAATGCCTGCCATTGCTGACTACTGAACAAGACCAAACTAAGTTTAGCTAATCCTCAGTCCTTCCTATTGTAGAGAAGGGCAAGGTCTAGAAGGAGTAAATCAAACACCTACTTTTCTACTGTAATTTTAGAAAAATTCTTCAAACACTGGAAGACTAGGCTTAAACCTAGTGTCTGGCAGTTTCCCATGATCATGGCCTTTTGCAGAGTTGCACAACTTTCACAGGGACACAAGTGATGAAGACCTTCAGCCTGTCTTATTTATGTAGACTAGATTATATTTGCAATGCCACCAGAAAAAACTTACTTATAAAATAATATTAAATATTGAAAGGACCAGCTCTATTCTGTTATACTCTCATTCTGCTGCTGTAGCTCCACCACCCTTTTAAAGACAGAACTCTTCATTAAACAGTGAAGCACAGAGTTAAAGGAAAGGCATTTCCCTCTCTTTTCTCTGAAGTGGCTTTGAAGTTTTGTAGTGCAAAAGATACAGTTCAAACTGGAGTCAAATACTCACCACAGGAACTACTGTTCTTACAATAGCAGAGAGTGTGTTACAATGGAGATCTGCTGAATATACAGAGTTTTTGAACACAGTCAATAGGCGGTGTTCTGTTAACAAGTTGATCTCTTCCTGGAGTCATCCTTTAGATCCTTTATTACAGGAACTAGTGCAAAAGAGTTTCACTGAAACAGGGTAATTCCTTTGACAGATGTGTAACAATAATTATATTTTCCTCTTTGAGACAAGTCTGGTTTCACTTCACATATCTGTATTAGGGGATTTTTTGATGGGCATTTTATCCTACTAATAGATTTTAAGTTGGGATCGTTTTGTAACCAGAAGTATTTCAATGTGACGGAAACATCAGAGAGAAGCTGAGGCTTCTGTAGGGGTTTCACAGATTATTCTCAAGTACATAGCAACTGTTAGAACAGGATGCAAAACACACTGAAAGGTGCCTAATTTTCATGCTCCAAACTGTCTTCATAGATCTGTTAAATTTTCCCAGTGAGGAGGGATACAGAGATGTTCTGGCTACGTTTCTGCAGATATTTTCTTAAGGAAATATCTCAATTCAGTGAACCCATAGGGAATATTTTAATGGTAATATTTTAATAAGACAGACCTCCATCAGGATGATCCAGCAGTAAATAACAAAGTGATGTTAGTGTTTTTTCTCACAACAAAGATGTTTTGGAATTTTTGTAGAAATGTAAATTCCCATTCCTAAATTTTCTCTAATCCTCCTGTTCCTCCTCAAAGAGCCCATGCCCATTTTCTAGCCATTTTTCCTCTCAATTCCAGTCTGCAGTAAAAAATATTTGGGAAAAAGGACCTTCTCTTCCTTTGTATGGTTTTAGTAGTTCTTAAGAGTTATAGCAGTTTATTGACTGGAGTATATATAATACATATGTAATTTCACTATTGGTTGGATAATTTCCATTGGTAAGGGAATGAGTCTGGAATTTGACAAACCAACTTAATTTTACATACACATAGATGCATGTATTTACAGACATTCATTTCTCTATATTGATATCCACAGATACATCCTTTTTTCCTTTCGCAGTTCTGTACTGAAACTTAGAATATTTTAAAAGTCAAGTCCCGACAAAATTATTCAGTCATGGGTAACCCAAGACACAAAAAGACTAGCTGAAGCTCATTCAGTGCCCTTCCAGCTCTTTTGGACCAACTGTCTGTATCACTTCAGTTTTTTTCATTTGAAAGTAAACACCTTCCTCTATTTTTATTCTGCAACAGGAGGAAGTTTCTTTTGAAAAACTGGTGGCAACAGCCACCAAATGAAAAAGCACACTACGGATATAAAGAGAATGGCAACCACTCCTTAGGAAAACACACAATCTCCACCCTTTAGTCCAACACAGGAAAACTAGCTGCATGAATGTGGCACCTTTAAGTTGCTTCATGAATAACCAAAAATGGAAATAGCACATACGTACCATAATAGCACAAGAAGACAAAGAAAAAAAAGAGACGAAGAGTAAGAAATACACAGGTTTAAGAGCCACCACTCACAGCAGAGGTTTATTTTTCTTCTTCTTTATAAGAAGCCTTCATTCCTGCCTCAGCTGTCACAGACTACGTCTGTTTGTAGGCTAAGTAAATGCCATCTTCACGGTTTCCTCCTAACACAAAAGGAGTCAGTCACATGTGTCTACCAAGTAATAAATTATATTCTAGGTGCAGAAATACCCAGGATAACTCAGAAAAGTACACCCATAGCATATTACTGTGAATTAATCAAAGTTCTATAGCGTTTTAGAAGAACACCTATCTAAATCTTAAACATTTGTAGTACCCTGCAAGTTCTGTCATTATCTTCCTGTTTGTGAAGGAAGATAGGCAGATCTCACAACAGTGGCTCTCAAAATATGGGACCCAATTCTATATCGTTTGAGTGCCTCAAGAACCTATTGACTAGAAAGGGGGAGAGGAATCTCTTTTTATTATGATGATGACAACAACTTAGATTTATTTTAATTCTTTGTATGTCTCTAAAGAAGCAACAGTTATATGTTTTCCCTCTGCTGCACAGCTCAATTTCTTAAAAATAATTAATTTCTACTTCCTTTTCCCTGGGAAATATGCTTTCTTAGACAACAGTTCCCACTTCAAAATGTGGCATTAAATTTCCACCTTGCTCTTTATAAGTGCTTTAGTATGCATCCATTTTTGTTGTTGCTGATAGATAAATTGAAACTGAAGAGTCCAAGTTCATCAAGCAGTTTGACAGAACCAAATACTATATTATTTTTAAATTTGGATTTGTCTTCAATACACAGTTCCCTGTTATTAACTTTACATATACACATGGTTAAGGATATTTACTGTTTTGCTAAAATACCATATGGCATGATAAAAAAGAACACCCAAAAAGAGAAGAACCTGCTGGTAACACTTTGATATAGATAGACACAGCCATGATCTTTCTCCTTGGGTAATATAAAAGAATGAAATACAAACTATGTAGGGTTTTCAGCTGATGGCAACTGCCAAAATTACTATTATTATCCTATCCTAGATCATAATTTTGAAATTGATAGATTAGGAAAAAATCACAGGACAATATTAGTCTAAATACTGATGTCCTGACGCACAATTGCTCCTGAAAATGAGATTAAGGTATTCTGTGCTCTGGCTTGTAGACACTTAATTTCTGATTAGATGACTGGAAGAAACTGTTATGTTCAGAACAGTTGACTGGAAGAAACTGTCAGAGTGTTGATGTTTTCCAGGGACTGTGGCTCCACAATGCACGTTAATTCCATTTTGTTTCGTGAGAAAACAAATAGGCTGTGTGTATTCCTCTAGGGAATTATGAGGTTTACTTGCCATTTTGCAACTTTCCATATAAAATTCACTGAATACAGGCGTATAAAAGGCATAAATAGGACCTGATTTCATTTAGTGATGAAGGTACCCAGTAGTTCTGAAAGTGAAGCCTGCCAGCTTCTGAAGAGTGGAAGTCAGAAGACAACTGGGGGAAAGAAAGAGGTCTCTGAAAGAAACCACCCATGTCAGTTCTTACTTCTCCATCTTCATTGTAGCAGGTCCAAAAGAGTTTTACAAATCCTGCATCAGTTTCTGAGAAAACGCTTTGAAACATCTATCATTACACTGAAAGCACCTTATTGCCCGAACGCAGATTTATAAAACACTGAAATGGTATTTATTACACAAGGTGACAAAAAAAAGATGCACATAACTGAACAAAACCAAATGAGACCCCAGGTATAACCCAATTCTGAGTTGCAATTTGTGCCTGAATTACAACCCAGGAGATTTGAGTAACAAAGGTTCGGCTTTCTCTGTTGGATATAGGTATCTTTGGTATCCAGGAACTGGGTGTCCAGCACACTTTTTGTGCCCTGCCTTCTTCAGCAGCAACAGAGATGTTTGTTTGGCTTGATGGCTTGATGTTTGTTTCTTTCTACTGACAGGGATATATACCAAATGTGATATGGTCCTATGTCCCAGAACATATGAAGCATACCAGTGTTTGATGTGGGATTGCTTCTGTGAGAGTACTGACTCCTGGGGGTGTTGCAAGAGCTGTCCCTTCCCAACCACATTAAGAGGGAACACCTAAGCAAGGAGCTAAGGAGGAGAAGCCATGTTTTCCTTCTCCCCTTCATTGGACAGCTGAAGGAGGCAAATATAGAGAAAGGAGCCCACTGCTTCCCTCTAGAATCCACACCAGCACAAAAATCCCTCTGGCACAGAGTGCCTGCTCCCTCTTGGAGCACCCTGTGGCTATCAGCCCCACTCTTACCATAGTGAGGTATAACACAAAAAGACTTGACTAACTGTATGATACATTTGGCTCTATTGTTCCAGTACAGCAAAAAAATCCAACTCATACATACTTATATGCTTCCTACAGCGCTTCCACTAATTACAGCTCCTGCAAAGCGTGCGCTTACTATTACAATTACCTCAACATCAAGAAAGCTAAGAAAAAGCCAACAGATTTTGTTCTCCAATGGAGACTGTATGATACTTGGGATGTTTCTCCTTAAAGAAAAGGTACATGTTTTAAAACATGTCAGCAACTGGAAAAATCTTCAAAAAGTTGTATGTAGAATGTGATGTATTTGCTTGCAAAGCATTCACTTAAAGAGAGGCTCAGCATAGCCTTTGAGCTCAATCAGAGGATGAATTAGCTTTATAACAACAAGACTTACGAGGGGGTTTATTATTAAATATTAAACATTTCTCCATTAAAGTCCTGAATGGAAATCTGGGTATGATGGATTGATTGAAGTAAATAACTGTTCATGTGGCCATGCACAAGATCTTCACTTGTATTTCAGTCTGGAAAGACACCTTGTTGCTGATGTTAGTTCCTGGAGTCTTGCAAAGTACTGCTGAGGACAGAGGTGGGCATTACTGCCATGTTCAAAGCAACACACTCAGCCCTTGGAGGACTGAAGGAAGGGAACCACTTTCTCACCACTGATGGCACTTTCTTGGTGAATGCTTCACCTTTTTGAGAGACTTTTTGAGAGCTGGGAAGTCAGAGCACGCCAACACCTTTTTTTTACTTTCCAGAAACAAACAAGAGCAAATTAGTCAGGTAAAACCCTATGATGTTTCCTATGTAACAGTTTTTGAAACAGCTGCCTCATTTCTCAGAGCATTCTAAAGTTATTATTATTATTAACAGATTTCTTTAAAATGAGGCTGATGTGGCAAAAATGTTTCTAAATACAATCAGTAACTACTAGATCCCATAGAGAACTTTAGAAGCCAAAGGGAATGGAAACTTCTCAAGTAAAATGGCCTTGAGGGACAAAATCTTACAGGAGTTTAATGGAAATTGGGTGCCTAGGTCACAAAATTTGCTTCAGAAAAGCCCAGCTTTTGGTCATTTGGTGCCTGTGAAGTATTCTGAGTCCCTTCCTCCCTAAATCCTATTAACTCAACATTTTTCAGGATCTCTTCCAGATAAATCAGTTTTGAGCTGATCAGCATTTCTCTATTAATAGTTTGCAGACCCATGCTGTAAGGGTATGAAAAATCTGAGCGACTCAAGCCAGAAAATTTGTAATGAATTAAAGGATTAAACCGAGGAGCAGGAAAGTTGGTCTGAACAGCAAGAAGCGTCTCCTAGCTTTAAATGATTTTTAGTCAGTGTAAAATGAGATGTCCCCTCTGATTCACTTGGATCTATGCTCACCAAAACTAACAAAGGTTCTAAAGGTCTGGTTCTGGCTGCTTTTTGCCTGTTTATTCTAGCACAATTAGCTGATTTCAACTGATGCAACTCCAGTTGCCAGTGTTGTTAAATCCATTGTTACATATATCACGTTTTCAGTTATATCCATCAGAAAAAAACTTCTGGTGGTTCCCAATAATTTAGATAACTAATCTTTCTCTTTTACTTCTCTGAAGGCCACATACAGTACAGCTGAGTTTCATCTTTTGTGGTGGGCGACAATCTGGATTTTTGTTCCCAGGGTCTGGGGCCCAACTATGCTGGTGATGACAGAGGTGAAGGAAGTGTTGAGAACTTCTGCCTTTTCAGCACTGTTGGTGAATAATTCCAATCTCCTGTTTATCAGAGGGCAAATATTTCCCTTCTGTTCCTGCTTGTTGTTTGTATACCTTGTGTACCCGAAGAACTCTTTCTTATAGCTTTTGACATCTCTGGCCAAATTTCATTCAAGTGGAAATTTTGCCTTGCTAACTGAATTTTTGCACACTCTGCCAGTGCCCTTGTAGTTTTTAACTCTCAAGGTATTTGTTCCCTTTTCCATTTCTTTATGCCTCTCTTTTGGTATTGAACACACTAAGACATTCACAGTTTAGCAAAGGGTATCTCTTGTTTCAACTACTTCCCTTACCTGTAAAGGAGAAACAATGTACTGCCAAGTAGGTTATATGGGAGACAATATCCAAACTACTGTCATTCGATCAGGTAGCTCTGAGGGACATGGGCTTATCTAATCCTGAGTCATAGATTTTATTAGTATGGATTTCATTAGTGAATCTTCATTATTTAATTAACAGTGCCAGGAAAATCTTCAAGGTAGTGGAATAATGTTTCACTATTTCAATGTGGTCCTTGATGCATGGTGACCATTGGTCTCTCACATGGTTACTAGGGTGGCCTCAGAAGCTAGCACAAACTGACTCACTCTGTCTTGCAGTTTAGGAGAATTCAGTACTATGGATGTCAGTTGGCCTCAGAGCCTATTTAAAATTGCTATAATTATTCATATATTATTTTCTACATGCCTACTCTGAATAAATTTCACTTGATGTTCCATCTATTTCAGGATTTGTTGCTGTTGCCTTTGGTGCTACTAGTTTTAGCCATCCTTACAGTGATGTTCAAGATACATGTCTTTACTAGCTTTCTCCTTGAAGTCACAGGCATGTCTGTTTGCTTTCGTTCAGCTTTCCCTGACTTGAACACTAAGCAGAGTCTAAGGGGGAACTGCTCAAAGCCTTTTCAGTTTTCCCAAAAAGCTCTGACCTGGAAGCATGGTCTGGCCTTCGCTTGGGTGTGAACTTTCATTTTCTACAGGAGCTGATGGTCCACCTCACCTTCCCACTCCCATGACATTTCTGGTGTTTTTCATCTGGTGGAACTGATGAAGTATTCAGTGCTTCTCCTCCAATCAACTCACATTCTACTTCTTTTACTTTGCTACTGAAACAAAAAGGAAGAGTGTCAAGGAAGAGAAAGCAAATGCCCAAGAAAGATATCTGGTTTTGTCTAGAATAAAAAAGCTCAGAAGTCTTTAATCACCAGTTCTGGTGAAAGTATGTGTCAGGTGAAGTATATTTACCTAACATTAAATCAGCCACACTAATATTTTGACAAATAAAAAGAAATTACTGTTAGATGAAGGTTCTGTGGTCTAAATTTCTAAATACATATGAACAATATCTATCTTCAAAACTGTGTATCATGTAACAGTTATTTAAGTAGACAAAAATATGTATATAAGGCAGTTTGCTGTTTGTTTCTGCTGTTACATACATAGCAAACAATGTCAAAGAACTTTATGTGGGGTTATTTGTCTATTTAGTTTGAATTCCCTCTGAATTAACGTATCTTAGTCTTAAATGCCTGAAGAATGAGGACACTGGAAATACTGATGTAATGAGCATAATGAAGTCTACACTTACCAAAATAACATAGTGAGGAATATAGTTTCAATAACATGTGTCTGCTCTTAAATAGGGATGTTGAAGAAGTCTTTCACAGCTATAACTAATACGTAAATACTCCATTTGTACAAGCTAGATCTGTTTAGTCATCAGACACAGACTACTGCTCTTGTATGCTTTGCTTTCATGACAGTATTTATATAGAAAACAATTCTAGTATCAACCTACACACTTACCTTCCAGTCAGATTGTGTCTGCCATTCCAGACAAAGACAAAAGGAAACCCATATTCTACACTCCTAGCAGAGTGAAAGGGCTTAAGTGGATTATTCTTTCACATTAGTAGGATAATGTGTACTTTGTAATGAAAAGCAACTTTGAGAGTGATACTGTGGATAGAATGTTGGGGGAGATGGATGTTAATATCGTCAGAGATCCCTGCTTGCAGATAGAATTAGATCAAGTAACAACCCTTGTCCTTCATTTTTTAAACAAAAAGCATTTAGATATCAAAAACAAAAGCTCATAAACTTTAAAGCTAGAAAGCTGTGAACTTCAGGAAGGCCCAGTGTTGACTAATGAGTTCCCACTGCAAAATTTTCATCCACCCAGCTTTAAATGCTCACTGTCCTTTACATCCTCATATTTCAATAATATTTTCTGTACCTAGGAGAATGTAAAAAACTCTTAGCTGAGTTTTCCAGATCAGAACAATTTTTCTCAAAAATGTGATCACGTACAGCGTTACAGTGGTGAAATCCTGGAACATATGAGGCACTGGAACACGTTGCCCAGAGGAGTTGTGTACGTCCCACCCCCAGAAGTGTTCAAGGCCACAAGTGTTAGGTTAGACAAGACAGTTAAGTTTTAACAGCACTCCACTAACACACTAGAGTGATTTTACTTTCTCTGTTATTCTTAAGCATTCTTGGAGGAAAAGTTCTGAAAATCTGGGGACTTTCTGTTAGTGCTTTTTTTCAATTTGTAGAATTTAAATCATGTTCTAAAAGTGTTTATATATTTACACATTTGCACATTTTTCCCTGCATATTTTGAATACTGTAGTTTTCTCTTACAGAATCACAGAATGGCTTGGATTGAAAGGTGCCTTAAAGATCACCTAATTCCAATCCTCCCCCCTGCCGCCATGAGCAAGGCCACCATCCATTAGACCAGGCTGTTCAAAGCCCTATCAGTTCTGGCCTTGAATACTGCCATGGCTGGGGTATCCATAACTTTTATAAGTAACCTGTTTCAGAGCCTCACCACCCTCACAGGAAAAAACTTATTCTCATATGTAATCAAAATCTACCCTCTTTCAGTTTAAAGCCTTGTCCTGTCTCTACATCTCTTGTCTAAAGGCCCAGCTCTCTTGTAGGTTCCCTTCAGGTACTGGAAGGCTGCTCCAGTGCCTCCTGGAGCCTTGTCTACTGCAGACTGAACAGCCTGAACTTTCTCAGTCTGTCTTCATAGAAGAGGTGCTCCAGCCCTCTGGCCATCTCTGTGGCCCTTCACTGGCCTCACTCCACAGGTCCACTGTAGTCAGGTTAGATTTCTCCACAAAATAATTCAGAAATTCCCGTTTTTACAGTAGGACTTTGCATCAAGAGACTGTATTTCGTGCCTCCCCTCTCAGTTCCAAGGACCTTAATGCTAAATGTAAAACGACCCCCAAAAGGTCCATGTTGGGTTCACCAGCTGAGCTACCAGACTAGAAGGCTTTCAGCTGCTTGGGTGGTAAATGGGTCAGTGTAACCCACTTGGTCTCCCACTCAGTCTTTATTTTTCCACCATGAAACCTTAACTCTTTTAAAAATAATAATTTTCATATAGTTTCTCCAAAGCAAAGACTCAGAAGGAGCATAAAATTAAATATTAGGTTGGGAAAATGTGAAGTGTATGAAGCCAGTTACAGGCACCTCTGGGGCTTGAACCCTCAGATCTGCAGTCAAAACATAGTGGAGGAATTTGTCAGCCTCAAGACAGCCTCAGTACTTGAAAAGGTGGGGGCAGGCTGTCTAAGGAAATTCTTCTTCAAGTATCAACAAATACAAGACCATAAACCATTCTGGCATCAGTGTGAAGCAGGTCAAATACTAGGACCCTCCAAATAAGAATGTCGTATTTAAAAAAATCCTGCAAAACTATAGTAGAAGAAATTTTGAAATAAAGAGTGTTAATGATAGAATTAACTACAGCATAGATAATAGTGACCGGTTTATGAATTTTGCAAGTCAGTGCTATGTAGATTTTCTGCAAAATTGTGCACTTGGTATGCAACATTTTATTTCAAAGCCTTTAGTTTTGGAACTGTAATTTTGAAAACAAGAGCTCAGTCACGTATGAAAGACAACCTTCTTTTTAAAAACTGATGATGAATCTTTAATGCCAATACCAATCTTATTTAGATTGATGATAATTTCACCAGAAGCATAAAACTAACATGTTCATTCTACACTTTCAAACTTCCTACTGCTCTTTTCTGGATCCATTATTCTCATTTGTTCCCTCCTTTTATGCTGAAGTCACTGAAAATGATACAAAGTACTTTTACATTCCCATTCTAAAACTCGTCATGCACTGAAAGACAAGAACATAAGCAGGCTAAAACTCAAGCAAAATTTGAGTGAGAGTATAATTATAGTTTGAGTCCTGTTTTTCACTTTACATTAAATACAACAAAAGATATCCTTACCATAGGAAGTTACCGTAGGGTTAGTAATTTGCTGGTTTTGGATGTAAAAGAAATCAACAGAGAATTGTCACCGTAGGTGCCACGTTTAAGCTAGTATTTAGAATCACAGAATCATTTAGCTTGGTAAAGACTTCCAAGATCATCAAGTCTAATCTTTCTCTAATGACCGTGTTGTCTACTAAATCACAGCACTGAGTGCCACATCCAGTCTTTTCTTGAACACCTCTGGAGATGATGACCCCCTCCCTGGGCGGTTCATTCCAGTGCTTAACCACCTATTCAGTGAAGAAATTCTTCCTGATGTGCAACCTGAACCTAGTAAAGCTTGAGACCATTTCCTTTTGTCCAGTCTCTACTTGCCTGGGAGAAGGGGCTGATCCTCATCTTGCTACAGCCTCCTTTCAGGTAGTTGTAGAGAGTGATAAGGTCACTTCTGAGACTCATTTTTTCCAGGAGCTCATAATCCAGCTCCCTCATCCATTCCTCATATGACTTACTCTCTAGACCCTTCACCAGCTTCATTACCCTATTAGGTACAATTGTAGGGCATGTATGCTATATAACTCCACAAGCACACACACACAAGCACAGTAGCAAGCACCTTGCATGTATCCTTAAGAAATCTAAAGGCTGTATGGCTGTATTTGGCTACTACTTAACCTGAAAAATGTAAAACATGACAAAAAGCAGAGAAATATTTAAGTTACATCCAAGCAGCTCAAACCTGTAACGCTTGAACTCATCATTATTCATTGAGGTGGATCTGATAGCTGGATGAAGCAATATTTTCTTTTCTTTTCTCAATCACTTTGATTCAGAGTATGAGAACAAAATGAAAGACTACATTATTATTCCAAAAAGTCAAATCCAGAAGCTATGAAAGCACATCAAATGGTTTATAATTTGTGCTTTTTATATCCTAACTTGGGACAATGACACACACAATGTCTGTGCTGCTCTGAATAAAGTTGGGCTATGCAGTGTATTTGGATTGAAAACTGCTGGTTTATGTTGTTTTCATTTTTAACTTTTTTTTTTCTGTGTGTGCATGAAGAGTTCTCTCTTTTAAAAAAATTATTATTCAAGTGCATGTTGAAATTGAATCATGTTATTCTTACATCATTTTTCATTAGATTGTTGCAATCTATAAAGAAATCCAATTAAATTTCCCTTGCAGGCACAGAGCCTCATTCAGCATGCCTTTATAAAGCTGGCTTGTTGGATTGTATAGCACGTCTAGGAATTGAGGACTGCCAAGGCCCTGTCCCATTCCTTGTCCTGAGTGACATGATAGACAGAGGGAGAGTCCACTAACTGTGTTTTGAAGAGCTATATTGTCAGAAAACATAAAGGCTTTGCCGTCATTTCTGCTGCCATGGTTTAAAGTATGCATGTGACAGTGCATTAGCAGAACAGTTTTTAACCCTGCATGTTTCCCACATTACCCTCTGCATCTGTGATTTTCAGCTTCCTTATACTAAGAACATACGATTTGATATTTTATTCTATGCTAAAGATGATGTACAAATTCTTTGTTCAAGTTTCACAGGCTGCACAAGTGCAATGTACACTTTTCCTATCTCAAGGATGCAGACTGCTAAATTTCTGCAGTTAGATTACACAGCAGTGGGACTGCTGCACTATTTGTCTGTGTGCTTCTGATGTAAATATAATCGAATGATCCAAATGATCAGCAGCCTTACTCTAGCTATCTTCAGTAGGAACGGCAAGGCTTGCCTTCATCCATGGACACATATAATGGAAACACATAGAGCCACGTTCATTCAATACCAGGCTTTGCCAACAGTAGATGTAAGCACTGTGTATTCTGCTTGTGAGGGACACTCCAGTTGTACAATGAGACTGCCTTGGCTTGATCAATCTACTTCTTCTTATTGCTGAGAAAGATGTGGCAAACTATGATCTGTAGGCTGCAGGCACTTTCCATATAGGAGATCATAGGCTGTGGTAAGGAGGAGAAGTATTTACTTACCCAGTAACTACAAATGGCTCTTCTCATATCCTCAGACTTTTATATCCTGCAGTTGGATATAAGCTATAAGATGTGGAATGCAGATGATAAAGACCAACCACTATATCTTCCTGTTAATGTGGAATTGATTTCTGTGCTATATTTCCTGATGTTTCTCCAATCTAATTTAAATTTTCCCAAGTGTTCTCTTCCCTTGAGAAATTATTCCACTATCTAATGTTATGATGATGGGCAAAGTGTAGTCCAGATCCAGTTCAAGAACAGAAACAGACATGTATGCAAACAGTCTCACTGCCTGGGTTTTTCTTCTGATAGTCAATCTATGTTTTTCTTTTAATTTCTTCTAACTATTGCTTTAGTTATACCCCTGTAACTAAGCTAAGTAATTAATTGACATTTTCATTTACTTCATTGGGAGTCATTCACACATATCAGAGGACAAATTTTAGCCCTTGATAAAGAAATGAACTATTGTTTCATGAAGCAGACAGTAAAAACAGCAGCCTACACCTGCTTACACAAATGAATGGATAACTGTTTATGATGATCATTTGTCCAAGAGTCACCTGTAAGGTTGATATTCTATGGATACTTTATAAACTCAGACTAAAAACAGTTTGTAAAATAAGCCAGAGAACTCTCCATAAAGCCATAGTCATACAATGGTTTTACATTGTTTTAACATAACCTGAGTTTAATCTCATTTTTAGAGTAGTTAGTATGGATGTGATTTTTCATTTTCCAGAAGCACGCAAACCAGACATCCTCTTGACCATCTGTTACACTATTTTCTAACACAGAAGTCTATCCCTTCTATCTAAGTCAGAGTTGGGCTAAAGATAATTCATTTGGAGCAACCTTTTCACAGCAGATTAATCTTAAAAGGATACTCATTTGAATCCTTTTTGGTATTGTCTCTGTCAGTTACTTCAGTGTAATTTCAACAAATTGTGAGGAGCAGCGCTAGCAGTTCAGGAGTTAAAGGGATCAGTGACAAAGCTAGAAAAATAGAGAAGACAGTACAGGGTTGAACTGAGTAATACATGCTGACTGGTAACAAGAAAAAGGAGAGAATGTCACTTATTAAATGGAAAATTTCAGGCAGTCGTGTAATCGGAAGTTGTTTCAGACTCAAATAGACTATAATCTGTTTTAACCACTATTCTGTCAGAAAAAAACACAAGTAGGAAGAATCTGGACTTGGTACAGAACAACAGAAAGTGTCCTTGAAGATGGTATAGCCATTAAAATGGTCAAATGTCACTGAGAAAGCTGAGTTTATGTTTAGTGTACATTTCCATGGGCAAAGGAAAATACTTCATTGGATAGACTATAACCAAGGATAAACATGGCTCATAGGAGACTTCAATAATGTTTAAGATGGAGGACTTGCCTTTTTTTTATTCTCAGAGGATGAATTTAATGCAGTCCTGGACTGCTCAGTGGCTCGCTGGGCAGTGTGTGGTAGGGAGGACTGTCAGGGGTGGGGGACAAAGCAGTGTACCACCAGCAGCTGAAAGTGGGTCTGGGTGTTGGCCTTCTTCAGACCGTGTACATTTTTGCTGACTCGGTTTCACTTGCTTTCAAAGATAAGCTTAAACCAGGTGTTTAGGCCCAAAACAGAAAAGTAACACTAAGCCCCCAGAGTTTTCCTGGGGCAGACTGTCTATAAGCATGAGAAGGACATGGCTTGTCTCAGCTCCTCCAGCCTTCATGGCTTTGAGCACCTGCCACTGCAGGCATCCTTTCTGGGTCTGATGCCAGAGGACATCAGAGGCTTTCTCTAGGGACACAGGGCCACATAAGGTATAGGAGTGATGGGCCATGCAAACAGGAAGAGTGAAGAAAACATCCTAGGTGACAGCATGTGTGACAGAGAAGCTACCACTTCTTCCTTTACTTCAGATCCTTTTGCTGGGTAAAATGGCACCAGCCTAAAGCAATATAGGATTAAGTGTTGCACTCTAATTTGCTTGCAGTATAGTACAGTAACTTCTGAAGTTTGGGATTTAAGCCTTCAGCTTTCCCCCACCGTCTAGTACCATGGTTGCACATCCTTTAGGAGTTAAAATTTTTCCCCTTTAACTTTCCAGGTCCTATTGATAAGTCACATCTCTAGTAGCTTTGATAACCACCAGAGGTCAGCAAACCACATTCCAGGGACTACTGAAGTGGTACAATAAATTACTGGGTTTAGGGCCATGTGGTGTTTTTTTGTTTTGTTTTGTTTTGTTGGTTTTTTTTTTTGTTAGCTTTTTTCTTTTTTTTTTTTTTTTTTTTTTTGTATTCTAAGTGCTGTGATTGGTCCCAGTCGGAGTTTGAGCAGGTGATGGCATTGACAGTGGCAAAAGAGTTCTGCATCAGTCAACCCTCCTGCAAGGGTAGAAACATCATGCTTTAGTCTGCTTCGCATAGGGTCCCATGGGCCATGGCCTTGAAACAGGCTAAATTGCATAACAGTGGACTAAACCAGGAATATTCAAGAGTAGCAGTACCACGCCATTTTGCTTCACTTCCAGGGGCCAGGAGGTTTCCAAGCTTGCTAAACTCCCCTTCATCCTGGGCCGTGGTGAAATGGTATCCCAGGGGATATTGGGAGCCCACCGCATTGAGTGGGCTGGAAATGAGTAGGAAAGATGAGGAATTTCTTCCACCTCCCCCATTCCCAGAATGACAATCTCAGAAGAAAGAATTACTTGGGGTTAGATGTCAGAATTGTTTCATGGCTGGTTCCTGGCTCAGATTTTGACTGAGTTTTGTTTTGTTTTGTGTGTGGTGGTGTTTGGTGTGGGTTTTTTGGTGTGTTTTGTTTGTTTGTTTGTTTTGGGGTTTTTTGTTCCTTTTTTATTTGCTTTGTTTTGTTTTGTGTTTTGTTGGTGGTGGTTAAGTTTTGGGGTTTGGTGTTCTGTTTTTGTTTTCGCTTGTTTGTTTTGGTTTTTGTTTTGGTTTGATTTGGTTTGGTTTTTTTGGTGGAGGTTTTTTTTCTTATGTCAGTTGGCCCTTTGGGGAATTCTGACTAAGGGCACCTCTATGTCCAGGGTGTATAAATATTCTTTTCCATTTCTAGAAACTGGGCTGAGAGTCAGCTGTAAGTGTAGCTTAAAAAACATATGTGGACGAATTGAACAGAATAAATGTCTAGCTGAATGGATGCCTTTTTGAGTCTGTAGAAAGATATAGAGATAATATGTAGGAGTTAAAAGATACAGAAGACTGGAAAAGAAAAAAGAAGGAGGGGGGCAGCAGGGCTGGGAGGATTTCTCTGAAATGTGTTCTGCATACTCTAAAAGAAAAATGTGTGTAATTTGGACACCAAATGCAGGGCAAAGCGACAGCATCTAATAGGGGAAACATGATTTAGAGATCAGTTTATAAGCTAAACAAATTTACTGAGTTCCATAAATGAATCTCATGACAACATCCAAAATTTTTTTTAAAAGGTGGATAAAAAATATTGTTTGTGAAGGGGGGAAATCAAGATGGGGTTTAAGCTGAGGTCTTTAGAAATATATGTATATAGACTTTTTATAGCACTTGGCATATAAGATAAGTCATTATTCTAAATAGAAAAATATTGATGATGTCATAGGAGCCATTGCCGGACATATCAAGCTGATCTGATGAACTGGGAAATCAATAGATATTTTCCAAATGAGATGGCATTTCTTTTAATTGGTTGTGTGAATGCAATATACTGCAGAGGGCAAACATTTAAAGTTAATTTTCATTTGGTTTGAATTTCTCTGTGTGTTGTTCTATTATTTCTTTACGTGGAAATTTTTTTTCTTTATTTTAAGGCTTGCTTCTTCCATTGGTTTACATATAAATTCCTTATCAGAACAGATGAAATAACACCCATGCATTATAGGCACTCTGATAGTATAGCTTTGGGAGCTATTTGAATATCTGTGAAGATTAGAAAATACTGAAGATTTCACCCAATAGTTGCCACAGTCCTTTAGACTGCTTAAAATCTGTCCAGCCAAGTAAGTCTTTTAATTTCACCACCATCACAGATATGTAAGGAGTTGTTCTTATGTCTCATAGCAAGCGAACATCAGAATTAGAAACAGAAATCCCAGCTGCTTTTACTTTAAACTAATTGCCAGACTGTAAAAATGGTGCACATTGTGGATCAATACACTAACATACAATTCTGGTGTTATTAAGTAATATTGCATGCCCTCTGCAGCTCCCCACATGCAGAATTTTGAAGAAGATATGATAATGAAACCCTTATAAAAACCCACAGCTGATCAGCAAAGGACACTGGGCAGTGACCTCATTTGTACAAGGTATTTTAGCTTTCTGGTTTTGTATGTTAGACTGTAAGTAAAAGAATCTGACAAACAGTTGTTTATTCTTCAGGCAGCTAACGTTTTTTGTGATGTTGTTCTTCCGTCAGCTTCATACTTCTCCTCCTGAAGGAAGAAAGATACAGAGCTGATATTAATCTGTAATGGTAAAGTACATGCTAATACATGGTATATTGTCCTTTCTGATTTTCTTTGTTTAATTTTTAAAAAACACTTCTATATGTTAATACAACATCCCTTTTATTAAAGAAGGTCTCAAAGTGCTGTTATTCATGCAAGTACTTCAGACTTCGTACCTTTGACTTACTGAACATATTTGGTTATTATACTTCTAGGGAAAATGGCAATTACAGTTCTTGGGATTGGTTTTGTTATGAAGGTCTCTACTTCTGTCCAGTGTGAGCACTGGGTTCATTCTGCTCTGGTTCTAAAAGCAATTTTATATTTACTTGCCATAAATCTCATACATCTTCCCCCAAACTTTCCCGCCTACCCTCTTGCTGTTTTAAGTCTTCTGAAATAATTTCATTCATAATTTGATTACAGTTTACCTTCTCCTCATCAGAGAAATATTAGTCAATTACAGAAACTCAGTCATTTCCCTGACTTCTAGACCCAGTTAATACTACTGAGTATAGTGATGTGAGGTCCTATTATTTATTTACTCTGCAATCGTGGCAAATGCTTTAAGGATGTTGCTTTGTTAATTTCATCATTTAATCACACGAAAGCCATAAAAACCATACATCTCTTAAACCATGTGAAATCTCCACAGAAGTCAGAATGGCAGAAGTTCACTGAGAAATGTAGCAGTACTCAGAGTCCAGCCAGTTATACTTTCTCTTAATTATTTTTTTCTGATTCCTGTTTCCAAACATCCATTCTTTACTAATATCATGTCTGGAGCTGCTTCTAGTATTTCATTAATTTTCTTAATATGCAACTAGTATAACTAAACATTTGTAAAAAGCCCTTGACTATGGCATCCAAGTGCTGAGTATATGCCACTTACTAGGGATAGCTGATGGAAAGTCAAATTTTCAGCATCTGAGGAGATGAGATCAAAAGCAAAATACACATTTTCAGCTTCTAGCTAGGGAAATTTAGGAGACTGATAGTGCAGCTTTCATGCAGCCCAATTCTGTCTGGAAGAAGAATGTAATTTTGGTGCTGTAAGGTTGTGAAAAAATCAATGGGCCAAATGATCAAAACTGCACCCTTAGTCTGCAACTATAAAATTATACAAATGCACATTTGTGCTCATAAAACCCAGCCAGCTTAATTTATAGAGAAAACAATTTCTGAGCTAACTGATAACGTTTCAGATGCAAACACCTTGGAAAGCAAATATGATCCTTGCACTTACACAATTTATAGAAATAGTTTTGCTGGCTATAACTTGAACATCTGTATCCATATTCATAACGAAAAAGAGGTGTTGGCCTGAGCCTGGTGAACACTTGGCCGCCTTGGTGAGTTCAGGTGCCTTCATGTCCCTGCTGTACAATATCTGACAGATAATGTTAAGTCTCTTACTCTCAGAATCTTGTAAAGCTTTTATTTCTTCACAAATCATGAAGGTAGTAGTTCTTTGTCTGAACTTCTGAAAAGAGCAATAGCTGCATTCCTCACTTATCTCTTGTTTATTTTTAATGCACCTTGGCTGCATTTTGCTAGGCATATTGTTCTGTATGTGGAACAGAGATTTAATATCATATCTTGAATCTTTAACGCCACTCCTTTGGAAAGAAACCCATTCTCTTAACTATGCTGAAAATGCAGCAGAGGCTGTAATTCTTGAGTGACTCTAAGTAAAACTGCAGTTCCTCTTCCCACTAGGGAACAGATGAGGAAGGTTATGTGGTATGCGGAAAAGGCAGAAATTTCTTGTAGTCAATAATCACATGGGTGAACAAGTACAGTACCTTCATAAATAGCAGTACTCATCCATGTCAACAAAAGTTGTTCAGGTTAGTTGAAAATTACAAACTTAGAGAGATGACTCAGACTTATACAAACCTTTTTCTCCATTCATTTTATGGACTTTCTTATATTATTTCCCAGATATGGGAATGATGGGTGAACAATGAGGTGCTAGGGATTATGAAGATCTTGATGCATCTTGAGGAATGAGGCAGGAGCCAGAGTGCCAGTTTATGAATTACAGCTCTGTTGCTTGCTGCAAAGAAAAGTAGTTTTAGCCACCCATTCCACTGGTATATATCTCTGTGTCCATTGTGCCAGCCAAGAGACGTAGCTCCCTCCATATTCCTGCCCAACACCTCTTCAGTGTAATTGCTCAAAGCTGTGCAAAGGACACTAGGATTGCTTGTTGCTTGCCTTTAATTCTTCTTAAATCTATTTGGCTGCCTAATCAGTCAGATGACTGATTTCCCAAAACACTCTCTAAGTGAGATGATTGGCCATCATTATTTCTGCTCTTTATGTGGGCAATAAAAACCTTTACAGTGGAGTAACAATCTAAAGAAAATAATACATACATTTCTGAAATTCCAGAGGGAGTGACCATTCATCCAACAGTTAAGGGATTTCTCAGCTCTGTCAACAAAGTATCTGTCAAAATACTTGCAAATTACAGGAATCTGAACTCTACAATTGTCTGTGGAATGACTGTGTTACTTGCTTTTTGAAAAAATTTGGTAATCACTTTTTATATCTTTTGGCCACTGTAAATTTAGAGCTCGAGCAACCAAGGTGGGAATCCCATTCAAAACTGAATCTCAGATGGTCCAATGGGCCATCATCAGCATGCTTCTCCATGCTTCTCCTCCTCTTCCTCAGGATTTACACCCCCTCAAGTAAGAGAGTGTTCTTAAATTCATGCAGTCCTGCTGCCTGAAGCCTTGGACCCCAGCTGTGCTGGGAATCAAACAGCAATCTTTCATGTGCAACAGGCTGTACATGTGAGGACTGTTATATAATATTGATGAGGTTAAAGGGTCTTCTTGACTGATTTTGAAATTTTAAAATGGAGAAGTAGGATTTAAAAATCTTGATACTGTTTCAAAGATGAGTCCTTCCTTCCTTCCTTCCTTTCTCCCTTACTTGCTTCCTTGTTTCCTTCCTGCCTTCATTTCTTGCATTCTTGCTTGTTTCCTTCCTTCCTCACTTCCTCTGTTTCTACCACCTTCCGTTCCTCCTTGCCACTGCTTCTTTCTTTCTTTTTTCTTTCTTTCTTTCTTTTTCTTTCTCTTTCTTTCTTTCTTTCTTTCTTTCTTTCTTTCTTTCTTTCTTTCTTTCTTTCTTTCTTTCTTTCTT
>JAYRBT010000093.1:40299374-40311061 GCA_036023395.1 Myiotriccus ornatus | reverse complement strand
CTTCCTTCCTTCCTTCCTTCCTTCCTTCCTTCCTTCCTTCCTTCCTTCCTTCCTTAATTCCTTCCTTCCTTCCTTCCTTTCTCTCTTCCTTCCTTCCTTTCTCTCTCTCTCTCTTTCTTTCTCTCCCTCTTTTTTTCTTTCTTCCCATGTGTTTAATATGTATTCAAGACTGGTCTATCAAAAGAATTATTAATTAGACAATCATTTAGATATTGGATCTCATTTCATTTTTTCTCAAATATTTATGAGACATGCATATTTATGAAAATGCTCATTTTGTAATCTGTAAACCTACTTTATGAGTTTGCAGTCAGAATTTATTCTTGCCAGGATTTTGCAAAATCCTATTGCTAAATCTGACCTAGATCTGTTAAATATTGACTCCAGACTTGTCAGACAGAAATGTTATTCTGGTAATAAAACAACTCTATTAAAGATCATTGATACTATAAGTGAGATAACTTCACAATGTGTGTATCAGTATTTATTTTAATGAAAAGGATTTCCTGGCACGTTGTCAGCTAAATGTTTTATACTGAGAGCTGCCTGGAAAAAATGAGACATTAAAATTAGCCTGTAACAGGGATTGTGATTTTGTTTTTGTCTTTGCAACTAAAAGTGTATAAATGGAACTGCATTCAGTAAAACACAATAATTTATTCTAGAAATTAGCAAGACCACGTTCCACCTATAAAATCATTCTCTGTGATGTGCAACTGGCCTTCATTTCAGTGGCCTTGATTTATAGTTAGAGTTTGTTTTATTTTCAAGAAGTAGAGGCTGGGAAGCAGCCAGACAGAGCTATTAAAGCTGTTGTGCACAGCAATTTTTCAGGGGTTTATTAATTCTTACAGAGAATAAGCCAATGAACTGAGCATTTTTCAGTGTGAGAACTTTTACCTTTTGTAAAAGAAGGGTTTCTTGATGGATAAATTTAGACAGTACAAAACAAAGCATATGAGTGTCTGTTATATGAAGTTAACCAGTTAACCAGTTCAGCCACATTTTCAGTTGCAAAGACTTATCAAAATGAGGGTTCACATTTAGCAATCATGTACTTAATAAAAAATATCACATTGATGCCTGGTTTTCGTAGAGAAGAAAGACTAAAATTGTTAAAGAAAAGAAAGACAATCATAGTAACTTCATTCCAGTAAATGGAAAGCACAAATGCTTTATGAAATAAAAATGCTTATATTTTCAGATAAATGAGAATGGAATCTGTCTTTTTGGTTTATAATGTATGAAAATGAATTCTGTTTAAAACATTTGTAATTAAAAAGAATTTAAGACAGTAAATCTATTAAAAATATACAAAGTTTTATATCAGCTATACCCAAACTGCAGCATTTGCTTAAAAAATAATTTGGGGTTTGTTTTTTTTTTTACTCTGTCTCACACAAGGTTTTCAGTTTTTTTATGTACCTTGTTTCTGAGTATATCAGCTTGCCTTGGGTCAAAGTTTCTGAGAGCTTCTGGTGGGATGGACTTTGGAAGTCTCTAGTTTTGTTTTAAAATAAATGTGTTCAAATGACATATCATCCATCAAGTGTGAGTGACTCTTCTTGGACAAACTGAGGTGTCAGGTTCACCTGTTTTGAATGCTGAGAGAACTGAAGGGACAAAGATGTATGGATAGTTTGATCAGACTTGTAATGCTAGCAGATCACTTAGATTGAAGAGGTCATGCAAAAGATTGAATCTTCTCTTAAATTACCATTAAAACCACCAAAGACCACAGGTGTGTCAGGACAAGACTCCGAATTCATGTGTTTCAGTTACATATGTGTTCAGAATTCAGAGTAAAACCACCATATCTTCATATTTTACTAAAAGCTTCCTGTATAAATGTGTGGAAGATGGGTGAATCACTTGCTTCTCTAACAGTTGAAACTGTCTTTTCATCAGATTTGGTTTTACCTTTGTGCTATAAGATATTCAGAGAAGAGGTTCAACCCTAAGAGACATGAAGTAGGCTTAACTCCCGCTGCTGAGGACAATATTTTGTGACACTCTTTGGGATTCAGCACCATATTACAATGGGACATGGACATGGCTGTGAAAAGCAATGATCTGTCCTACTTGAACAAGTTAATCAGACAGACAGGTTGCTATCCTACACTTGCTGTGCTATACAGTCAAACACCTACCTTTGTGGGTGCTGCAGAAGAGGTGAACAGATCTGGAATTATTCCTGTGTTGATAATGAAAAATCACTGCAAATGGTAGGGTGAATAAATAATTTATGTGACTAGCCTTTCTTCTTAAGCACTGGTTATGTGAAGTGCTCAGCAGGCTGGATTTTACCAGCCTCCTAAATGCTGTGCTGTAGTCTGTATGCAACTATGTGGTGCTCTCTGAAAATTTTAAGGGGTATACCAGACAGGATTACAGCCAATAGAACAGCTCTGAGAAAGAAAAGACATAAATTGGGTTTTGAGAAAGAGAGACTGAAAAAAAAAAAGAGGATAATTCGCTGTTTTATAGTAATCCCAATTGTTTGGCAATCCAAGAGTATGAGATGGAAACCATTCTTATGTTACTGATGCTGCAATAAGGTTAAAGGCTTTTGCAATTAGGTAAAATGATCCCCCAAAATCATCACATTTAGACATTTTAAGTTTTCTGGCACTGTTTCAAACTGTGTGTGTACGAATACTTCAGAATTGTCAGCAAAACTCCCAGATGTCTTAAAGTTTCCTTGAGGAGTCTTCACATTGATTTCAAGAGAAGACAGGTGCAAGCATTGAAATGAGTCTTTCTTTCCATCTTCTCTCACCTACACAAGGTTTCCTCTCTGAAGCACATAGTACTTTAGCAATTAGCATAGCTGTGCCGTATCTCTCTAGTATCACCTTTAGTATCCCAGTAACAGTTTACGTTATCTTACAGCCAAGTCCCACATTGCAGATTCAGACAAGGGATGTTAAAGTTCATTGGTATTTTCCTTTGATTGGGCCAAAAGAAGATGGAAATTGATAAGATAGAACCAGAGGTGAGTGAAGTAGACTGACTTACTATACATCTTTCCTCTATAATGAAGGCAAGAACAAGTAAGATATCCCTTCATGATACACAGTAAAACATGAAGTTGATAAATTTGCCTATCCCAGTTTTAGTCTGCTCAGATATCGGCTGCATAGCTAACAGAAGTATAAACAAAAATGTATAGCCTTAGCTTTCCAAGGCATTTTAGTTTAAGCCCTTTGCCCCTAATTTTTTCACCCCACCTTCAAGCTGGCCATGGCAGCAGAGTGGTCCCTACATGCCGGGGTGCCTGCGAGGAGCCACTCTGTAGGAAAATTAACATGCAAGCATTTTGTTGTGACAAGCTGGGAATGTGTCTATCTGTGCAGGTCCACGTGCCTGTGTCCACATGATTGTGTACCTTTTTTGTGGTATAAAGCCTGGAGGGGAGTGAGAGACAGACTTTCTGGGAGCCCTACCAAACAGCTAATCAAGAGCCCAAGGGAACGTGCTGAAATTTGGGTCCAGCACTTCCCATTCCCTGGAGGCCAGACCCCAGCTCTGCAGAGGGTCGAGCCAGTGATTCAGATATGCTCAGGCTTGTGCACCCATGCTCTCAACAGCCTCAAAACACACACTTCAGAGGAAAGCTGAAGTCTCATAACTGAGTGTTAATTATGTCTGAGTGCATTCTAGAGAAAAGGAAAACCATATACTGTATCAGCAGAGAAATGGTTTCACTGTGAGGAAACTAATGATGCTTTTATCAGGAACAATATAAAGATTGCTTTTTTACTAGTGTGTGTCCCACAGGGTTTGAACTATGAGATATTTTTGTATCTGGCTTTAGGTTCCTCTGAGCTTTTACATAATCAAATCAATATAGCTATGATTCACCCTCTGGCAACAACTGCTCCTTGCAAGTTGCTTCTGCTTCTTTAGTGACTGAAAAGGAAATAAATAAATAAATAGAAAGAAACTTATTACAAATCTGTAAACATTGATGTTTGGTCTTAGATTTTACTTTTTTAATTGTCAGAAACAAAAAAAGAAAAAGGATGAGGAGGCAGAAGGATATAAAAACTTGTGGTCAATGGGGCAGACATCTCATTGATAGCCTCATACTTTGGAAAAATAAGCAAAAAGTGAATTGATAGGATTTCATGAACCAACATGAAGTGTTGTCCAGACAGATGGAAGGGTGACTGAAGGGCAGATGGAGCAAGGAAGGGGCAGAGGCTGTAAAAGTCAAGGCAGACAAAGAGTTCAGAGTTGGGAAAATTTGATTTTGCACTGGAAGTGGTGTATCATTTGGATCTGCATCTTAACTTCCAAACTTGAGTTGCCAGTCTTCAGCTTCTAGGACAAAAAACCCCCAAAACCAAAAAAAACCCCCCAAAACCAAAAAAAAAACCACACCCCACAACCAAAACCAAAACCAAAACCAACAAACAAAAAGAACCAAAAAAACCACCAACCACTCCCCAAAAAGAATCCCCAAACAAACTCCACAAAATTCAAACCAACAATCAAAAAAACCCCAAAACAAAACCACCAAACAGCCCAGAAGGTATATTTCTTCCAGATGGGTTTCTTTCTATGCTTCCACTTCACCATTCAGTTCCCAGGCCCTGATTCTCAGCTAATTCCCTTAATTCCAGATATTTTTTCTCTCCCCAGCTCCTCTCTCTTCTGGTGTCATACTGTTATTGTCACAAATATCTTATCTTATAGCTGTTGGTGTAGCACAGCACTATGCCAAGTCTTGTTCTTCTTGTCTGATATCTCTGTTGCACCAAAATAAAATGGAAGATTTAACAAAAAGATCCTGTTAATTCCAAGCTAAATTCGGACTAGTGCTGTTCTTCTTGGTGACAGAGAGGTCAGCTGATATTTGTAAAGCACCTTGGGATCTTTGGACAGATGGTATCACTGGCATTAACTTTTGGAGTTTCCAAATTGCTTTTGACAAAAAAGGGAATGCACACCTTTGCATACATCCTCCTCCCCTCTGCCCTCACTCTGTTTGAGTTTTCCTGGGTTTTTCCACCATTTCCTTTGTTAAAAAAGGAAACGATATCTTCCTTACTAAGACCTGGGAAAATAATTTTATATTTTCCAAGTACAGATCATAACAGAGAGAATACAGGGGGCTATTCATGTTACAGGCCCATTCATTCATAATGTAAATTTTGTTTACTTCCACAGATTTAGCAGCAAGGTTAACCTGGCTTCACATGCTCCCACAGGTGGGTATTCTTTCACTGTAGAAAGGCATACTTGTAAGAACATAGATATCCTGGGAGAACATACAGCCAAGAACTGGCCAAGAAACCCCAAAAATTAATTGTAAATCATTTATTGAGACTCAGTGCAAAAAGTTTTCAGTTATATATACTTGTAAGTGAAATATACTTAGATTTTGACCAGATTATGAAAATGGTATATTATTCATTGAACAATCTAAGTAAAAACCAGCTCTTTCAGCCATTACTGTTCATACAACAATGATATACACCTTGTGCTAGAGAAATGGGTAATCTGTAGCAGTAGATACCACATTAGATGCTGTATAAATTTTAAACCTTGCTTTTTTTCAGGTATCTGATGACAATGACTACTGCTCATGGTTAAGCACTGCCTTCCCCTTGTTGTGAACCATAAGGATTTCTTTTTGCTCCTCATTCCTGTACAGCTCCATACCACAGGACTTTGAATTCCTGGAAAAATAAAACCAACTTTAATCTTGAAAGCTGGGGAGCCTTTAACTTTCCAGTTCATGTAGAGGTAGTCATAACACTGACTGTAAAGCCATATCTCCTCTGTGCCCTGACAAAATCATCTCAGCCTCGTTTTGGAGAAGTTATGAAGGGTTTTATCACCAATAATGCAGAACAAAGGGGCAGCAAAATTGTTAGCTCTGCTTTAACTGATTTAGCTACTACATTTATTCTAGCAATGTGGACTTTCTCAGCCCAGAGAAATATAGTAGATGGCATATCAAAAGATTTGACAGAATATGAAAATTATGTGCAAGATTAACTTGGTGTCTGCACTTCTAGGAATGAATGAGACACTACACAGGCATCGTCCCTGCTGGTGCACATTGCCATCCCTGCCAGTGGACCAATGACAAATAAGCCAACCTGCTCCTTCAGGCATGAGATTTCGACTACTTCCATAACAGGCACACATACACAATCAGAAAATTCATACTAAAAATCTAATAATATGTACTTGAGGTTTATAAACTCCTGAGGGATAGATAGATACAAGTTAGTAAACCAGCAGAAGGAAAGAAAAACATTTGAAAAAACCTACTAAAAAATCCTATAGCAGGGAAACAACACCTCCCTCCTCACATTCTCTCCCCTCCTCCCCCATCCCTTTAAATAAGAAAAAATTAAAAATGGAGCTAATTGTTGTGCTTGCTGTGGAGCCTTGCCTGGAACTGAACCTATGAGTTGAAGGCATATGGTGCTTATGTTGGAATTGTTTTCTAAACAGACTTTTTGCCTGTGTGTCTTTTTCACCTCTTTCAAACATCTTGTGCCAAAAGCAGTAAAAACACTGCTGCATTAAACATAAATCAGGGCCCTGTGCCTGCAAAAGACCTCTGGTGTTGGAGGGGGGTTATTGGACTAGGGATGAAAGGAGACCTACCACCGCATTGATCTGAGGTGATTGTGTGGAGCATATTCAGCTAGGATGCTCCTAGCTAGTTATGACAATGTGGAACATTCAAGCAATTAATGAACACATGTTTCAAGTAGAAAGGCTGAACAAGGGGTTTCAGTGGATGTGTATGTTTCTTACACTAAATGTATTCTAAAAGAATACACTTCTATGTATTTTTTTAATAGACTATTTTACTTATCCAGAGTATTTCACCTTTGTGTATATTGGTTATTTCTAGATAAGAGTGGAAACATTTGCTAAATAATTTTACTAAAAGGAACCACTCTGAAGTTTACACGAAGTCACAATAAATTAGTGTGGGACAGACTGCAATACATCATGCCTGCAAGCAATCATCAGAAGCCCAAATTTAAGAATGTATTCCCCATGTTACTAATTTGCAAGTAGTTTGTTAAGAATTTAACCCTTCCATACTAAAGGCACCGTTCTTACGCTTCTTCAGACCCTCAAATCATGAGGTGGACCTATCTGTTTCCTACTTGCAACAGAAATTGTCAGTGTAAATGGAGACTGCAGGAAATTATGTTAGCAGTTTATGCACTTACATATGTAGTGTATGACCAATTACATATACTGTGACCTTTACACAGAGAAAGAAATGAACAAACAGCTGGGGCTCTTATGTGGGCTGCAGTTGAAAGTTAGCTTAAAGTGAAAGTGTTTGCCCTTATACACTCCAGATATCCTAAGTGATTTTTTAGTGAGCAGGGATATTAATCTGGGTATACTGATCTGTGTATTCAGCCAGCTAAATTCCACTTGTGATAGCAATGAGAGACATTACTTATCAAATCACCCTGTTAATGGGTGGCTGAATTTCTATAGGGTGTCATACAGACCAAACACTGTTTATAAAGTACTTGGGATTTATTTCTGCTTTTGGAGAATGGGAGAAACCCATCCATATCCCATCCATATGTTACACCTCAGGAAAGGAGACTGAGGAAGATACTGATGTTGCAGTTGTGTCCTCCCTATCACTCAGTTCTGTGGAAGACTACTCAGGGACCTTTGCTGAGATTATGCTCAGTCATCTGCTGAGGTATATTTCCTTTGAGGACAGACTCTTGGCTGCAATACTCTCATCCCTAGCAGTGCCAGTATCCCCCTGTGTAAGGGGATAATCCCATCCTCCTCACTACCATGGATGGCAAAGGCATGACACGTGGGTGTTATACTGCCTCAGGTGAACAGAAGGAGAGTGCAGGAGAGGTAGTTTTCATGTGCAACAGCATACAGAAAAGGCACTGTGGCTACTCAGAGATCAGGTGGGGCCAGAACGGAATGGGGGTCTGGTGCTAGGCTCTTCAGCAGATCCTAGAAGACCCATCACTTTTGAAAACTCACAACCCCTCTCCTTCTGCAAGGAACAAAGCCCAGGTGGAAACTCTGAGCTGAAATGTATAAAGTTTCCTTTCTTCAAAGTGCTTTTATTCTCTTGGCATAGGGACAAATTGTGCCTTGAGGGCCAGATCTGCAAGTGGATCCATATGGAGAAATCTTTATTTGTTGGGAACATCATTCAAGTCAATGGGACGCTGTGAGGGCACAGAAGCTTGCCAGGTCCGAGCTGTAATTTGAAAAGTGTTTTGTGTTCCTTCAAGATAAAGGCATGCTATAAACCTAAGCAATAATTCTTTTCATAAGAAAACTATTCTGCTTGGGCTTTTAACAGCAAAATGCAAGAGAAGACCAAAACCAACATAGCTTCTATACAACAGAAAATATTTTTTTTCCCAAGAGATGGTAAGAATTTTATCTTGTACTTTTTGCTACGGGGAAAAAATAATCCAGTGGCTAGCTTATTCATAACACAGGTACCAGAAAGAGTACAAGTCCTAAGAGATGTAACCTAACTGTATAGTAAAACCAAAGGCATTCTGAGCAGTGCAAGCTATACTGTGTCTGTTCAGGGGACAAGATGACAAATTTGTTTCACAAAAAACCACCAAAGCCTATAAATTCTTACTGAGTGAACTTGAAAGTACATTTAGGGAGATGTGGTTCTGGCATTTGAGAGCCATGTTGGACCATAAGATAGTATTGTATATATTACCTTTGTTTTTCCAATGTGCCATTGTTGGCTACAACCCGACCTGATAAAACGAGCGTAAATCTGGGACCAGAAACTTCTGTGATTTTATTTATTTGCTATATCATCTTGAGTAAGTGACTAAACAGTAAGTGACTAAATTTGATGGAGGCTTTATTTAAAGTTGCCTGTTTGAAGGTCAGCTGCATACCACTTGAAGGTAGAGGCTCAGGACTGAAGGGACTCCTCATCTTCATAGAGCAGCTTTGAGACTACCCTAGCAGTCTCCAATCCAGGGGGAAGAATGTTTCCCTGGCCTGCAAAACAGACAACACATGCAAATTAGATCCCACTTTGCTTTCCTATCTGATGTTTTAAGATGAATCTAGGCTGTACATCAACTAATTTGGGTCCTTCTGTCATGATTGCAATATAAAAGGGGACTTCTTGGCCTCTCTTTTCATTCAAGCATCACAGGGACGTTCCATCTAGTGAGAAGATAAAAGGGTTAAATAAATCTAATATAGGTTGAATGTCATTCTGTTAGATGCCTATCTCCAAAAGAAGCTGAGCCTTTCCTTTGCAAGCCCAGAGATGCTGGTTGTTGACTTCAGTGAAAGCAGGACTGGGCCTAAGAGAGTTGCCTAACTTACTTTACTATGTATTGTAAGTTCATCCCTCACTGGAACAGAGAGGCACCAGATGGGTGGTAGGGGTTTGGATGGAATATGTACCCCACGGTTGTTTTTTTTCTGTTCCCTGCTCTTGATCTTTCAAGAAGTATGTTAAAGTGACTACAATCCAAGAAGGCATATTGTATATAAAATGAATGACAGCTCCTAGCACCACCAAGAAAATGAAACCTTTTGTTTATTTAAGATTTTTAAAAATACATTTGGGAGTAGAAGTCACAGAGTTATAAATGAGCTTCCCAACCACCACCAAAAAAAAAAAATTATAATAAAAAGAATGGCACCATATTCCCTGATAAACCTGTGCCAGAAAAGCTCTTGGGGATCAAGTTTTTGTCAGTCCCCAGCTTTTACCAATTTAAATTCTTGGCAGCATATTAAAACAAAAAGTAGAAGGTATTTGAGACTGCAAACCCTCAGGTACTAAATCTAGTGTTTCCTGGCAGTAGATGAATGTTACTGGAGTTAAAACCCAGCACCACAGCACCAGATCTCCATAGCTGTTCATATTTATACTTAACAGACAAATATGTCATGCTTTCAATATCCCTTTACACTGCCAATTTTTTCTCACATTTTTTTATCTCTGATAAAAACAAAGGTGAGAAAGTTCCATGCAGTGACTCATATCAGGCTATTTTTGTTTTGCCTTTCAAATGTCTAAAATACACCTTTTCCACCCTGAACATGTTGCTTTACACTGCTTTTTGATTACCTACTTAGTAGCAAAAAAGGAGGAGGAGTGCATTACCTGCCAGCTATATGCGCATCGTCAACACACCACAGCAAGTTTTCCACTCTGCATAGGAAAAGACTCTTGCCCTTAATCTTCTGATCAGTCCACACTAGCTTCTGTCATCATGCACACTAAAGCTGTGCTGTGGCTGAGTTAGTCTGCTGTGCTTCTCTTAATGCCAGATATCAAGTTGAGTTTGCTGTCCTACCATACCTTCCTCATTTTCTCCTTTCCCCAAGCTATTCTCTGTCATATAAGACGGAGGATTTAAAATTCTAAATTCAGGGGCACTCTGAGGCTCAGGCCTCCTTCTGCAGGAGAGACCAAGGCTTTGTATACTGCTCCACAGGGTTGTCACTGACAGTACAGTCACACTTTGAAGACTGAGTAGACTGTCTGACCTGTGCCATGGAAATGACTCCTAGCAGTACAGCTGATTTCAGGGCAGGTCTACAATGCCTTCTCTAAAAACTGTCTCTGTTCTTTTTTCTAAAGTTAGGACTTTACCTTAGTGTAACAAGCACCTACGAAAGACAGTGTTTGTAATGTCTGATCAGATTACACTATTCATTCTTTTTACACGACTTCATAGAAACCACCTTTCTCAATTGCTGTTTTTTTCCCATATATTTCCTAATCTTCAAGGACATAAAGACAGAATTGTTTCCACTATAAATTAAGTCTCCTCAGAAACTGAAGGATTCGGTTCCCCTTATTCCGTCACCGCTTTCACCTTCTGACTGTTCCATTTAAAACTGAAGTACTACAACTGGCCAAAAAATGAACATAAAGTGTCTGGCTATTGGTAAAACCAGCTTATTCATGCTGTGTCTGCAAAAGTAATGATTCAACTCTATTGAATGCTACCCAAAAACATCCAAATCAACAAACATAGGGAGCAGATAAAATATCTGAAGTCACTACTACATTAAAGGTATGTGGTCAACAATTTATATTCTTGCTTCCATTCATGCATCCTCATCTCTTTTTCAAAACCATGGAACTGCCCAGAATATAAATCTACTCACTGAGTGACCCAGATAGCATCTTAGATCCCTTCTGGAAAAAAAACAGTTCTTTCTACTGCTTGCATTCCCAGTATTCAGTAAGAGCCTTGATCTGCTGAAACCTCCAACAGGGAGGAAAACAGAAACACAGGTTTCTGAAGGATTACATCTTTCCTTTCAAAAGGATACCTTTGGAAGCACAGAGGGGCTTTCTCCTTGGCTCTGAAGACAGAATTTGTCTCTTTGCAATCTGCTCAGTTTCTGTCCTTTTTGCTGTCTGTCTAGAGATCTGCCCTTGTAATATGAAAAAGGGAGTGAACAGGCATGTGTGAATCTGGCTCAGGAGGGAATAAGGAAGGGAGTGTGTTTGGGTAAGAGTAGATGTTTATGTATTTTCTATATAATACTCAGCTTTGTACTGATGTCACCTATTTAGTGGACTAAAAAGGAACTTAATAATCAGATCCTGCTTAAGCCATGTGCTTCCCCAGTAATTGACTCTCGCATATTGATTAAGATGTTGATGTCCCAGTGTTTCTCAGTGGTAATGTAGC
>JAYRBT010000093.1:40272143-40291567 GCA_036023395.1 Myiotriccus ornatus | reverse complement strand
TTGGCTGGATGCCGGCTGCCCACCCAGCCGCTCTATCACTCCCCTTCCCAGCCGGACAGGGGGGAGAGTAAGTCTGGTAAAAAAAACCACAACTCATGGGTTGGGATAAGGCAGTTTATTTAAAGCAAAAAAGTAAAGCGAAGCTTGCGTGCGCAGAAGTGAAAGCACAATTTATTCTCTGCTTCCCATGAGCAGCGATGGTCGGCCACTCCTGAGCAGCAGGGCTTCAGCACACGGGACGGTTTCCCGGTAGACATCCATTGGAGACAATGAATGCCCCCCTTCCTGCTCCTTGCCTCGGCTTTTACATCTGAGCTGTGGTCATATGGTACGGAATATCCCTTTGGTCGGTTTGGCTCAGCTGGCCTACTTGGGTCTCCTCCCAGGATCTTGCCTTCAACTAAGGAAGGAATGTTACATGGTTGGTGCTGTGTTCACCAGGAGCCAAAACACCGGTGTGTTATCAACACCCTTGGAGCTACCAAAGCAAAGCAGAGCACTGTGAGGGCTACTGTGGGAAATGAACTCCAGCTCAGCCAGACCCAATACAGTACCCTTGCCAATGCAGAGCAACTCCACTGATGCCAAAGCGTGGGCCTAAAAGCTGTCTGGCTGCGGCCTAAGCTGGAGTTTCATTTATGCCCAGCATGAGAAAAAGTTGCATCTAAACTGGGTTTCCGATGGGGGGCTGTGCATAAAGAACCAGAACAATTACACAGTTCTGAACCAAAGCCCAGGCACAAGTCTAAACTGCTTTAAGAACTGGGAAAATGCAAATTTGTAACTATTCCTTTACATGATTGCTGTGTAATTTTTTTTTTTTTTAACTCCAAAGTGTCCATAGTAAAGATTTGCTGGTTCTGATGGTAAGTGGGATGCACTTCTCAACATTTACTCCTGAGACTTCTGATCCATAGATGTAGAATGCACAGGAACATCGTCATAGGTGATAATCATGTTATCCAAGACTCCCTCTTCCAACATAAGGGGGAGTTTCTGTTGATGCAGCATGCACAAAGTGCCCAATATCTACATTAGTCTTTTGTTTAGCTCCTCAGGGTGTTAACTTCTCCAGCTTCAACTAAATGGTGTCTTAGCAAAGTGGGTCAAAGCTACTTAAGATAACGATATATTACACAGCTATTGAGAGCTTACAGAAACTTCTGATTTGGACTCTTCTGTCTGGACTGAGATTGAAGATCTGCGCAAGAGATGTTTATGTGTAGAGACAGGAGCTGCAGCTTCGTAGTAAATTGAAGAAGGGGATGGAGAAGAGCAAATGGAGAATGGAAGGAATGGGAGGAGTATGGAAAAAAGTTTGAAAGAAAGATGAAGAGGAAGAGTAAAAAGACTCCACAGGATCAGATAGAATCTGATAAACTTTGACAAAAGCCTCAACATATTTGGAGGTGTTTTCTAAACCTTCTAACCTTGTAACATTTTCCTATCATAGCCCAGAGGTGAAGTGATTTATGAATATTCATGCTTACATGGTTCTCTGTGATCATCTTGATAAGGTAAATATATCACCCAGCAGGAAGCTACACTACACACTTCTCTCCTTCCTGAGAGAGAAATTCAATGTTGTGGGCTCCAGCTATCCCTTTCTGACATGCACAGGGCATGCAGTTTAATTCTTCATTAAAAAATGTCCCATTGAGATGTTTAAACACAGATCTCCCTGTAAGGGTGAATGCATTGAATTGCCCTCCATCCAATTCTTCTCCATTTAATTGGTATAAAGCAGCTTCCCCTTGGCTACTTCCTCCCTTGAAATTACATAAGTAGCCTCACTAGAAAGACATAGGTAAATATTTTACACTGCACACCATGGATTAGAAGCATAGCTCCCATTAACTGGAGCTGGAATCACTTGACTGTTTTCCCCCTCACACTGTGTTAGAAACACACCCTACAGGACGGAGAGACTGGGCTCCCAAGTGCCACCTTATGAAGAAGGTGCGGAACACTTTCATTTAATACTGCATGTGTTTCCATTAGCAGAGTCAATTGCTCTCTGTCCTCAGTTTTAAGACTCCCAGTTTGTCTCTATTACAGCTCTGTTTCCAAATGCCTGCCAATCCTCCCTAGTCCTTCCATCTGAGCCTGCAGTTTTGATGATACAACACTACAGCATCTTTGCTTTCATTTGGTTTGAAATTTGTGATTGCAATTACAGATGTGCTGTACCCTAAGCATTTCTATGGGCTTACTGCTGCTTAAGAAAGCTTATGTGCCCAATGTATTGTCAGCTTGGGGTGGCAGCTTAAGGGATGTCAGTAGAGCAGAGGCCCGAGCATCCTGAAACGTGCAAAGCACAGGTGACTACAACTTTGATTCAGAGTACCGCAGTTGTCCACACTGGTATGACTCCTATAGGGTGGAAAGTTTATGTATCTGTACAAATACTAAGCAAAAAACCGGAACATATTAGTCATATATGTAAAAACAGAGCTGTGGGTAATATACTGAACACTGTTGTCTGTTACTAATGGTGTCTCTGCTCCTGCATGGCTATGATGTATCTACTTGTCAGATGCCCGTTTTCCTCCTTTACACCTATGTCCCTTGATGCCACCACACTTTGTCTTTCCGACACTCTTCCAGCCTGGGAAATTTGCAAAGAATGTGGCCTGTTCCAAATAGTCTGTGGGGTGAGATTTTGTCACGGCAACTAGCAACAAACTTGAATTTCTATTTATGAAAAATCTGAAAGTTTTTTTTTTAAATCTAATTGAAAAGTAAAATTTCATTTTTATGTAACATTTTTAAAATAATAAAAAAAAAGCAGAGAAGAGTTGTGTTCCAAAAATGTAAAAATCCACAATAACTTAAATGAGTTCTCTGCTTTATATTTTGAGCTCAGTTAGAAGTTACAGATTAGACTTATTATTTGTATGAATATGTGAACTGAAAAAAAATTATTCAAAGGCAGAAAACATCAGAGAAATATTTTTACTCAAACAGCATGATGTGTGTTAACTTTACCAAAAAACAACAGTGAGCAAAATAGTTCCTTTTACCATCTTTTCCACAAAACTTCACTGAATTAAGCCTGTTAATCAAAGGTATTTTCATTTTTTTAAACCAAATTCCTTAACAAAATGTCTATTAATTATTTTTACCAGCTTGATCCAGATCACAGTTGCTATGAAATTCTATATATGAACCAGTTTCAACACAAAAATCTTTGCTACCTCCTTCGTGATCCTGTCTTTTGTTTTGAGTTCTTTGCTAATAAGTAACGAAAATGTTACAGCCTTACAGCTTGTTTTGTGGTTGCAATTACGTAATCATTATTAATGAAGCAACAATGTCAAAACTGTGTGAAACCAAACTCACATTTAAGCACTTACAATAAACAGATATAAAACAACAGATGTCTCAGTTTTTGTTCACCAATGATTTCATCCCTTGTTAAAAATAAACGTCTGGTATAAAAAAGAAAAGGGCTTTTCTCAACTCTTGCAAATTAATTGAATCCAGAGCTTGGTAATACAACTAAAGAGTTCTCTTTTTTTCTTTTTTTCCTCCCAAAATTTGTTTGTGGGGATGCTTTTATTCAGTAAGCAATAAATTCACTTCAAAGCAGTCCAGAAATGCTAGGAAGGGAGTGGTGTAGTGGTCATCTGCCCCAGCTAAAGTGTTACCCCTGATAGCAATCAGAGATGTAGCAGAAGTGCCAGACTTCTATCGTGAATTGAACACCCTGAAAAGATTTTAGGACAGAGGTGGTTTCTGTCCATGGTTTGTTCAGACAATTGATACTGGTCAGTCACAAATGTTGGTTCAGATTTCGATCAGAATTTGTCAGTAGGTACTGAGAGGTGTCTAGATCTGGGGAACGTCAAGAAACCAGCATTTGGTTTTATGCAAACATCAAAAGTCCAGATGCTTATTTGAACCATCCACATCTGTTGGGTCTGGGCTGGATATTTAGCTGGAGTAGGTTTCCCTGAAAGATTTCATAGACTCCATAGCTGAACTTGCGGCCAGAAATACCACAGCTTCTTTGGTATTTGAGCACTTTTTATTCCAGTGCTAACTAGGCATGTGTTACATTTAATGAGAGGGTGAGATATGCAAAAATCTTGCATAAAACTTTGAAAAATCCAGATCTAGTCAACAGACACTGTGAAAAATAAAATACGTGATAGGAAATGAAATCTGTAGTAGCAATTTGTGAAGAAAAAAATTAGAATTTGAATAGTTTTTATTTCTCTGAAGAATAAAATTCAATCTACTGTTTACCACTAGAAAATCTTTGCCAAATTATTTTTTGGAAATAAAAAAAGGATAGAAAAACACCACCAGTTTTTAATTTTTATTGAAAGACAGTGTTCAAATTTAGGATTTGGAGAATACTTTTTTTTTCAGTCCCTCTGGCACTGGAACAAGTGCAAAACAACTGTCTGTGCACTTTATTGCAAATCTTGCACAATTTTAAACACACAAACCAAGGTTCTTGCAAATTGCATTTTGAGAATATAGCACATTTATGCTTACAGCACTATAAGCAATGACAAGATGTTTTGAACAATCTGTTTTCTCAAATTAGATTAACATCACAGAGCAGCACAATCTGCTCATTGACACCAAAGGTACAAAAGAACCCCCAGTGTTTTGTGTCCTCCTTCACAACATTGCTTCGGCAATAGGCATTCACTGTCTGTGTCATCATGAAGGATCTGGTGCACTTTTAGAGCTGCTGTTCTTTAGAAGATAGACACCAGGCTCCACACAGCTCTGCCGATAATCAAGTAATAAAAATACAGGCAGCAACTGAGGGTCCTTGCCAGCACTGTGCTTTCTGATCATACAGTGCCATGCATGCAACCCACTTTTAAATGTGATGGGTGAAAAATCTGCCTTCAACATTCATCTGCTCTTAAGTAGCAGTCAATAATGAGCCTTAAGCCACCACTTCAAAGAAAAAAAAAGATCACAAAAAGATTTACCAGTACAGAAGATTTGCTAATAGCTAAAGCAATCTTTTTGTGTGTAGTACCCTTGAATCTTTTCTGGGGTAATAGAGACTTTCCTACCATAGCTGAAAGTAACAATAACCTTCACCTTCTGTGCAGCCGCTACTACAATTGTACCAAGTCTGTGCGTTGTGTAAGTATTCTCATCTTCAAATTTATACTGTTAATCCCAGGAACTACCAATTAAACTTCCTTCTAAATTTATTTATTACAAACTTTCGCTGCAAAGCACAATTTTTATTACAGCAAAACCAAACCCCAGGAAACTGAAATTGAAAGTGACCTATGGTTTTAACCTTCAAACAACATGAACATACGTGACTGTTTTGTTTCACTGGGTTTTGCACGTTATAATTATATTTGTAAAGAAATTCCCTGAAAGAATGTGTTGTGTTGCATGACTGCTTGCAAACAATTTTGGAACTATGCAACTTTGACTTACAGACTACAGGGCAAAGGTTAAAATCATGTTGTCCTGTTGGCAGCAGTTCCTTTTGAAGCTTCCTGCTTCCAGTGTAAGTGATATACAGTAATATACACAAATCTCAGTGTCTTTCATTGTGTTTGTAAAGGAAAAAAAATATTAATTCCCTACCTTCTAGTGTTTGATCAAGCTTCTATAGATAATGTGAGCAAGAATCTGACTGTTCTTGCATATATATGCACACAGAAATGAAAATGAAGCTATTCTCAAAAGACTTATTTGCATGCATAGGTAATGTGCATACAGAGAAGCTCACTGGCTATTTGCAGATTTACATAAGGAAGTTTGGGTGTTGTGCAGGCAACTACTTATTTGTGCAAGATGGATGTCCTCTATAATAATCCAGGTTACAAAAACTTTGTCTTAGAGAGATTTTGTTAAACACTTTGGCATTGCTGTTCTAATGAGTTGTAGACATCTCATAACAACTCTATTGAAATGAGAAAAAAAATAAAAAGGCTCTTGTAACTACAATGGGAATCCACTGCATGAGACTTTCCACTCCTATAAACAACCTGTATTTTATTGCCTTTAACATTAAAAAAAAAAAAAAAAGTATGCTTAAATTTTGTAATACCAGGAATTTTGAGTGCCCTGGCAAAGTGGAAACTTCAGAGCTACTCAGACTGTAATGCTGGGACATTTGATTACCCCCAAGCAAAGCCATGAACAGCATCTATTCCTTAGGATGGTGTCTGAGGCAGACCTTGCAGACCAAGACACAGAGCAACAGTCAGTGGTGTGAGCCACTGTGCTGTTAATCAGCAGAATTCTCATTTATATGTAGCTAAACAATTACAGCTGCTTCATACAATGGGTAATAAATGAGCAGGACAAAATAAACGAGCATAGTAGTCCATTCCTGCTCTACTCCAATCCCTGGTATTAATTATCCAGTCTCTTTCAGCATGTCAGTCCCATTAACGTGAGTTTGGGATTTTTGTGTGCAAGTCTTTGTGACAGTTGCATCCCAGAGCAAACACACTGGTGACATAAGCAGCAGCCAAACAAATAACTGGAGTGTTTCAGAAGTTGTGGGTAGTCAAACTGCTAACATGCTCTAATTTGCTCCATCTCCTCTTTTAGTCTGACACCATTTCAGTCACACAGACTGTACCACAGCTTTCTTTTCCTTCAACACGGAATGTTAAAAATACTTGATGTCAAAATATGGCATGAAAGGTACCCCTTTACTGCCATTTTCTAGGAAGGTTTGGCCACTATTTCACTGCTGAATTTGACCTAGATGCACCCGTGACAGATATAGCTGTCTCCACTGGTTCTGTCTTTGCTGTGTATTTTCCAATAGGTATTTTTTCATTGTGATGGCTGGATGCCTCTCACAGGAACCCCAGGTAGTAGAAAGCCCTTTCTTATACAAAGTTCAAATGGAAAAAATCCAAGTTACCTTCTAAACACTTTAAAATAACACTTTCTAATGCTCCTTATGAGTGATGTTGACATATTTATAATGTTGATTTAAAGGGTAGAAGGAACATAGTTCTTCCTGATACCACAAATGTAGTCACTGGCCCACCCTGTCACTGGAGCCACACAGTGAAATGGTTGCCAGCATATCTTGAGTGCCAGGTACATAAAAGTCAGCAAACAGGCAGATGGTGCAGAAAACCTTTGAATGTTCTCTTGCTTTCTGCCTTTCTAGAGTGGAGTAACAGTCAAGATCAAACAGATACTGGAGTTCCTGAGATGTATGGTCCAACAGTTCCTGAACTTTTTGTGAACCATTTTAGCCCAAGTTTGCTGTACCAAGGTGCATGCTGAAGATCTCCTTCGTTTCTTTACCCTGTCCTTCATTCACAGTTCTTTGCTGGAACTAATCTGATTGTAAAGGTTTGTCAGACTTCAGAAGTTCTAATTTCTCTATCGCCTGGTCTGACCTGGTCCTGATTTTCTTCAATATTTTGTCTTTTACCCCTGGGAAATTTATGTCTGTTCCTGGCATTTGTCTCCCATCTTCCTTTGTGAACACAGAGGGGGAAATTTCATTTAATTTCTTTCTCTCTTTTTTTTTCTTTTTTTTTTTCTTTTTTTTCTTTTCCATAGTAAAGTCTTCTTCTGTCAATAAATTACTCCTGCTACATCTGGAGGCCAAACGTCTGTTTTTTCCACCCCTATGTTTCTTATGTTTTGTTGTTGTTTGTTTGTTTGTTTGCTTGTTTGTTGGTTGGTTGGTTTTGATGAGGTTTATGGTTTTGTTTGTTTGTTGTTATTTGTGGGGGATTGGGTTTTTTGTTTGTTTGTTGGGTTGTTTGGTTGGTTGGGGTTTTTTTTTAAAACCTTATAAATCTTTATCTATTTTGTATTCTTCACGTTTTGTTTTCTTATTTTGTTTTTTTTCTTCTATTCAGTCCTTTCCATAGTGCATTCTGGACTTGATTTTTAAAATCTTTTACGTGTTCTGTCTTCACCTCTGATTAGTTTTTCATTTCCTTTTTCTTTATTAGGTGTTGGCAACTCAGTACTGTAAGTGGCATTTTCCTCTTTTCTCTCTCTTCCCTCATTCCTAGGCTGTGCTGAACCACAGCCCAGAATGATGTCAGGAGAGCATTTAGATACCTTTCCAAGATTTGATACTGACTGCTGTGCTCATTAAAGGTCTTACGGTATATTTTGCAAGAATGGGTGCATTAACCATTGCATTCTGGACCAACTCCAAATGGAATGATTACTTTCTGCCTGCCCAGACTTCCCATACAGTTTCGAAGGGATAGATTAATCTCTACTTGAACTGTAGCATTGCATTACTATCAGTATGTACCACTTTCCACACCAAAGGTGACTGGACAGAGACTATTTTTCTGTTATAGGAGGTCCTTTTCTAATTTCACAGTGCAAACATTTTTGGAAGGAAGTACTGATTTTCATTATTATTCCATTTTTTAATTCCAGTGATATGTAGACAGAATTCTTGCATAATCAGTGTTCAAACTCAACGTAGTTCTTTCCTCCTCTTCCTTCTCCATCCCCAAATGGGACATATTGCTTAACAGTGACATGCACCATCCCTATTTTCTGCTCTTTACACTCTTGTTAGCAGTTCAGATGATGTCCAAGTGAAACTGTTTGCATCCACCAGTGCAAAACCAGCTTCAGATAGCACTTCTTGCAGTGGTCTCCAGTTACACATCTTTAAAAGGAGCTGCAGTCTTCATAGAGGGCTTTCAACTCAAAAGATGCATCCCATGACTTAATGTATAGGAAGTGCTTGCAGAGGTGAGGGAAGAGTAGGAGAAGAAAGCACACTGAGGTGTAAAGCTTGTGTGTCAGTCCATATAGTATAACTGAAAGCAGCAAGTGGTTTTTCTCAGCATAGGTGTTAGAGAAAGGCTGTGTGAGTGACAAGAAACAGAGAGAAAACATTTCTAGGAGTGCTGAAAGCATTCTTTAAGGTCAAGAGTGAACTAATAAGGTAGCAGTTTATTTAGGTTCAACTCCCATGACTGGATTGTGACCTTTCTGCTCTTCTTTATTGTTCTAAAATAAATGGACAAAACTGTTCCATTCTGAGTTCCTATTGTTACTAAGAGCCACGTTCTGTCTGCATGGCTTTCACCATGAACTGAGTGGAGGGCAACTTGTGACTCACCCCAGATGAAGAAGTTTTCTATTACAAAGTCCTTGACTTGCTTTTGACTTGCTTCCACAGAGTAGCATTTTGACTTTTGAGTTGTTAAAAAAGAACAAACTTCTTCTCATACTATTTCCCCCTTTCCTTTTTTCCTTTTGCTAATCTTGCTGAACTCATGACCTGCTTTACTTGTCTGCCCCAGCATTATCTAGAGCAACCAAGTGATCATGCAAGACCTTTGCCTGACCACTGTCCACAAACTTTCATTTTTCACGTGTTCTTCCTCCCATTCCCTACAGCCTTTTATTAGCTATTTCTCTTATTTTGCACCTGCTCACCTATCTTGCTACTTTACTCCCTTCTGCTCTTGTGTGCATAACACTACTTTCATAGATATATCTTTGGACTCTTCTCCCTGCTAGCTTGAACTCAGCACTATAGTTGTTTCTGTTCCTCACTGTATGTAGTTTCCAGACAGTCCCTTTCAGCCTTTTACCTGTACTGATTTTGTGTTGTTCTCCCATGCCTAAACTGTGGTTGATCCCTTTGTGAACAATTTTTTAAGGATTACTAGGTGCAAAAATAGCAAGATGAAAAAAAGCATTTGCATGCTGAACCACAAGGAGTTTCAATCCCCTGAATTTCTCTTCCTAAGAAGGCTCAGTTAAAAAAATGTGATTCGCAAACAGACCCTGTGATCCTTCAGTTATCTAGATAGCTTCCATGTGGCCATTTTTGTTTTGGGTATTTTAAGAGCTCCCTGACAGAGAGGTTCAGTGTTGATTGTCGTACACATCAGCAGCTTAGATGAAGGCTTTTTAAAAAATTCCAGACTCAAGCCGGCAGGTTTGTGCATTTGTTTTTTTCTCTCTCCCTCCCTCTCCTCCCTCACCCCCTTTCCTCCCTCCCTCCCTTCATTCCTTCCTCCTTTCTTTCCTTCTTTCCCTCTTTCTTCCTTTCTCCCTTCCCTCTAAGCCTTGAAAACAACAATTAAAAGCAGCACCAAAATACAATATGGAGTATATTTGTATATTTGTACCAGGACTGAAGATCTGTTTTACAGTATCTTAATTTCTGCTTGGAGTCATTGTTTATATAATGCATAGTGTGATCAGATGTTTCTTTAATGCATTCACAATTACTTGGCTTATTTTACATAGTGAAGTATCATACTATACCATGTCTCATCACCTTTACAGTGAACATAACACAATACTGGAAATTAAACATGACAGTTAAATGGCAAAAGACAAATGCTTGTTTCCAAATCAAGAATAAGCTATAAACTTAATTAGCATCTCTCAGCACTTTCCAAGTTTTATTTACAAACATGCTGGGCCAAATTCTTTGCTCAGTTGTAACCATGCAACATCTATTGTATATGTCTGAAAGTTAATTTTCTGCTGTGTTAGCACTTCATTTTTGTAGCCAGTGTCAGCTATATTCCTTTCCAAGGTGCAATGGCAGAAGATGAAATGTGATTAAGGTGGGGATTGAGGGAGAGGTATATTGAAGACATCAGTGTAAGATACGTGGCTGGAAGCAATGAAAGAAGAAAATGTGGCTGAAAACACATTTGAGGTTGAAAGACTCTACCCAGTTTCACAAGTTAAGGGATTTATGAATGAAAAAGTTATATGTCTGAAGGGGCTGGTATGCGAAAAGGGACTGGTCCGTGGCAGTCTTTCTCATGCATCCAGCATTTATACAGTGGCAGTGACTTCTGTGGCTGATCTTGGCTGTGCTCTTATGCTCATTTTGAAGATGAATGACCTCTAAGTCTATGCCCACCAGCCTCTGAAGTCCTCTTTTCAGAGTCCACACTATTACAGGATAAATCCTACTGGAAGGCAATAGGACATAGAGGGTGGTGTTGTTGGGACGTGTCTGAAAAAGTTAACCTGAAAATCTAGGCCATCACCTGGCCATGGTGAGGTTGCATACGTGTGTGTGATAGTAGGTGTTGCTATTTATCTTCATCTACCAACATCTGTGAGCCTTGTTGTGTCTTGTAGATTTCTCTTCTGAAACTTCAAACTGCCCTTCCCCTGAACAAACCAAAGCCTGCGAGACAGGCTGTTTCCCTGTTGTTCTCTCTCAAATATACAGACCTGTGGGAAAAGGATGCAATACATCCACGGAAAATCTTGAGGATGGAGTATTGGTACATGCTTCTTAAGGTGAAGTCTATGTATCTATAATAGTTAAAACCATAGTGAAAGGGTGTAAGAACTCCTTACACCATACTCCCTTACCCTACCTCCTATTTAAAGTGCATGAGAAATACAGCCATTCTGGCTCACCTTTCAGAAGGGCTCTGTCAAAACAGGCGACATTTTTAAACATGTGCTTTCCATTTTATATAATGTATTAATAAAGGATTTTGGCTTCAGTATTTTCCTGGAAAGAGACTAGTAAAAAAAACAGAGGGAAAGATTCTGATAAAATGCAAAATTGCCACCTACACTACATTTTAAAACCTAAGAAAATGTAAAACAACAGCCTTGCATAAGGAAGCACAGTTAAACTGCAAGGAATGTAAAAATCCTTTCAGAAAGGTTTGATCTAAGCCATGATTTTAGTTCATTAAGGAAAATGAAATAATTACTTTTCAAAAACAAACAGGCAAAGGCACAATACTAACTGAAGTAAGCATAGTATGTGTACTTACAATATTTTTTCAAGAAGGCAGAAAGGCTTTAACTGGCAGTTCTTTCTTTTAAAACACTTCAGGTCTGTATTTATGATAGGTTAAAAATTCTCAGTGGCTATCTTGTTGTGTGACAGGAGTTTACAGCATTAGTTTCATCAGACAAGGACTGGTGGAGTAAAATTAGTCATGTATGTAAATTATAATCATGCTGAATAGTTGTATGTGCTCATTTGGGCATTTTAACAGTGTGTGATGTTATCCTCTCTGCAGGACTAATAAGCATTAGCCATAATGAGGTCAGTCAGTCAGTCAGGCATTATCATGGGATTTAATTGGGACACTGGTCTCTGCTGAAGTGAAAATTAATAACTTTTGTCAATGTTCTGGCGAAATGTTCTGTCTTATTAAACTATGAGGGTCAATTAGAAAGCATTATGTAATAAAGTCCCCAGCAGCAGAACTCAAATTGAGTTATACCACAGTCATTATTCCAGGACGATTGCATTTGAAAATGGAAAACCAGCGTGCCATATGGAGGGCGCAGGTTATATTTACAAGCATTGCATGTTAAAGCTTCGGCAAGAAGGAAACAATTAAATGTAATACTGAAATAAATCAAAGCACTGAAAGTGCCATGTTGTGCCAGGTGCTTAATATAGCCAGCATACCCCTAGATGAGACTAGGCAAAATGGCACCTGTTTATAAGCCTTGTTTGGGTTCTGTCAGACAACATCCTCCCACTGGATTGCTCCAGTGATTCAAAGTCTGGGGCACACCTGGAAGGCTCAGCCAGGCATGTTGACTCATATAAATAACAGTTTATTGTATGGCTATTAAGACCAGAGATTGCTTTTATTAAAGTGCAGTTATCATGATACAACAAATTAAGAACTTTTAAAGCATGTTTAATGGCCTCAGATATTCCCTGTTCAGTCATGTTTTACAGTGCTTTGAATGGGGGAGACACAAAACCTCTGTCAGTACTGGTGTCTAAGGAGAATGGCAGCAAATATGCAGAGAGACCAAGAAGGAGGCAACAACATTTTATAGAGACAGTGACAAGTTCAGACGCCTGTTTTATCTGTGCCTCAGAGGAAGGCACAAGCTGTCACTTTACTCTTTCTAAGGATTCCCCCTTAACAAAGAAGTTAGTTGTATGTCATGCTAAGCACCTTTTTCTCCAGAATTTACATCCCAAACACAGCTGGAAATCAGTAGAATCATATAATCATAGAATTGTCAAGGTTGCAAAAGACCTCTGAGATCATCGCATCCTACCAACAACCTAACACTGCCGTGTTCACTGCTAAACTATTTCTCCAAGTGCCACAGGCCTTTTGAACACTTGGGGATGGTGATTCCACCACCTCCCTGGGCAGTCTGTGCCAATGCCCAACCATCATTTCAGCAAAGAAATTTTCCCTGATATCTAAACTAAACCTCCTCTAACACAAGCTGAGGCCTCGGAGCACTCATATGCTGAAGGGCTGCTCATCCTCTACTCATTTACCCAAAGGCTCCCCGTGAGTACACGCCAGAGCTGTGCCTCCCTCGGGGTGGCAGTGGGCATGTGTACCCCAGCTTCCTTCTGCAGGTCGAGGCTACCAGTGCCCCTGCTGGAAAGAAGACTGCCAAGCAGAGGTGTCCCTCAGTGGCTTCCTCCCAGACTTCTGCATGACAAGGGCTACCTGCATGGTGCAGCCCCAAGGTTCAGCAGAGCTCTGCACTGATCCACGCAGCATCAGCTCCAACAACCCAGAGGGCTTATGGCCTTCTCCTCTCTTGCCAAACCAAAGCGAGCTAGAGTCTCCCAGGATGTGTCTTCCAGGAGTTGATGGACCTCCCCCATGCTCTTGCACTGCAGGAAACCACAAGTCTCCCTGAAGTGAGACATTGTGTTGGAGAGCCATCCCCAATCTGTCTTCCAATTATTATTCACACATGTCAGGACGATTTTCTAAAGTACTCGTTTTTTGGCCTAACACAGCTCCCACAGATGGCAGCAGCAGATCTTGCCCTGGCTTTTACAGAGCAGTGAAAGAATTGTGCAAGGGCTATGCATTTCTTGGAGCCCTAGTCCTGAGGGCGAGCTCTGATCTCAGCTTCTGATGCTTCAGTAAGGGTTATACCATTCTCACTGGAAGGATGATTTTTTTTTCATCTGTAGCTTTACAGTCCCATAGGACTTTACTTGATTATTGCTGGCAGTGTGGGCTAGGTTAATTTTTACTGTGGGTTTTAAATAAGCTGAACCAAACTTCTGTTTCATTTAAAACTGCTCAATTAGGGCCAAGTATGTGCTTTCCAACTTAGCTGTAAACTGACAAGCAGAATCAGGGAAGATTTTTCCCTTACTCATTCCAGTTTGACAGCAGCTTACAATGACTATTTTGGTGTTGCTTCTGATTTATACTGGTGTGAGAAGAGATTTAGGCTTGTTAGCAACCCATCCCTCATAGAGTAAGAACATTTTGCTACTTAGATCAGAGCAGCTGAGAATGTCAATATATTTTATAAGCATCTATGAATAGAGCCTCAGTGCTAGCCTCAGGAGGTCCTCACTGGTGGATAAAGGTCATCAGCTAGACAGTTAAGAAGTACCTACTAATTTTGGACACTATTTTTTAATTGCCCAACTTCATATCCTACAGTTTGGAAAGAATCAGGCATCTCTTCATCTCTCCTCCTGATCATGACCGAGACTGCCAAAAAATGCTCTGTCAGGGCCCCAGTGTGTTGGTGAATGTCCTTGACAGCCAGGGTGTGTTCAGCCAGGGACTTGCTCTGGCAGGACTGGTCCTGGTGCTCAGAGCTGGCCATATGCAGTTCTGTGCCTGAACCACAAGACTGTGCTTTCTCCCCCTTAAATACTGCAGGATAGCCTGTCAGCTCTTCTCTCTCTCCCGCCCTTTGTAAGTCACCTTATCTCTTATTTTCCTTCCTGGACAGGAATAACATACGTTGAAGGCCTCTGTTGCTGGCAGGTATGGCTGTGTGTTGTATGTTAGACTCATATCTATACATGTATACATATATATACATATATATACATATTATATACATAAATATATACATACACACACACACACACATATATATATCCCTACAGACATGGGTACATATGCCTTCATGCACTTGTGGATCACCACACAGATGGAGTGGTTCCAGTTTGCCATTTGAAAGAAATTAGTGATTATTGTTGTAAGTATTTTCAACATAGGGAATACTTTAAAGATAACAGCCTTGCTAATTATTTTCAAATGGTGAATGTCAACATTTTCGAGATGTCGCTGCGTAGGCTAGGCTGCATGGATGCAGATACCCTCAGACTCAATACAGATACATGCACATTCATGCATAGACAAACAGACATACGTCCGGCCTCACCTCTCCACTGATGAATCAACAAACATTTCCCAAGGAGGGTCCTTTATGCTTTTCAAGTGCCCAGAACACCAGAACTTTTAGCTTCCCCTTGTGTTTTCTCCCCTTTTTTTGGTGTTTTTCTCATTTCCATGCGACTAATGTCAAGCACTTTTGTTGTTGTTGGAAAGAGTAAGTGGTTGGGAAAGTGCTAATTCTCCCTAGTCTTTTACACCTACAGTGTTAAGGAGACCTTAACACAAAACAGTGCCAGGTGTTGGGCTGTCTGGTTCAGTCTTTGGCAAAATGATAATAGTTCGGCAAAAGTGCCCTATATTAACAAAGAAAAGTTTGATTAATCACCAGGAGGGAAGACCTTGGAGAAAGGGGAGTGGGAAAGATAGAGAGCAATAAAAAGACATAAGATGAAGCCTATTCTAAAAAGTCTAATCAGTTTTAAAACAGCTTTAAAAAGGAATAAAAATTCTTAAATCTCTTTGATGATATTCAAAGAGCCTTATTTAATATATGAGAAGGTACATTCTAAATTCTTAACAGTGATAGTGTCGCAAGTCCTTTTTTCCACTAAACCATTTTAATTCCATAATTTAGAGGGTCTTGAAAAGTAGCAGGATCAAACTGCAGTGTAATTGGATACACTGTGCACTTCCAGGGTGAATTTGGGTCCCTGCTAGGCACAGGAGATTTCTTTCTTTCTTCTAAGATCACAGAGTGTATTCATTTGAAAGGAGAGATGCAGCAGCAAAGTAAGCTTTTTCAAGGTGGATGAGCTAAGTGTGCTACAGGAAAACACTGGCCATTTGTTTGGCACTGACGGTTTCTTTGTGATTGGAGGGAACACTATCGACAGGGAAATCAATGTGGGTTTACTAAAGAACACTGAGCGAACAGGGGGCAGAGAAGCAGTCAGACAGGAGTGGCAGCCCGCTGCTCTTCGTTCAGAAGCAAATGGGTCCAGCTATTTTAGTTCCTTCTTTCAACTTCTTCTTTGCTCTTTCTCACAACCAATATACAGTGTCTTTAAGTTCAATCATTAGGTCTGCTGATCTGAGCACTGCAATAACCAGAACTTTGGATGTGCTCTGTTTCTGAGAAGCTAGGGACAGTTGCAAACCTGGGTTCCTACAGGGCTTTTAAAAACAGAAAGCAACAAAGCGTGGAAGAAGAGAAACATCTGAACATCTGCTGGAAAATTCTAACTGGCTTGTTCAGCTGAGTTCAGCAAGAGCAACAGCAGAGGAGCAGAGGAGTTGGCAGGTGTCACCACACTATAGATGGAAATCACTGCAGATGATCTCAAGATATAAACAAGAATGATCTGGACAGTCCCTATACCTGCTTCCCTCCTCTGTAACATTTTTCTTTCCCAAGTGACAGCAACTTCCGTGTGTGCTGGAGGGAGGTATTAAAATAGCCAGAAGCAGGGCCATGCATGAAAGCAAATAGATGTATTTATCAAAGATGCCCTATTATAGTATACTGCTTTCTTTAAAATTACTCTGTGAGTGAAAAGTAACAGTCTTTCCTTCAGGAGTACAATTATTCACCTCTCAAATAAATCTGTTTAGGGTCAGGGGAATGAGAAGAGTTAATAACATTGCATCTTCTTTTCTCCAGACTTTGTGCAATACAAAAATACTTACTTTTCTTTTCTCTCATCTCTCTCATTCTCTCCAAATATATGTATGTGTTCATCTGTGTCTCAGGCACTAAGTATCCCTGTCACTACAATAGCAGAGGATTTCTTAACTTACTGACTCACTCATTGCATTCTCCCTAAACTTACATTATTCCTGGCAGAAACTTTCAAAGATAATCAGTCAGCAAACCCAGTCAGGGCTTTTCACTATTTGCTCAGCAGTTCACAGTTATGTTGGCTTCATAGACTTTCCCACTGTACTATCTCTGTTTCACAGCCTAGCTGACAGGCTCTGGACAGCAGGACAGCTAGATCCAATAAATCTGAGACCTGTCTAGGTGCTTCATTTATCAAGAGGCCTAATTTACCCAGGCCCTTTAGACTAATTGCAGATTTGTAAAAAATGCTGATAATGTAGAACAGTGCATTGTGAATGTCCCTTGCCATATTTCTGCTAATGTGTTTCATCTGGAGTACATAAAGAGACAGGGATGCTGATTTTAGACACAGCACTTTGGGGCTAATCCAGTTAAATGATTATCCCTAAAAATCTGCAGTGATGTCATTTTCCCTGTAGAACTCTGCCAGTTGCCTTGTTTGCTTTATTGTGAGAAATACATGATCCCAGGCTTTAGAAGTTCAGTCTATATTCTTCTTCTAATGTACTGTAACTCTCTCATCACACTCTCCCAGCTACTCATTCTTCTTGTATACAATAACTATGCTGACAGAAATCCTGGTTTGGACTGTTGGCTTTTGTGTGTACACTGATAAGGAAAAGGTATGCTTCTTTTTTTTGATAGATGAAGATATGTGCAGGTACTGACTATGTTTTTCTCGACACACAATTTCTTCTTTTCATTCTCCTCATTTCTCAGTTTCCTTCAGAGACTACTGTTCCACTGTGTTTTGGTCACTTCCACTACTAACCCTGTGCTTATATTTGGCCCCCTCTTCTGCACTTTGCTCCAGGATTCATTGCCATAATTTTTTCTGAGCTTTTTATCTTCTTATCCATCATCAGTAATACCAAAACTTCACTCCATGCAGTAAACTCAGCTTCTATGTTCTTTTTCAGATATCTTGTCACTTTCCTTTTCCCCTGTAATTCCTTCATGCTTTCCTCTGTGCCCCAGGGAACTGTGTTGGGTACACCCAGAACCTCTCTGTTGTAAGAAGTCAAATTTCGTTTCAAAAGTTGCTCTGACATGTAACTGATACAGTGTGCTCATTGAGGCAGGTGCCAGCTGACCTGTTACGCAAAATACTAACAAGTAGCACTATAATAATCAATATAATTATTATTATTATTACTAATAAACATAATTTTTAAAAAGCGGCCATGCAGTCCTCAGTGATATCTGGGGGCAGCTGTTAGGCAGTTCTAAGTGTGTTTCACTGCTCCACTGACATGCTAATGCTGATTTTTGCCATGTAGGTTTTGAGGGGAAACCAGGATCTAGAATAGGAAAAACATCAGGAGATCCTTATTTTTCAGTAAGTGGCTGCACATCTGTGATAAGGCAGCCTCAGGAATTTGACACCATAAATATTACAAAGCTTTGAACAAAAGCCTTAAGATTATTTGTTTATCTGGTACCAGCTCTTTCTTAAGCTTTCAGTGCAGAAACAGAGAAGAGAAATAGGGATGCCTTCTCAGATGTCACACCAAGGCTGAATGTGACCTATCAGTGTTCAGCAAGCAGATGGCAACCCAATCCCACTGCTATGGTATTAACAAGGAGCCCGCTTTAAAGGTTTTTTCTTGTTCTTTCTGATGTCCCTCAAGCATAGCCCCAGAGTTCAACAAAATTAGTATATGGTGAGTTAATCCTGTCCAAACAAGACAGGTAATTTTGCAGAGTAAAACACAGAGGGACCTTATAGGCCAAATAATATAAGAGGCTGTTTGCTCTCAGGAGGCAAAGCTCCCTAACATTTGAAGACTGTCAGTTAGGGACCACTAGGGGCTCTCTTCAAAGATCCTGGGTAAGCTTTCCTCTTACTGTATCTCACCTACTGCTTAAAGTTTCCTTAAATATCCTTGTGCTACCATGTTGTGGAATGGAATAAAACAGCAGTATTCTTAACTAGGAACAGTGAGAAGCAAAGTTAGAGGCATTATTTACAGTTATAGTAATTTTTCCTAGCCAAAAGTTCAGGTTTGCCAAGCCCTGAAGTCATTAGTTTAATGCAACAAGATGCATTCTGTGTAGCATGACCCCAAGATGGGTGTCAGAGAATATGCACACGCACACAGTGGGAGCTTCATATTTCTCATTAGTGTTACAGGGATGAAGGGGAATTATTGGTGAAATTTCTTTTGCCCCTCTCCAAAAACTGTCCTTGTAGCTGTATAACCTGGATAATCTCTACTTCCAGACTCCTGCAAGCAACTTTTGGACTGTAGAAGAGATCCAAGGGAGAGATGGAAACTAATGAAAGTCTGGCTGACATTTTGATCACACTCATGCATTTATCAAGATCATCCCAAAGGCATATGTCACAAGGAGAGAGTAGTTTTTCCATATTAAAGATGGCATTAACCTTCTATCCTATCTTACTCCCTTTGCTATTCCCAAAGTCTGTAAATATTTCAGATGTCTTCAGCCCCACTCCCCCACCACTCAGCTCTGTTAAAAATGGCAAGATGATGAAAAACTCAAATTTAACCCAGGTCTTTCTTTAT
>JAYRBT010000093.1:40224564-40272043 GCA_036023395.1 Myiotriccus ornatus | reverse complement strand
AAAACTCAAATTTAACCCAGGTCTGTCTTTATCTCTAAGGTAATTAAGTCTCATTCCTTTTTTGTGCCTTAGAGTCAAAGGTAGCTCATTGTTAAACATCCACTTCAGGTTGCTCTTCTGACTCTGAAAGATGCAGGAGGAGTCACATAATCTTCCTACAAGGATCTCAGAAGAATCTTGTACCAGTCAGTGTTTGCTCCATACTACTTTTCATGCTGATGTGCCATTTACAGATGTATCATGGACAAAATAAAAATAAATAAATAAATAAATGAGTCTCCATCTTTTGAGGAAAGGTTGGGACTTTAGAGAAAAAAAACATATTTTTACAAGCCTGGGGTGATGTCAATCCACACTGATATTTGGGAAATGTTCACTATTGTTCACTGTCACCCATTGCCCATTCTCCAATTATGAGAATGCTGCATTGAATGAAAACAATAGTTGTATGGAGACTGTATTTTTGTACCAAGGTATTTCATCAGGGGATGAGAGAAATCATTGGGCAACTGACTAAGGATGTAGTAGCTGCCATGGAAAGTCAACAGGAATTTCATCATAGCTCTCAACAGCAGCACATACATATGCCTAAGTCCTTATCTGGCAAATACCTTTATTTTTAACCTACCAAGAGGAGGAAATTCACCTTGACCAAAGATTTTGACACATTACTCTGCCTTATATGAACTTTCTCAATCAGCATCCAAGTTTTGGACCAGTGTCATATAGGGCCAAGTCAGGCACCTTTAAGACAAGTTTTGACCTAACCCAAGAACTGTCCCGTAGTACATGAGAGCTATGGTTCTCCTCAGAACGAAGACATGAGATTGTGTTCACAAAAGCATCAGTAAACCAAGCATACTAAAACTGTGCCTTAGAATGATCATGCTTAATAGTAAAATGAGTCTACATATTGAGAAACTAGGTTAGTGAAAAGAAAAATTATTATTTAAATCTTCAGAGGCAGTTTTCCTTTGAACCTTTTAGGCTGTATATAAATAGAAGAAAATCACAGAAGCAAGAAGACTTTTTTGTTGTTGTTTTTGGGTTTGTTTTTGGTTTTGTTTTGTTTTGTTACATTTCTGGTGACTTATTGAGAAGATAGCCAGAGGCAATTTATAACTACAGTAACACCAGCAGATTCCAGAGCACTGGTAGAGAAGCGCCACAGGTTGTACACAGTACAAGGATAATTCAGTGCAATTGTTCCACCTTATGTGGTCAAAATTCAGTATTTGCTCCTCAATTTCAGTGACTTATGACATTTCACACTAATTATCTGGCCTAAAGTACTTTCAGTAGTAGACTTAAATTTATTTTTTTCTAATATTAAAGTGAAGAAGTTGAATAATAGAATGCACGTTATCACTTCACACAACTTTTATAAGGTTACACTTTGTTAAGACTGTAATTTTTCCTTGTACCTATTTCTACAGTTCAGATCCTTAAAATTCCATCTCTCCTTTAGAAACAGTCAACCTTACACATGTAGGAGTTTTCAGCTTTAGTGGAAGAGAGCCCTGCAAAATCAGTGAATCAAGTTCTGTTCATTCTTGCACTCATAAGAGTTTTAGGCAATTTCAGAGACAGGATTGTTTGAAATTGTTATACTGTTGATGAGAGTTTCATACCTTACGGAGACTTTATATTAATGTAAGATTATTGCCTTGCCTGTGGATTGTTGTGGCCAAAAGAAGGAAAATACTTTTACTCAAGTGTTTGCTGATATAATTCATTTACTTTTCATTGTAAGACAGCATGTGAAACTACAGGAAAATACTTGGAAATGTATTTTTCTTTCGGAACTCAGAAAATAGAATTGCTTTTTAAGACTGGTCACTGAAGTTGAATCCCCTAATTATAAGCATAAATAATATATGGGGAAATTGACCTTCAGACAAAAGAGATGGATGGGAAAGCTCCAGAGGCTGAAACTCAAGAGAGCAAGAAATTGCGTCCACACCTCTTGGTGAGTAGGTTAAAAAAGCCACTTCATCTGAGGGTGCATCCTACATAGCTTCTGGATAGTGGAACTGACCAGAGAAGAAAAGGAAAGGGTCTTTTCTTTTAGAGGCCTGCAGTGTGTGTTTTGGCAACTCTTCCTTTCTCTCTTCATACTGAGAAGATACCCTGTCACTCCTCTCCCTGAGTATTGTAGTTAATCAGTGTTGCTGCTTAACACAGGTTAACTTGTGTTGCTGCTGAGGGTACAGGGACCAGGTGAGCTGCAAGAGTTGGCCTTCCTGAATCCAGATTGCAAGGGGGAGGGCAACTGCTGGAATGTGAGGGCAGAGAGCATAAACCACTGCCAAAAGTTCTAGGGAAGAGTTTCCTATCATTCACACCACTACGCTGTTGCTGTGTTGAGGTTTTGGTACCTTCTGAAAATCTAAAACCTTATTGGTTCTGTGCACAGCTCTAGAATTGGCAATAGTCAAATATTGCCTATTAGAACGTAAGTTTTTACTGATTCAAAACATTTCTGGAAAAGGGTTCAAGATACCAATGTTTGTGGCTGTACAGGAGGTGCAAGACTGCTTAAATAAGCTTAGTGACTGCTCACAATATCTGGCTAAAGAATTACAGCTAAATATATAGAGATGGGGGAAAAACTTTTGTCCTGATTTAGTGACTTACTCTGGTTTTGTCCTTATTTAAAGGAACAAAACAGGTATACTGAAACAATCAGATTTAATTCCATCCTTACTCTTTCACTTTTCCAACTGGATTTACTATTGATAAGTGTTTTGAGGCTTCAAAAGTGAACACTGCATTTTGAATGTACATGTCATTTGTATCCAATGAAGGTAGCTGATGGCATTTTACCTGCTGAGCTAGTAAGTTTCAAGTAGCTTAAGGTCCTACTATCATGTTTTGTTCTCACCAGGAAACTACACAGAAAACTAGAAATTTTATTAAGGGCAGATACAGACTCAGATCAGAGTTCCTGGAAGATTTTCTCTACCACAACTCTTCTGTTGCAACAGCCCATCATCCTCAAGGGCTCTGGGGCATCTGCCTCAAATGTTCTTAGACACATAGCGAAGTCTCTTTGGTTTCAGCTGGAGGATTCTTGAAATCTACCACCAAGAGGATAATAATGCCTTAGGCTTTGGACCCAGACTCTAAGTCTTTGCTTCTGTGTGTTACCCTGATAAAGTTCCATGGGGCAACTCACATAAGCAAATGTCTGAACAGCGCACTTTATGTTGCTTTTCAGTGCTTGCATGCTTTGATAATCAATGTGTCTAAGTCACCACAAAGCATTTTTATTTTTATTTTCATTTTCATTAAATACTTCAATTTAATTACACTGATATGAAATATGCCTCTGGCCCCATACAGCTGTTTCCAAAAAGCCTAATAACAAACAGATCACAGGGCAGAAGAGCACATAATCTTACAGTCACTTCTAAGCCTAACTGCTTTTCAGAAAAGCCATGCTGTTGATGTTGCTTTAACTGTGATATTAAAACAAAAAATCACAGTTGCATCCCAGGGGGATTCAGGAACATTGACTTTGTTGCCCATCTGAAAAGGGATAATGTTCTCTGTTTCTATCTTGTGGGTATCAGTTCCAACTTGGAAATCAGCCTTCTCTCATAATTCAAGCTGGGGCTATACTGATGCAAACCTTCTCAGATATTATAAGCCAGTATGAGCTCAAAAAAAGAATTCACTGCTCAAGGCCAAATAGCTTCAAAGCTAACAATCCTCCAGAGTCAGTGTGAAAGTGTTGAAACTGTCAATGTCAACTTACACCATGCATAGTGAGTGTAAAACTTCAATAATGACATCATGGAGAAAAGGACAAAGGGCAGGCACTACACAGAAAAGTGCCAGTGCTCTTCAAATCTTTGAAACCTTCAAGGATTTATGTGGACTAACACTTTTACACATAGTCATTGGGGTCTTAGGCTATACTGATTAAGGATTTAGCTTATTCAAAGGCTCTCACTGATAGCAAGGATGACAAGGTTTCAGCAGTTATATTGGATTCCATTAGCTTTCACTTAAAAAAACACATACACGAAAACCCTCAGAATCCTGGTCCTTTTTTTCTGCTATCATTTTCTTTCTTTGTGTCAACCTTTGTTTTCTTAACACAAGCACATGCACTTGTGCACGCACACACATGCACGTTAATATATATTAATGCCTGGGTTTGATTCACAAACAGGTTTTACAGCACTTGTGCTCTCAGTTCCCAGAATGCAGATCCCAGAAGAACTGAATCAATTCTTTAGGAATTCCCTGAAGCACCACATAACATGTTCACTCATTTCAGATGCACTTAGGGCAACAGATACAATTTTAAAAGGGGAAAAACATATCAGAGAAGGAGGGATGGGTGTTGTAGTTTAAAAATAAATAAAAAATCAGCTAATCAAGAGAGAAATTAGAACATGAGACTCAGTGAGGTTTTGGTGTCTGGGATAAGGACTTACCCCTAATGCTTTGAGTGCCAAATGCAGAAGTAAGTGTAGTGGAGGACAGCAATGCTTCCTTTATATCTTGGTTTCCATCCTCAGAAGAATAGCAAAGAGAGAGAAGAAGTGAAGAAGTAAGTTTCCTCTCTCCTCCCTCTCCCTCTCTTGTTTGTGAGAACATTAAAAGAATAATTCACGTTTTGCTGTGCACTGTGGAGACATGCAATAATGATTTAATTCCCACACTAAATATCTTCCCTGAAAAAGACAACAGTTATCACCTGTCATTTAACACATGGCAGGAACAAGACAAAGAAAGATTATTTAATTATTATTCTATAATTTAATTACCCTGCTATTATTCTAAACTTGTGACAACGTACCGGATGAAGGCCGCCGAACTCTTATTCCAGAACCTGAAGCCCGATGCTCTTTCCTTTTTTTTTTTTTAAATTCGCATTTCTCACTTCTGTTTCCCCTGACTGCTGTAGATATCACCAGTTTCTTGTCAGTCACCTCAGCTGCTCCAGCACCCGTGGGACATTTCATTTGCTTAACACAGGTTTTTCTGTGGTGCCATTGTAATCTATGCTGGTATACCCATGACATCTGTAAGGAGCTGGCAGATCTGACACATGGCCCGTGGGAGACCTGTGACCATCTAAACCTGCAGCTGCGGGTGATACATAAGAATACCTGAAATGATACATAAGAATACCTGAAAAGGCAACGGAAGTGTACCACATGTACTTCAGTGTTGCTTTCCTGAGCACTTGTAGGAACTGTTGCACAATATTGCTAGCTTCATTAAAGGTCCTGATCCCACTCCCAAAGAGTGAGGAATGGATGACTGCTTCTGAAATATTGTAGTTCAGGGGCACCCCAGTGCACACTCTTACACAATTACCTGGGATATCTTCTAGGATTATCTGCATTGTCATGGAAAGAGGGTGGGCTTATTCTAGAGTCTGAGCCATTCTAATTATACAGCCAATGATACAGCACAAAGAATTTTTAGAATCCATCAAAGGCAGCTATGTTTACCCTGTTATTACAGTCCAACTAACTTTCTGTGTATCAATACCACTTATGAGAGTCAAAGAAGGCTTTCCAGAAAAACAAACCAGCTGAGAATTGTCCTTTTCTCACACTGAGAAATAGGAAGTCTAATGACACAGTGGGACACAGTGGAGGGAGCTGCAAATTACTGCAGTCTTTCCCAGCTCTGGAAAAGACAATAGTAAAGCTAGATCTGTGGGTTACTCAGCTCAAGCTAATACGGTATACTTAGAGGCAGGGTTTCTTCTTCTAATATAGTTATCCTACTTTGAGGACCTCAGGCAATAACACTCCGTGGGATAGAGCTCCAGATCCACAGTAGTACAGGGGGAACTCTGTATGATACCTTGGGCAGCAGCCTGGAGGTACTCTGTGTGGTTTGCAGGTTCACCTGGAAATGAAACCAGGTCAGAGGCCAATTAGTCAACTTTAAATCTGTCCTTTCTAGGCAAAGATTCAGATTATGGGATGAATTCGGCAGTTTTTGGTCTGAGGGATCCCCAGTTACTGTAACCACCAGCAACCTCATTTTGGCTCCTTGAAGAACTCACAAAATTGCCACTAGATGTGCAGTCTCCTACTGCAGATGCACCAGAAAGTCATTGTCTTGAATATCATGACTGATGGGTTTAAACAATATTCTTAGGGTTTGTTTTTCCACTTTCTTATTGTTCTAAACTTAAACCAACTATTCATTTTTCTTGCCACAGTTGGTCTCCTTAAGAAAGAAATTATCACAAAAGGAATGGAGGGGTGAAGGGTTATCACAACTGTAGGAGTGGACAAGAACAAGGGGGAGGTGGGAATACTCTACCTCTTTTACAAGCTGCTCTCTTCTGTGCTAATGCACTTGTTTTTGCTGAAGGGACTGCACCACAGTGCTGACTATTTAAACTTTTATGAGAAAGATTTCACATATATTCTGTTAAGTGATATCCTCAAACATATTTCCTTTTGGGGTCGCTATAATGTTTGTGTACACAGATACCCACAGAGCCGAGTTAGCTGCTACTGGACTTTTATTTCACTCACACTGACTTTACTTCCACATTAGGTCACTGACTTCCTTCGATCTATTCCTGACTTGTATAGTGAGATCAGAATGTGGCTGTTCTGGAGGAGGTTGCTTTTTTTGTTTTGCATTAAGGCCTCTATAGCATGAGGAACCTACAGTAAAATCAGACCACTAGTCTTGCAACTGAAATCATAATAGTTTAGTTTCACTACGGATGAAGAATTTAGATGCTTGGGCTTGTTTTCCTGGGAGAAAATCTTCTTCAGTGTTCTTGACAAAGTTCTTACTGTGTGGTGGTTTTGAGCCTACTTTGGTGGACTATTCCTTATTAGAGATGTATGTATGTCACACATACAGTTCTGCTGTCTCAGGACTTGCTGAAATCCTCTGTTGTAGCTCTGCAAAGAGCAAAGTTTTTCTTGGGACAGAGAGTAAGCACAACGTGGGACTGCATGTGAATGCCACTGGAGGAATAAATACTTCTTATCAACTTGCAAATCTGTGCCCACTTTCCCGTAAAACATATCAAGCACATTGTTCTTTGCCTAGGTATCCAGCTGGGAGAAAAGGAGACCAGACAAAAAAAGCCAAACAGAGGGAATCTGCTTCACTGATAATACCTGACCATTAACCCACTAAAACAGCTCAGGCACACTGGAATTTTAAGAACCTCCAGCCCTGGCTAATTCTTGTTCTGATGCAAAGTTTTAAAATGAATGCTAACAAATATTAATCTTCTGCCTGAATGTCTCCAGTTGTCTGCAGTAGTCCTAGTGTTTGGTATATGAGCAACCCAAATTTTGAAGGGGATCTTTCACTGGCAGTGCCCTCCCCTCTTCTTACCATAATACAAGCATGACTGCAAGAAATACACTTCATATGTGGTAAGCACAGGATGGTTTGACATCTAACCTCTGAAGAGCAGCATGGAAGTCAGAAATCAGCTCAAGGAATTAATTTCTGAGAGGGTAAGGGCAGATAAGATATACTATCTCCTTGTGGCCTCTCAGCAAATGTGGCGACCCCTGCCACAGTAAGCAGCTGAGAGGGCAGTCACTTCTTTCCTCCAGTCCTACACCCAATGCTTGGTGATTTATTTTCCTGTGGCTGATTCCTATCACTGCCTCATCCACCTGGCTGCATCTTCTGTTTCTTCTTCAGTGGCTATGAGCAATATTCTCTCTCATACACCTAACAAAGTCATACACATCTGGAAGTATTACCCCAGCTAGGGATGTTTGAGTGACAAAAGACTTTGCCAGGATTTTTAGAAAGGGTCGACCACTGGAAGCATTCAGAGACCAAACAGATCACAGACCAAACACATATGGCCTATCATTTAGGTCACTTACTTGTCAGTGGAATGATGCTGACCTACACAACCTGAGACCTGTCCCCACTGCCCTAATATGCTTCCTCCAAGAAAGGCTTACCAGTCTTCACAACACCATGGCAATCTGGTACCCCCATCCAAGAGGCAAAATGAGGTCAACTAGATAGTGTTTATGAAAAACAGACATGGAAGAGACTAAGATACGGTGTATAATGCCAGAGAGGATAGCAAAGAGCTGAGAGCAGCTGTACACTATTACACACCCACTTGAGATTTCAAATCTTTGCAGTAGTTTTGCAAAGCAAAGCACTCTCCCCTCAGAACACAGTAAGACACAGGAGTATATTCACAAGACCAGTCTTATGACTCTAAGTAATCACAGTCTTGCCCGTTGTGTAATGTCATCACTGAAAAGGCTAGTTGTAGTAATAGGAAGTGATGGCTGATCCCATTTAGAGAAGCATTTCTAAGAAGCAACAAGCGATATAACATCAGGAGGACTTTTAGATCTCCACATCTCTTCTCCTGGGGGCATGTATAGATAAAGAAAAAGTAGGCAAGAAAAGTAAATGTTTACTTTTTTTTTTGTGATCACTAAGTCCAGTGCTGCAAATGCAACTGTATTTGTCCTACACATCACATAGTCACTTAATAAAAACAAGAAAGATGTGTAGAAACAAGAGGGGATGTAAGAATGGAAAATTCTGTAGGCTAATTATAGGAACATTGTGTTTCCTCTTTAATATGCAGCATTACATAACATGTACATGGTCATAGTCTTTACTTAACTCTTGTAGGATAAACTCAGAGCAACTCAGCTAAAGGAACGGTTTCTCCAAATTTGTTCCCTTAGCTGAACTAAGTACACAGTTCTTATGAGTAGAAAATGATTAGCATGCAGATCTTACCACATCGTTTACAGATGTTTTGCTGCAGGCCAAATCTTGCTTTATTTGCATAACTGTTTTCACCATTGTTAGCTTTGGCTTCTGCATGACATGAATTACGTTAGGATGTCTTTGGTCCATAAGCTACCATGAAAGCCCAATAAGATATGTGCTATACCATATATGTTATCTCATAGACAACAAAGAGTAAAACAATGCAAAAAATTGAGTTGCCCACAGCCGTAAGACAAATTATTATCTGTCAAAATCTGCGAGTTCCTAAAGATCATGTTTACACTATTCTTTTCTTGATCTCCCATTTCAAAGTCTAGCCCAATTGTGCACTGGTAGAAAAATCCTGTGACTTCTCCTTTCTTGAACGTCCATGACAACCCCCTGCTTGCTTCTGGGAGAGCTTGTCTCTACAAGCTATACTAACTATCTTCTCCATACAAATCATCATCAGCATGTGACCCACCCAGAAACAGCTGCAGCATGCATATGATCTCAGAAACAGGAATTACTCCTACTGATCATCCTTATTCAAGAGTCTATCTTCATTGAGAGCAGTATCTTTGGTTACAGTTGAGTTCTGTGGGTTTTGAGTCAAAAAACAAACCTACTCTTCCCTGGATGATATGGACTCAGTCCTGAGGTTGCACCTATCATATTTCTGAAGTTCTCTTCAGTACAGTGTCTGCATCAAGTGGTATTAGGCCCTGATAAGAGAAACCACAAGCCTGGACTAATTCTTCATGGCCTTTTGGTGCTATACCTACTACTTTGCTTTTCCTAACAAAACTTGTATATAGAAGAAACAGTCAAAAAGGCTGCTGTGCCTATTAACTGTTCAACCTGAATGTGCTGGCATCCCTTGCCCCAAAAGACATGCACACATATACGTCCTGAATGGAAGCAAATGCACTGCACAAGGAATTGCAATGGATATATAGTATTTCATACTGAATTGTCAAGATTGCCTTCTAAAGCAGATACATCATCTATTGACTCCAGTGCTCTAAGTCACCCTTTGAAATGTCTAAGGCTTCCCTTGTGAATTAGATGGGGAGATCATCTACTAAATCATCTCCAGATGCATACTGAATCCAATAGAGTACACTGTAAAGCAAACAGCTCTACAAAACAACTAGACATAGAGGAGTTACTACCTATGGGTTATTGCTTCAAGGGCTGGGCACAGACAATACTTGGAAAGGTTGGTGGCCTGCTTGTGTAGACCGTGAGAAGCTTATCAAAAGCTAAGATAATTGTTCTGACAGATACTATCTCATAAACCTACTTGCAGTAGTTTTAAAGATAATCATCCCCTCCAGCTGCAAGGGATGCGTGCCCATACTTCAGGGGTTCCCGTACATGTCTGGTATATTAATTTAAATGGCCAAGCTGTGAACTGGATCAGGTGAGGCATCAGCACACCCTTCATTTTGTCCATTTTGCTGACTCTGCAGCGAGACTAAACCCAATGGAAGGATGGCACAGACAACCAGGGTGGTACCACAGTAAGCTGCTAGAACTTGATTTGCCAGGGAATGTCTGTTAGGACCCTATGGGTATAAAGAGCAAAAATCTTTATTCAGAGAAATCATTTATATAACATACATCAAAATAGGAACATAAAGATATGCTTTCCCCCCATCCAGTGGAAATGATAGAAGCACACCTGCTTCCTGTGCGGGCCACCTTCGGAGGCAGCTGCTGATATAGTCTCATTCTCTTTTCTCTCTGAAAACCTTGTTGCACAAATGAGGGGTTTTTTTATTCCTCACTCATGCCCTTCATGACAGCAGTAGTCTCCATGTGCCGTAATTGGACTGACTGGCTGACTGATTCCTGTTCTTCCCTTGTGCAGCCCTGGGAACCTGGGAGAAAAAAGGTGGAACAACCAGCCACTCAAAAAAAACCCCAGACTATTTCAAAGGTTAAGGAGTAGAGCATGCAACTTCTGTCTGTTACAGATGACCGGGTATTGCAATTGGGATGTCTTGATCCCAATACTTCCTTACTATGATTGTCACAAGGATGACAAAGGATGGGTAAGACAAGCCATTCTCATGAAGAACTTCTAAGAGGGATTTTTGTTAGGAGAGTATTGTTCTTTCATTTTTTCTAAAGTATGAAAATGCTTGAGAAAACAAGGTACAGTAAGGTTAGCTTTAAGGATGTTAAATGCTGTGCATGTTCATAAAACACACTGTGCATGTGCACATGCATCTAAGTCAAGTAGTCCTTCTACCACTATCCTGGGTTTTTCTCATAGCGGAAAGAGAATGCTCACTGCCTCCGTGTCAGTAAGTCTGAATTGATAATGATGATCTTACTGAGTAAAAAGGACCACTACAGACAATATGCAATTAGTCTTGCAGGTCAGCTTCTCTCCAGCTCAGCATACTTTTTTGATTTACTTTTCTTTCACCCTCTCCCAGAGCATGAACAAATGAGCCACTAATTTTGGTCACCAGTACCAAAGCATTTCAATATTCTTGTAACTCCATATATTCATATCCTTAGTAAGGGGTCCTCTTTTTTTTCCCCTCTCCTTTTTACTAACCCAGCCTGCACCAGGCCTTTATCTATTCTCCCTCCTAATTCCAGTCTTTTGTGCTTCTCCTCCATGGGTTCCTCAGCAAAAGGAAAACATCAAGTAACTCCTCTAAATTAGGAGGAGAACTTAGAACAGACATAGCTCTCATTCAGTTGGAGCAATGCTGCGACAGTGCTCTTGAGCATATATGTCATCTGTGGTTTGCTATTTCAGACATCACTACAACTGCATCTTAATCACACTATTGCAAGGGCTAGTCAGAGTTTCAGCACTCCAGCTTGAAGCATATATGTCTTCTGCCAAAAACCATGCCAGTCAGTCACAATATCAACAGCTCCTCCATGTAACTCTGATACATTGGTGCAACTTAAAGGAGGATGGAAAGAGAAAGTAAGGATTCACTAAGAAGCTACCTTCTTCATTTTGCCAACTTGTAAAATGGGACTGTGGAGGTTTGTATTAGAAGGCCAGGAGCCAGGAGGTGTAATATTTTGATTTCTTCCCCCTGATTAGAATCCCAGACAAGAAGCAATAAAAATTATGCAAAACATTTGACAATAAGGCCATCTTTAAAAGTTACAAAGATTTGTAAACATGATAACTCATAAACATTTATATCTTTGGAGGTCTGAATTTGACTCAACTTCCATTCCAGTGTCAGAGCACAGCTCATCTTGTGTTGTCCATTTTTAACTGGTGCTACCCTCAGAATCTTTGCCTACTCTAGGGATACATTTTTTGCTAAAGAATAAATGAATTATTAATCCCCTGTATTTAGTGGTCACTGCTTAAGCTCCCAAGATGTTGACAAGACTGAGAAACTTAAGAGAGATGAAAGGTAGTCCCTGCGTTAAACAATGGGCTCAGCCCTCTCCAAGCCATGTGGTACAGCAGCTAAAGATGTTATAGAACAACCATGATACCTTACACCTTATTATGTCAACATCTCACAGTTGCTGTAAGCTATGTTGGCAATATTGTTGAACTGCATTTTGTTTTTCCTCTTAGTCCTTCTGGTTTTTCCTACTCATTTATATACTCTTAACATATTAGAAAAAAAATGAAAAACTTCTTTACAGTGATTTTGCTGGCTCTGAAAAGTTGATCTTCCAGGACTGGTAACTGATTTATTGAATTTGGCCCTTATGGTAATTGTTTAAATGTTATAGAAGCTTTAACATGTCATCTGTTAAACTTATTGGTGATGCAGCTGTTCAATGTGCAGTGTGGGTAATATTTACATGATTTACTGGGTGACGTACAGTTTTTGATTCAATAGTAATGTATTTGATTCAATAGGTGATATATCTGATTCAACTGGGAGTCCATCTAATTCAAAGGTGATGCATTTGATTCACTAGCTGATGTACATGATTTAGAAGGTGATGGATCTAGTTTGCTGAAAATTATTCCAATTCCCCCATGCAAGGTATTTACTTCAGTGTGTGATGAATAAGCCTTAATAATAATACATGTTTCTCCAATAGCAGATGTATTGGCTTCAATTTATATCCCACGCTTCCTGAATCGGGAGTGAAGTGACACCTTGCTGCCACCATCCAGGTGAGGATCACAAGCAGTGTGAAACATTAGCCACTAAAATAAGGGGAGCAAATTATGTGATAAAAGCTTTGCTTCCCAGATGAAATATTTTCACCAGATGTGATATGGGGATACAAATGCCCTGTCACTGCTGTTATTGCTACCACAGTACATGACAAAAATCCCCAAATCCATTTACCTTTAGTGCCATTGCTGGGATTACATACTCAGTACTTATTTCCCCAGAGTTATGTGAGCTCTCAAATAGCAGCACCTGAACTAACAGCTCCACTTACCTAATTTCTGTGTGTGCTTTTATTTTGTTAGAGGTTGGCAAATATTTAGCCCTGGTGAAAGTGGGGTAAAGGGTGTTGGCAAAGACCAGTATCACATGGGGTAGGGCATGTGGGGACTCGAGCCTGCATGACATCCTGCAAACAATCATTTCTTCACTGGCATCGTATCCTGATGCAAACTTATGGAATTTTAGCTTCACAAGCATCAGTCCATTGTGTTTCAGCCGATTATTGCCTACACTAGAAACCTTTCTGAATAGGTCAGTCTCACTGGCCTGTCACTTTTGAGCTCCAGCTCCAAAATTAGTGGAAGTACTGTTTCTTTTCTGGATGATGGTTGAGATACTTTGCACATACAGGTTACATTTTCAGGTACAAATATGGTAAGAACCTTTGCTTGCACTCCTACAAAAAAAGAGTCTCTCATCAGACTTGTCAGAAGGTCTGGGCTTAGTCATGACAGAAGAAAACCTATAATCTTGGTTGATGTGCACGCATGCACACCTACAAACTTGAAACAGTCTTTCAGTGGGAGCTCAGAGCCCCAGAAAGCCACTTCATAGCCTGAAGCAACCCTTTTCCACTTTCCAATCCAACTTTGTGGCTGCTTCTTCCTTACAACCTTTCCCTACCCACACCCCCAGTGAAGAACTACTCCTTCAGAGTGGCAGAAGCAGCATCTGCAGCCTATCCAGTATATATGCTTCCATTTTGTCCCACGGCAAATGCATCACACTTTGTGCCCTTGTTACACCCATTTGAGGCATACTCATTATCTTGTGTGGATGCAAGTTTCCTTATTGTACCCATGGCTGATATGTCTGCCTTTTAAAGTCTACCAGGCAAATAAATGACAGGGGATGGATGTAATTTTGCTATACAAGCCAGAGTCTCCAAATGCTAAAAATAGTCTGCTAAATACTAAAATAGGAATCTAATCTTAAAATAAATAAATAAATAAATGAAAATTCTCTCACAGCTCCAGGCTGTGTCTAGAGATACACTGAAGTTGTTGCAGTTGCCTTAACTAGTCAGGTTTTTTACTATCCACTGAGTTTTCAAGGTTGGGATTCATGCACCTCATATGTATCATGTGTTCAGACAGGATACATTAACACGTTCGTTTCTGATCTAGGGGAGTAGGGCTGCTTTTTCTCCTTTCATTCCTCTCTATATACTTCTTTTCCTTGCTTTCCTCCCTTCTCTCTAGTCATGGCAGTGACTGAAATGCAGATATAAACTGTATGAAGACTAACAAGAGTGAGTGCCGGAATCTGCACCTGGGATGGGACAACCCTGAATGTTCGTAGAGACTGGGGATGAGATGACGGAAAGCAGTGCTGTGGAAAGGGATCTGGGGGCCCTGGTTGACAGTAAGTGGAATATGAGTCAGCAGTGCCCCGGCAGCCAAGAGAGCCAACCATGTTCTGGGGAGCATCAAGCACAGCATCGCCAGCCAGTTGAGGGAAGTGATTGTCTCTCGCTGCTCTGCACTGGTACGGTCTCATCTTGAATATTTTGGACACTGCAACACAAGAAGGATATTAAGCTCTTAGAGAGTGTCCAAAGGAGGGCAAACAAAGATGGCGAAGTGTCTGAAGGGGAAGCCGTATGAGGTGCTGCTGAGGTCACTTAGTTTGTTCAGCCTGGAGGAGACCGAGAGGAATTCTCATAGCAGTTTATGGTTTCCTCATGAGGGGAAGCAGAGGGGCAGGCACTGATCTCTTCAGTGGCAGGACCTGAGGGAACAGCATGAAGCCTTGTCAAGTGTGATCTAGTTTGGATATTAGGAAAAGCTTCTTCAACTAGAGAATGGATGAACACTGGAATAGGCTCCTCAGGGAAGTGGTCATGGCACCAAGCCTGACAGAGTTTAAGAAGCATTTGAACAACACTCTCAGAAACACAGTGTGACTCTTGGGGTTGTCCTGTGCAGGACCAGGAGCTGGTCTTGCTGGTCCTTGTGTATCCCTCACAATTCAGGATATTTTGTGATTTTATGATGCTATGAAATCTCTCTTTTTCATTATAAAGTATGCAGTAACATCCATTCAGCTTCTCCTTAATGCCCAATCAGTACAATATGTATTCTGTGCTTTGAGAGTAAGTGTATTAACTCTCCTTTGGTGTTTTAATGAAGAAAATGAGGAGAAATAGTGTCTGGAAAATGTAATGGCTTAGGGTGATGGTTTCAGCTCTTACATAGAGTTCAAACTTTGGATACTACTTTGAAAGACTATGGATCTGCAATTACAAACACTGCTGTAATACTAGGAAAAAACATCTCTTAAGTTGTTCCACTTGACAGAAAATACACTGCAAGCCCTTGTTAAGTTGAGCAGGCTTCACAGAAAGTAAGAAAAATTCAGTCTCTAGTGCCTGGCATTTTGAAATTACCTGGATAATCTGGAAAATTTAGAAGACCAAGAATGCAAATATTGCTTTAGTTAGTATTTGCATTTGTGTCTATATAGGCAGAACAAAACCCACTATTCAATTTTCACATCATCAGGTACCTGCTCTCACCTCTGCCTGTGCCCTTTCCTCTCCAAAAGAATAAACATCACATATTTAAGGTTTGGGTGCTGTGAAAATCTCCACTAAAAGGAGGAAAGGAAAACCAGCTACAACTCTTGTCTTGAATTTTTCTCCAAGTTGGTTTTTTTTGTTTTGTTTTGCCTTTTTTATTTTGTTTTTGGTTTTTGGGTTTTTTTTTTAGTTTTATTTTATATCAAAGCATTTAGCGAGTAACTCTGAGACCAAAATAGGCTATATCGCAAGGAATATCCTGCCTCTCTGCTTCTTTACAGATTTCAGGTGGGCTCGAAGGCCCAGGATTCTGTGCACTTTTTTTTTTTCTTGGTTTTTTTTCTTTTTCTTGTTTTTTTTGGTAAAAACTGAAAGCTGAGGAGGAAAGAGGAGAAAAAGCATGTTTCCTTGGGGCCAGGAGAGACCAGATATACAGCTAATTGTTTTGGCTACTTTTTAAAGACTTCTCCCAGGGGCTGAAAAGCTGATCCCACCAGTGGGCAGATAAGCAAATGAATTTGTTGAAGGCTTGATATGTGCCTCTCAGAGTCTTTGCATCTTATAGGGCTTGGAAGCTGTGATGCATTCTCTCCTCTCAAAACAGAAGTGCCATAGCCACTGTCATTAGTTGAACGTGGCCATTTTTTACAATTTGAAACCCTGCCATGTTGCACAGAGGAACTGCAGATGCTGCTTCTTGGGGTACTGAGTAAAGCACATTCCTGTGATGGCCCCCAGAGACTCATGCACAGCATAGTTTATTGAAACAGATGGGGTGAGGGAGGTATGCTTCATCGACAAAGCACATTTGTCTAAAAACAAGAAGAATAAAAACACAGTACTTACCATTGGTGCTTAATCTTAAATCCAGTGAAGTTTGGAATGGGGGAGATAAATGGCGTGCTTGCCATGGTGTAATACACACATAAAACCCTCTTCTTCATTCCTCCTTGGTTTTGAGCACTTTTGCCACTTAAAAAAACCACAGAAAGCAACCAAGCTGCTCCTCTGAGCAAGTTGAGAGATAAAGCAGAGCACTAAAATACCTGTGAATTACCTAGAATGAACTAGCTATGTCCTTTGCCACCATTTAGTGTAAGCACAGTGCAGAGCCCTCACTACAACATGCAGATGTTGCCCAGACAGTTTCTTATTTTTGAAACCTGGATCAGACAACTATTTTCTTGAGTGTCTCTGAGTCTTTCACTTAAAACTATGACAACTTTCACAAACATTAGAGGTTAAGCTCTGTGAGGTATGGAGATTATTATCATCTCTATATAGGTGTGGAAAGTGAGGACATATGGTTTGGTAGTCACTAGATCCTAAATTAAAGAGTAGCAAAAATTCTTATTTTCCTAGATTACCTTTTTACTCAGGTCCCTCGCCTGATAACATAAACCTTAACACCTGCTCTGTGATTTATCATTACTGGGGCTTATTGGAAATTCTGTGCTTTCACTATTCGAGTGAGAGGATTACAATTTCTTGCGACCCAGTCTGATCACAGTAGCAGGACTTTGAGCAGGTGTAAGTCAGAGACATCTCTCAGGTAAGAGGAGACTAGATGGATGAATTCATCCACAAGAACTACAAGATTTTGTGGTGATTGCCTTTCCCTTCAGCTATCCTTACTTCTGTGGGGAGAGGGAGTAAGGATATCAATGTTTAAAAGGACCTGATAGCCTGTTAGATTTTACACATAGCCCTATCCAGTACAACAACTGCACAACAACAGACCAAATGTTATTTATCTCTGACAAGCTACCAGTTACACAGATTATAGTCATACCTGAACTAAATACATTTTCACTATTCTGGCCATAACATTCCTGTACAAACTGTAATCTTCTTTAAACTTGCTGAGCAATTTGAATGGCAAAATAGCATATTTTCAATAGGAAAATTATTAATAATGATCTGGGTCTCAGGATAGCAAAGGGACCATAAAACCAGATCAACAAGCCAGCTGAGAATTTCCCTGGAGAATTTTCCCAGCTCTTGGCATAGTGGACATCTCAGGGATACGGCCAGGAGGCGGGGAGGAAAGGGGTGTGCACTGTGGCATAATCCTTGGGGCTATTGTTTGTTAAAACCGCTCCAAGGTTGCCCTTAATTGTGTTGTGGGCTGAACTGGCTCCTAACCAGCTGCTGGGGTGTGAGAACTACAAATACGGCAGAGGTACCTTTCTTTTATCCACCTCCCAGCTGCAGAAAGGACAGTTTTGCCCGGGTGCACGAGTGAGCCTTCTGGTTTATTCTTGCAGCAGAGCTTCTGTGTTGTGTTCGCTGTAGCTCATCCCTCAGACAGCTACCAACCAAACAGGCCGAATATCGTTCCATAACTTTCACCTCTTGAAAAGTGAGTACACATGCACAAATACACACACACACACAAAATTCTAATGTTGGTGTCTACATGTGCATTTTCCAGAGTAAAATGAAAACAAAAAGTAGGAGAAATAAGACAGTAAAATATTATATAATTGAGGTACTACTCTAGAGATGTGTTCATTAAGGATGGAAAAGAAAAACTTATTTTACCACACATAAGGAAAGAAATCATACCAGACCCAGAGTTTTCCCCACTCTTCTCCCTGCTAGTATTTTTATGCCACCTTCTCCTACTGCTTTTTAGAGAGTAATTTATTATAACAATTTTGAGAAATTAATTTTTCCCAGGCTCTACATTTTTCATGGTCCTGCTAAGAGACTAAATTTAGACCAACACTAGGATTTTGTACATATCTGAAAGATATTTTAAGAAACCTTGTCTCCCCAAGAGCCAGTCTACTCCTCATCCTTTAACCTCTGAGGGACACTAAATTTAAAAGCAATTCCACTCAACAGAAAGCCTACCAGTGTGTTCTGCTGCATAGTCAGACACCTGTCAACCAGAACTTCAGCCATGCCTTAGGATGAAATGTCACAGCCAGTAAATCCAGTTTCAACATCCACACAGCTCATGAGCCAGAAAAGAGTGATTCCCCAGTTTTCTAAGGTCCTCCCTATCCTATAACTATTGTCATCTGGCCGCAAAAAATCATTTGTATTCAGCAGTTTTGCCTTAGCTTAACCAGCGGTTGGAGACCAAAATGTGGACCTCGGCATATGCAAACTTTGGGTACCAGACACTGTTACAGACAGCACTGAGCAGACTAGTCTGAAAATGTGAGTGTCATGGGTAACTACAACTAAGAACCATGCCGGAGATCCAAACTTCCAATTACCTGACTTAATACAAGTTAGTGTAAAATTATAATAAAATCATAGAATTGTTTAGGTCTGAAAGACCTATAAAATAATTGAGTCCGGCCATTAACCCAGGACTGCCAAGTTCCCCACTAAACCATAACCCTAAGTTCCACATCTCTGGGTCTTTTAAATACCTCCAAGGACGGTGACTCAACCACTTCACTGTGCAACCTGTGCCAGTGCTTGGCAACCCTTTCAGTAAAGAAGTTTTTCCTAATAAACACCCTAAACCTCTCCTGGCACAACTTGAGAGTTTTTCCTCACCTCTTACTACTTGTTACTTGGGAGAAGAGGTTGATTCCTACCTTGCTATGGCCTCCTTTCAGGTAGATGTAGAGAGCGATAAGGTCTCCTCTTACTTTTTGCCCCTAATTTTGTGTTGATTTTTCTGCATGATTTACTGAAAAAGACTTCCCTATGAAGAACATGAGAAAAATGCACAGGAGCTGTTTTGATTTGCTAATTTTTCTGACCACTTCAGGCAATCCAGCCTGAACACAACCTGCCTAAGACAAAGCTGTCTGAAACTTTGTCTACCACCTATCTCCCCTTCATACCTTCCACCTAGCAGAGCCCTGCTGTTTATGCTACACCCTAACACAGAGTTGGAGAAAGATTATGAAACAGGGAATCTATCCAGGAGCAAACTTGCATATTTTTTTCCATTTTCCAGAGGTAAATAAAAAGTCAAGCCCATCTGACAATGGGAAGTGGGATTTAAAGCAAAAACAGAAGCCCATATTTTGTCGGATGTCCAAGGGTTTTTTTCTGGTGAGAGGTTATCACAAGAGTTATAACCCCTTTTGGTGGGGTTACATCACCATTTGATCTAAACCCCCCACGGTAAGATGACATCTGCTACTAAGCTGTGTTGTAGATGTCTTTAATTTTTATGTTTCATTTGAAGGGAGTTGTTAAAGTGGGTTTACAGGGTGCTGGCTCTTTGAATAAAAGACATCAGGACTGAAGCAAAGCTCTGCATGACACTTAATTTTCACTCTAATAAGCCCTCCTAAAACATTACAAGATTTTGTTTTTCCCTGAACTTACTTTCCCTTCCTGCACGATTATTCCTTTTTCTTTTATTTTTTCCTCCCTCCTTTTTTTAAGGACACATTTGAGGAGAATGGTTTTACTTTTTGCCCAGATGACACCACTTCTCTTTACACCCTAAGCCAGATGTTCTCTCTCTGAGCAGAAGAAACCCCTCTGAAGTCTTTTTTCAAAGTCATTGCTTTTATTTAGTTCGATGGTGGTTTTTTGTTTGTTTGTTTGTTTTAAACTGTTCTTCTGGACTCTCTGGGACCTTAAGTTTTTCTTTGGTCTGTAAGGGCAGGAAGGGATCCTCCAGTATGTTTCTGCTCAGATTTTAGGATCCCTTTGGATGTCTTCTCCAATACATGAAAAAACTCTGTGCTGGCTGAGCGTAACTAAGTGTGGGACTCTTCTTGATCACTTGGAGGAGTTATTGCAGAGCAAACATGAAGTATCATCTTTCCCAGTCCCAAGTGTTTTCATTGACTCTTTTGCCCAGACAAGAAAGAAAATGTGGAGTCCAGGCTTTTGGCATGGCAGCTCAGGCCTGACAATATTTCCAGATAGCCATCAAACCTGGCTAGTTTTTTTTAATTTGAGATTATTGTTTTATTCTGGAGAATAAAACAAATGATTACAGATTGTAGACCTTGGTCATTCAGCAGACAAATTCAAGAAAAGAAATACCTGCCTTATTAAAGAAAACCAAAAGAAGGAATAATATCAATATTTACAATCAAACAGAACACAAAAAGCCGAGCAGTCCATCTGCAATGTGATATTCATCTGAAGAACGATATTGTCAAAATGCAGGAAGATTCAGCAGCAGCTATAACAAAGGGAATCTCTTTGGAGAAGTGGGTTTGAAAAGAATTCAAGTATGTAAGAACAACATGGGTCATGTTCAACAGGCAGGCCTGGACCCAGAATTTGGTGTTGTAATTCTATCCGAGGCTCTTGCATTATGGGACACACAGAAACTACCACCTAGATAAGAAGAGAAATATTTTGCTTTGGTTAAAACCAAGAAACAAGAACAAGGTTCCTAAAGGATTATTATTATTATTATTATTATTATTATTATTATTATTATTATTATTATTATTATTATTATTATTATTACTGCAACAGAAAGGTATTGAAATCAAGTACTCAAAAGTCAGTAAATTTTATGAAGAGTTTTTTCCTGCAAGACTCATTTGATTCTCAATTTCATTGTGAAACATATTTTAATGGATTATATTTGTCATTAGTGCACGCCATAAATACAATAGTAATCATCAGATTCATACCTAGCACTCATGCAGAGCTGGACATAATCACAATTCTCTACAAACATACTTGCCTTATGCTCAGAGTTCAAGTGGTAATTCCTGAATAAAGAACAGAGAGATCAGACTTGTGTAACACTCAGAACCATCTGTACTCCTGGGGCTGCAGAGTGCAGACAAATGCCTGACTTTCTACTCCAAAGTACTTCTTGTCTGGACTATTTTCCTATGCTGATGTATTTAAGCTTTCATTAAAATCTGGAAGAATAGTTGAAGCCTAGTGTGTGCAAGAGTCCCTAAAATTACAGGGGCTTACTGCCCATTTCTCAGCAAATAGAGTCTGTAGAGATACAACATTAATTTTATTTCTAGCATAGATATAATCTACTTAGGATCAAGCTATTCTCTTTCATGCTGTCCTGTTAATATGTTTGGATATACACCCGTCCTGTGCTTCAGAAAACTTCTGAAAACCCACCTTTCTGTGAGGCATGCCAGGTGCTGGACTACTCCCTGCTCTGTGGGTGTTCTTCCTTAAACTATTTTGTTTGTAATGAGTCGTGCCTTCAGGGTCTTATCTTGCATTCTTTGCACACCCAACGTTCACCGAAGTTGATGTAGATACATAAGGCAGGCCTTTAGATTGTGCTGGGATCTACTGAGCTTTCTCCTAATTCTGCCTCTTGTGTGGGCTCTGCTGTTCCAAGTGAAGTACAGCCTCTTTTCCTGAATTCAGAACTTTCTTTCCCCTCCTTTCCCCCCTTTTTATTTGTTTTTTTTTTTTTTTGGGTGGTATCTGAGTAAGTAAGATTTTGCATGTGCTTCTGTCATGGACACCTCTGCTTCCTGAATACAGTAGGCACTGAAGTTTGTTTCTCCAACCTGCCACCCAAGACACTGAAAAACTTTCATTCCTTCCACTTACCACCCGCTGAAAAAAATCACTTCAATGTTTGTGGTATGTGTAATATATCATAGTCTTAGTGATTTTTTCATATCTATCCTTATTAAAAACAAACTTAGCAAAGTTAATTAGGGGTAATTTGCATTCAAGCTATTCATTATTTACTTAGCTTTGAACTGCAAACTGTAGGAATGCCATTTGTTCATTAAAATTCCCAATCTTTGCCCACTTTCCCTTTGATAGCATAGTAGTTAAAGAAAGTTGTGCTTAGCTCCTGACTAACTATTCTCTGCACACTGCAGAGATGGCTGGAGGCCATTATTTCAGCATTAGAAACTAGTTAATTTTGAATGCTATGAAGTTAAATCTGTGTTCATTTACTTACAATGTTGGAAATCAGATGTTCATTCTGTGCAAATTTCCCAGCACTACTCTCAGCCAAGCTTTGCGAACTCAGAAAAAAAAGTGCACTAAACAATACTGAGAAGGTGAAGAGGTTTGAAACGGGGTAAAAGGAGGAATTAAACAGACCTATGAAGAAGAAACCATTGCTCCCCCTGCCCTGGATAAATCTTCTTTAATTATCAGTCACCACCCTTGTTAGTTTCTTTTAATAGCATAAGAAAAGAATATCTGCTTTTTATTTGTACACTAGTTTCTGAACAATTACACATTTGTAATTCCTCAGGAGCTCTTGCTGCTTACAGATACTTTAAATTGAGAAAAGATGCAATGACTTTTGTCTTGACAACAGAGTAGAAGGATCCATTTCTTAGTTACTCAATGGGGTTTCCCAGGTACCTCTTTGGTAACTTGGTTATGCCTATCTAACGCGCAGGAATGATCCCTTCACAACAAGAACCATATAGACTAGAAAAATAACCTCTGCAGATGGCTGCAAGGCTGGCCATATAGTGCTATGCTGTGTGGGCTGGGACAAATCATCTAAAACAAGTTTAGGCAGTTAGTGCCTACTCAGGGATTGCTATTTGACAATGCCTTTGTCTGATTTTCCTCTTCCAATGCAACCTAAAAATGATGACATCTTCTAACGCTCCCTCCCCCTTCCCTCCATCTCTTGAACTAATGAGCAAATAAGGGAAGAAAATTAAAGAATAAAAAATGTAAGCAGTGATAGGGTGAGATCAATAAACTGTGGATTGCTAGCACTGAGTAAGCCTGAGTAATCTTCTGCATATTGCATGTTGAGTTAACTTGCAAGAGAAATATATTCCCTCTTATTGTCCTGTGTCTCGTTGTGGGAAAGGAAGCAGGGACTGCAAATTAAAATACCCTTGATTTAGGTTCTGAAGGGAGTGCCCAGGAGTTCTTCCTCTATTGCCACATGCTAGAAATCGAGCTGTCTGCATGCTTACAATGTAACAAGAATATTTTATTATTGTTTTCAGCCTGTGACTTCTTTTGTGCTATTCCCCCCCGCCCCCAATAAAAAGGCCACTAAAGGTGCTCTTGTGGGTATCAGCAGTCCAGGACTCTGCTGTTTCAGACTCACTGCTGCAGGGCAGAAGGTGAAAGGTGCCTGAATAGTAACCCAAGTAATACTATACAACATGCAGACGTAAGAGTGCTTAAGAATTCCTGAGCTGAAATATACTGCACTGAGGATTATTGACTGGGTGCATATGGGGCTAAGAGCAGTTCAGACAGAAGCAGATAATTAATGACAGAGAACTATGTTTATCAACAGGTTTGCATCACATGAGTTTTGCACAAATAATAAGACTCCGAGTCACCAGTCCAGAGAACATACTGCTCCTAAAGATGGCTCCTTTTCTTCCACCATCAAAAATTTTACTTGGGCTGATGCTGGTGAGTGTCAGTTTCCCCAGATCATGGAACAAGGGAGCAAGGGTGGAGGTCTCTTCAGTTCCAGGGGAACCTATAAGAAAAGTTAGAGCAAGAATGAAAAGAAAAATGTTTGACATGTTATTTATTTTATGTGCAGGCAATAAATTTATGTTGTTTATATAATTACAATGACAGTGGAGCTAAGTTTGGGATGTACTAAGGCCACAGCAAATAAGGAAGTTTAAGCAACCAAAGAAAACTCACAGGAGCAGAATATTTAGTATATAAAAATGTTGCCGTTCTCACTCTAGCACATACTGAGCTAGAAATGTTGTCCTCTTCCAAAGTACAAGTATGACAGTGCAGAAAGTGAGAAATGCCAGAGACTTCAGGGAACCCATGTTTGCAAAGTCACTTGCAAGGGTCTGACAAATCAAATTGGTGAGTTGGGTTTTCACCTCTACAGGTGATGGAATTGTAGACTGCAAGGTGTATAAATGGTACTGATATTCACTTGTGAAATAGGCTGTATAATTTTTCCTGCTTCTAAAAGGAGAAACTTAAGATTAAAGAAAGGAAACTCATTCAAACTCTGCATGTAAAACCATTTTCAGCAAATGGTGTGTACTTAAACTCTATTCTAAGCTCTCTCATGTCAAAAATTACCAGTTTGTCATAAAGGGGAACTCTAAAGGGCAGCTGAAAAAATTAAAGAATCTGTGTGCTGAATTTACTTATGTTTGCATAAGAATAGGCTACTTTTTAATCTCTTGAGTTTCCAAAGGAAATACTCTGGAGGGTCAGAAGAGAATAATTTAATTACCTCAGAGATTCACAAGAAATTAGGCTTCAGTGATGCCTAGGATTAGTTAAATTAATAGGGAATATGCTTCAGTCAGATTGACAGTTATGCAGTGAAATTCTGGTGCCAGTGCATTTCCATTGGCTTCAGTATGGTCAAGATTTAGTTCATGTTAGCTGTGAACTGAAGATGATTACTGAAAGGGCTGAGTCAGGCTACTGTTAGTCTCCTAAGAGAGGACAGTATACTGAGGCCAATTCCATCTGCTGATGTATATGTGGCTACAGCTTGAAAACAGTCAAAAGGTCACAATATAAAATGCTGGATATAGTAACACTTGAGTGAGGGTTGGGGTTCTTTTCTTTGGTATTTTTTGGGTTTTAATTTGGTTTTGGTTTTAAGGTTTTCTTTGGTTTTTTGTTGCTGTGGGTTTGGCAGTTTTTTTGAGGTGAGGTATTATTAAATGCCTAAAACCAATCTTTAATGTCTTGGGAAGTGTAATGTTCAAGAGGAAGATTGTGGCAATACATAAAAATAAAAGGCCATGTAAAAGCATGAGAAAGACACAAATTCTAATCTCTGAGTACAGAAGCAACCCAGTGCTGTGATACAAGTTTTCTCTGGATTTACACTAACATAGTGTGACCTGAAATGTAATCATTTGTATTATTATAAGGCTAAAACCAGATCACTTTGCTTTGATACCTCATTTTGGCTACGACTGCAAATGCATATATCCAGAACACATGCACATACCCACAGACATGCACTCACATTGTCTTCAGTAGCTTTTCAGCCATGCCACAGAGCTGTATGGTCTCTCTTGGATAAGCTGTGTTAAATTAAAATTAAACATCACCAAGCTTTGTGCTCAGCCTCCCCCTGTGAATGTTCTGCTGCGGGTGTGCAGGGGGTTAATATCACAAATGTTCCACAGGAGGTTAGTGGGATTCAGTTTCAGCTAACATTTATTTTGCCAGCTCCTGTTCACTTTCATCTCTGCTTATGAACACTATTATCTTGTTTGTAATAATATATATAGATCACTGCAGCTGCGCTCTGCAAAATTCATCCATTTTTTGAACGTTGGGAAAAAAAAAAATTCTGCAAGAGTTTTTTTCACATTACTGAACCCTATGAATTCAGTCACTTTCCCAGCCTGGTCTCTCATATAAATTGTAAGCAGGCATGGATTTGCAAAACTTCCACTGAAAATGGACTATCATGATTCTGAAGTAACTTACACCCAATGCATTTTTTTTCCTTTTGCTCCAAACTACTTGTGAGCTGTTGTTCATTAAAACAGGACTAAATTACTTCAGTTCCTCTTCTTATTGTCCATTCCTATTGTTAATTTCCTGTTACAGGTATTACCTTTGACACATGTATGATGTGTGCATCAGGTCAACATACTGTGCCTGGACTGTTCTGCCACTTGCTTGGTAGATTGCCAGCAATAATATTAATATCTATACTCTTATATACTTTTCCTATCTCACAAACATTCAGCTTCCAGTCCTGAAATGAGTGCTGCTAATAACTGATGGACACTGGAAGGGCTAATTTGATATATTCTTTAGCAAACTTACAGAAGTGTGTTAAGCGGCATGTTTTTCCAAAGGCATGATGCAATCCTAGTAATATTTGTACTTTAAAATCCTGTGAGCCTAAGGAAGGAAATGGGCCTTCTTAAAAAACCTGTGCAGTATAGATGCCATGAAAAGCAGAAAGAAGACTGTAAAGATGCAAGACTAGACTCAGATCTACAACAAAATTTCCTGCAGAAAGGCCTCTTGTCATAGGTTTTCTGTGTTCTGATCCTATGGCTTTTTCCTAGAAAGGTTCACAAAGCAAACTCTTGGCTGTAAGTTCTTAATGTTTACCTATCTTGCTATTACTATAGTACAGCTTACAACGGAAGCATTATGCCAGAAACTGAATGATGTGATAGAATAATTGACTTCCTTTCCAGTTTCCTAGTCTTCTTCCTCTTCAAAAAACAGAAGTCATTGAATGACTAGGTCATAACTCTATTCTGTTTTTCTCATTTTGAGACAGAAAAAGACTGACTTTCAAAGCCTCTACCCTAGGCTTTCAAAAAGACAGAGCATAAAAGGAAGAATAGAAAAGGAAACAAAAAGGAAATGAAATGGAGAATTAAGTGGTTAGGCCTTGTACTCAGCAGTCCTCAAGATCAAACTCACTCTTCTCCACAGAGCAGCTGGTACCAATGATCTTGCATTGTTCAAACAAGTTCCAGCATATAGTGAGTTGTGATGCTGCCTTCTACTCCGCTTCTGTAGAGGTAGCCTCTCTGATGCCACTGAAGTGTGCCTTCCAGAAGCAGCTTTGCATTACTGTGACAAAGCCAGATATCACCTGTCCTTGAGGCTTCAAAATAGATAGGAAAGGGAAGGAGAGAGTAACCTCTCTCAGGCCTCTTGCTGCTATCACTCTCCTTTTATATTTCATTTAGAGCACAACGTGAGCAAAGAAAGAATGTTAGACATGCACACTGTAATGAAAATCCATGACTTGACCATGCATTCATAATTATTTTATAAATAAATGGCTTCTGGAGAGGCACATCTGTCTCTTCCCACAGAGTGTATGTCTTTCATTAATGTATTACAGGCTGAATGAAGCCAGCCTGAGTGCTTTGCTTGCATCTTCCTCTTCCTCTCAATCATTGTCTATGGATAGGTTTTTGTGGTTCAGAGAGAGCTGCAAGCCCCACACGTCTCTGCAGGACTGATGGCTCGTCAATAACATTAGCCAGCATTATGGGCCGCATTGGTGTAGAACAGAATCAATATGGCCAAGTAGAAAGTCTAATCAGTTGACATGACCATCTTCAGCAGAGCTTACGGTACAAGAAATGAGTTTTTTTAAGGAATCAGCATCAGCAGTGGTTATTCACTCCACACCAAGAAGTCTTGATGAAGATTTATTACTTCTTGTTTTGTTAGCACTGCAGGTTAGGCTGGTAAGAGTGAAATAATCATTCAGGTTAAAAGAATAATAAAGACCGGACTCTGCAAACAATGCCCACATTTTTCCTAAGAAGCTCTAAGGAGTCGCTATAAGGCATTAATATTACAATGTGGAAGCGAAGCTGTCTCAATAAGAAATACGATTAATAGAGGGACCTGGATGCAGGGATTTGTGCCCTTTGTCTGATTAGGTTGCATATGATTTTCTCACCATCTCTTTTGTTTTTTACTGAAGGAACAGATTCAGCTCTCACTTCTACTTGTGCAAATTGAAGTCACTTGACTGAAAACAGAATTGTTCCAGGTTTCTATTAGCATAAGTGAAAGCAGACTTTGGCAGTCATGCCTATGGCAATGTACACATCTTAAAGCAAGTTTCTCACTGGTGCATAGCTTTATCTATGTGGCAATTATGGAGCTGTTTTACAATCAACTCCCTTTCTCTTTCTGCTCACCCCTCTGCATGCAGATTCCCCCATAACGTGAGACCAACAGGGGTGCAGCTATCAGATATTTCACTTTTATGAACTCTGCTGATCATCTGTTCTCATTTGTCCAGTCATCTGAGGGAAACCCTGTTCAATCATGTGAAGGTAAAGCATTAGTGAAATCATTAGTGCAGCATGAGCAGATTAATAGGCCCATGCCTCAGCCATTTTTTTGCAAGCAACATCCCGCCTACATCAGAGATACTTCAGCAGTGTTATTTCCTAAACAGGTAAAAGAAAATAATTGCATTTTGGAGGCAAGTAGCTTGTTTGTTTATGGGAAAATGGACATGTTAAATACTCCCATCCCACTTTGTTAGAATGAAATAGCTAGGAAACGCTCTTTAAAAAAAAAAATAAAAAAAAAAATCTTGAAACAAGTTAAGTGCCTGTTTAAACTAACAACAGAATCAGAGGAAATTAAAGGACCCAATCCCACAGGTGTCTTCACAGACTGGACACGAGGAGAGGAACAGAAAGTTTGATTCAGGCTTTTCTGCCATTGCCAGGAAAGACTTGATGCTTGCCAATCAGTCTGTGATACTTACACACCACAGTTTGGTGTGACAAACCTGCTTATCTCCTAGACAGTGGTAGACTCTCACTCAGTACAGTCACTGGCATCCAGCAGTCATCCTACCAAAGTTCATCTCATTTTATCCCTCTCAGGCACATACAGAGACATGCACACTCTCTACTGATTTCATCAGAGGGGAGACATTGTTCTAAGTTTTTAATTTTAGTATAGTAACTGTGAGTTTCAGTCAAAGTGGAAACCTACAGCAGCATGCACAGACAAGACAAGTTCTTCATCCCCAGGAGTGTCAAGTGCACATCAATATTGAACTAGTTTCTCGGTGGCAGAATTCACCTCCAAGTTACCAGTAATGTTGTCTGTAAAAAATGAGACTCAACCAGACAACCAATGTGGAAGAAATTAGTCCAGGATCTGCGTGTTTCTTGATCATCTTTTTTGTTGCTTCATGAAGAAAATCAAGATTCTGAACATAAGCATGGTGGTGGGTTTGGGTTTTTCATTTGCTTGTTTGTTTGTTTGTTTTTAATGGGAATTCTGCTGAAGAATACTAATACTGTAATATTAATTTAAAAGGTTTATTAAATGAAAAAAAAAAGAAAAAGAGAGGGTAGGCTTTTGTAAAGATTCCACCATTTATAGTGATTCAAGGGAATATTCTGCTCTCAGAGCCCCAGGATCTTGGTATGTAACATCCTCATTTGTGTTAATGGAAACTTTACCTCCCTGAATTCACAAGGACTGAAAAGTTTCACCAGGCACACAGGCTCTGTATAAATAAGCAGCACACAGCAAACATGTTCTTTTAAAAGGATTATCACTTTGACAGTTATTCAGTTGGGGTGGCTTTTTCTGTCCCCTGGAATTCCCAGCTTGCCCTCTTAACTACACAGAAGGTAAATCTGTATAATACTTCACAGCTGCCTTTACTGGGACCTGACACTAGGCTTACTGGATGTGCTTTCCTGGTACAAAGCACCTCATCAAATTTCCTGCTCTGGATGCAGTGAACGCAGCTGATGAGCTGTCTTATTAAAAGTTATGAGGAAAGGATGTTCACTCCATTACTTTCTGAACTACTGGATACATACAGTGAAGCTGCTGAGCCAATCAGTCCCTCAGAGCTCACTTCTTCACACAGAGGCTGCACGCTAACATTTAATAACACATTGCTCTTGTGGTGGTCAACATAAAATTTTAATTTTTTGTTTTGTTTTGTTTGTGATGGCATTTTTTGCAGAGCTAGAGCAAAGAGCAGCTGAGAGAAGGACCTCTGGGCCATAGGCAGGGCCAAGAGACGGCTAAGCTGCTGTAGCAGTGATGGGTTGAAAAAACAACCTTCATTTTAAAGAAGATGATGCAACAATTGGTGCAGTCCTGCTTCAGTGGGGACAGCTTCAGCAATGCCACATGTTTGGATTATGCACCTATTACCTTCCCATCAGTAAGAGAATTAGAGATTTTTTCAGGTAGTTTAGTTCAAAGCTGCAAATAATTTTGTTTTTCCACCACCTCAATGAAGAAAAAGACATTTTGCAAGCAACACACTTTGGAAAACGGCTGGTGCTTGGAGTGGAAGAGCACAGTTAAAAGACGCAGTAAAAACTGACAAATCGCTGTATGGGGAGCTGAAAATACATTACAATCCCAATTGAACTATAAATACAAAACCTTAAATTAAATAAATCTTGTACAATTATGGATTAAAATATGTTGGGCTTTAATGACTTAGCATATACAAGCCTTGACTCTTGAAATTGTTGCTGGGACTCTCTGGCTTGCATAGGAATGCAATAGTAAACAAGTTGCCTGCTGCTGCAAAGCCAAGGGAAGGTGGACCAGCATTTTGTTGGTTTTCTGGTTATTAGTCAGTACTCCTTTGTGGGCCCTGCTCTCCATGCAAAACTGTGGCCTTATAGATTCAGTAACAGCAAGCAGTGTCAATAATGGACTCAGTAACGAGTGGAAAAGAAACCCAACCCAATAACAATAAAACCTCTGGGGAAGCATTAGCAACAATTGCTGTCAGCCATTGTTGGGAAAACTGCCAGTCTTCCCTGGTGGCAGCCTGTCAACCACAGGCTGCAGCAGGATCCTGGGCTGGGTGACCTGCCAGTTGGGAAACCTTGAAAGGGTCAGGCTTGGTGAATGGCAATGTGCTGCTACACCAGAGCTGAACAGAAAAGGATTTTGGTGGCCCAGGTCTTCCCAGAGAGTTGTGGAGTTTAGATGGAGGTGGTTGCAGGACAGGAGAGTGGTGTCCCTTCCTGCTCTGTCCCCTACTTACTCCAGCTCGTGAGTGCAGAGTGCTGTCCTCCACTGTTGGATTACAAGCAGGGATCAAAACATTTTCCATACCTACCATTTTAACTGTTGAGCCAGGATAGACTCAGAAGCTATCCTCACCATCTTGAGAAAGGTGGGGATCACCCTTCCAGAACAGCTGAATGACTCTGATGTGGCTGGCCCCAGACGTCCACCGTGCTTAAGTGATGGTGCCCAGATCTCCCAGGGCTTCCGGGATCTGTAGATGGCTGCTAAGCAAGCAGCTGCACTACACCACCTCTCAGGAGGGGAGGGCTAAGCCTTAACACGAGAAAAAAAAATGGCCCAGGAACATAATTTTTCTTAACACAGGCATGGTTTGCATCAAGCAAGTAGTTCTGGGATAATTAACTCAAAGTCTGTTTTCCCCAAGGTATGGGTCTTGTGCTGGAGAGCTGCATGGAGGGAAGTTGTTCCCCTCCCTGCAGTGACTCCGAGGGTCAATACCTCTCTTTCTTTTCCTATCTCTACTCACACCTATCATCTTGGTGTTTCTAGCCTTTGGCTAAATTTGGTTGAAGTAGGTCTGTGCATTCACATTACTGGGGAGGAGAAGTGCACATAGGCAGCCCCATATGTATGCAGTCAGATGGCCTAACACTCATTTCCTTAGGAAACTAGACTAGAAATAAAACAGCAGTCTACATTTTAGGCCTTCCTGCTCTCTGTTTTCCACTTACTTTGAAAGTTATGGTAGCTTAAAGAAATCTCTATCCTGTATGTAGGAATTTACATGTTAGGCTTTTGCTGAACAATTTTTTTTAAAGGTGTCCTGACTTAAAATTTAGCATGTGAATTTTTTTTCTCCTCCAAAGCTGTTTTCTAGAAGATCTGAAGCTGATTATTTTGGGATTGTGATTACTTAGGGGCTTGACTAATGCTATTTTGCAAGTCAGCTCTGATGAGTTACTTTGAATTAAGATGAGAAGTTTTCTCCATTTATGTTTCACAGAAAAAGCCATTTTGAAAAGCAACTGTTCAATGTGTACAAAAAATCCTCTTTGAGAACCTGCCTTAACATGATGCATGGCTGTATTTTGCAAGCTCTTTAGTCAAACAATATTTTTTTTTAATTTGACGTAGTTGAACCTGTGATCTTGGTGAATTAACACTTTTACTGATCCAGAGGCTGTAAGTTTAACCCCATGCTTGTTGACATTGTTTTCTTATGACCTGGCATTTGTAATCATGCAAATTCTTTCTATAGCTTATTCATTTAAAAAGTGTTCTCAGAATTGATTCTCTGACGTATTCTTTGGGACTTAACAGCTTTCTCTGACTTTTCTGTATGGCTTAGCTCTTGGAGCTTGCAATAGAATAATACAAGGTTAACATGCATTTTGGCAATTTACCATCTTTTAGAAATGTCTACTTTAGTGTCTTAGACACTGCAGGAAAAAAAAAAAAATCATTGCATATCTTTTATTGGGCTGTGGCCAGTTTAAGGAAACCTGAAACTCTGAAAACATGAAGTTTTCAGAATAGGATTTAGTGGATTTGTAGAGAAACTTGAAACACTGTACACTTCTTGACTTCTTGTAAGCCAATATGCAGTACCTATATACCATAATGAAACTCCCCACTTGCAGTTTACGTTTCATTCATGTAGCATCTATCACTGGAATCAGTGGACACAGACTGCTGTAGCATGTTTGACTTCTGTTATTCTGATCTTAATTACAAGACCAACTCTAGGATAAAGAGTCCGGTTTCCTACCAGCTCCCAGGCATGTCAAACTTCCTTCACCAGGCTGGGTTGAACACACCCAAGCCAAAATGGAGGTCAGTGAGTGTAAAGTTATGTGAACGGATGCCAGAGGCTATGGGAACAGGATGGAAAATTTTACACAGCAAATGCAGTGTTTTACGTATTGTAAAATAACATAGCAGCTAGAAAAAATTTTTTAAAATCCAAATGTCAAAGTTTATCTTTTCTCAAGTCAGAGAAGACACATCAGACAACCTGCATATTTGATACTTTCTAGCCCCTTTCCCAAATCTTTGACAAAGGTATGTTGTTATTATACAACCCCAATGGAAGAATGAGAACATTTAAAGTATATTCCATTTCAAGACACCTCCTGTGAAGCACTTAGGATAGGACTTATAGGGGAGTACAATCTTTGTGGAAGTTTTTTGCCTTAGATATTTTAATTCCAAAATTTCACAAAATTCTTTATTTTGAAATGGACATACACACAAATGAAAAAGTAAAATTGGAACTGTAGGACACAAAAAAGTAAAATAGTGAGAGTGCTTTGAATTTTTAATATCGCTTGAATTTGAAAGACTGAAGCTAAAAGCTTGGAAGTGATAAAATAATTTCAAATCCCTTATACTGCACATGCCCGGGGCTCTGACAACCTCCACACTCAACTACTTATAAGTTTTTCCTTCACACATTCCAATGATGTGAAGCCACTCACTGCAATATAGAGTATGTGACACACAATTATGGTAGCACTTCAGCTTTCTGTGTGAGTCCTGGCATATGGGAAAGAATTCAGACTCTGTAACAGAGGATCAAAATATATTGGACCAGTTAAATCAAATGCTCACCAAGAAAAGTGATCTTAAAATATATGATTAAAAAAGGTAAAGATAAGAAGGAGGAGGAGCTGCTTAAAAATGCCATCATTTCCTATGGCAAGGAAATTACTGACCCAAGAAAGGGCTGATAAGAAGCAGAAATTACCCTCAGATATGGCAAAAGTGCAAATATTTCTTTAAGACATGAGAAAATAAGTTGGCAAGATGAATGCATTTACTGTACACTGTGCTACAGATGGGAATACCAAAGGACGTTGAACTTATCCTCGTAAGAGTCTGGTTACATAGTTAAACACCACTGGGTATAGATGAAATAAGACGGAAAGGAAGTCCAGCCCTTGCTTTTGCAGATAACCAAATTTTAAATCCCCTCATAAATGGATTCAGTCTCTATCATCTAGCTAGTTTTCATTTCGACCTCTTCTGCTGGTATTGGAGGACTGATCCAGAATGTCTGTGCTTCAGCACTTTAACTTTCCATCATAAAATTATATATAAGTATCTGTTCTTGTTACCATTCATAGTTCTTCTTTTCCCCTAGTGTTTACACCCTGCTCCACTGTCATCTATTTTGCAGCACAATCATGCCTCCGTTTCAGCTCTCATTTGCTTGTCTATGGAAAACAAGCTCTCTTAAACTACCATCATAAAAGTGCTTATTTGATTCTCTGCAAGCACACTGAGTTTTCTTTGAATTTGTCTTTTTCATCCATGGGCAACAGAACTATACACAGTGCTCTAACTGCGTTTGGGGAAGTAGTGCTGGTGCTGTCCAGACTCCCATGGAAATGACTCATCTGATAAATCCTGGAATCATGTTTGATCTTGAAAGTCTCTGTACTTCATCAGAAAATATCTTTATGTTGCTTCTTGGTCTTACTTTATTTATCGGTGCAAGAGGATTTTGCTATTTGCTTTAATTTTGCAAAGTTTGAATCAACTTGATTTCTGGCAAGTTCCTAAGACTTCTAAAACATGCATTTTAGGCTTGACAATTTCGGTTGTCTTTGTAAATTCCTTTTAGGGTTTTTTAATTACTATGAGCACTCCTTTTGACACATACTGGTAGGTGATATATCACTGCTACAGTGTTTAGGAATGGAGCTAAAATGGGGATTTGGATCCCACATCAGTAGCACACTGCTCTTGAGAACCTGATATGAGAAAACAACCCTAAGAAGTGCAGGAAACTCCAAAAGGGGAATTCAGTGACTTCGATGTGGCATAATGCTCAGAATACTTAAGCTTTTCGGCAAGCCAGCCTTTGGGACTAGTACTCCACAGGTACACATTACTTGTTCAGTGGCCCTACATTCATAGGATATTTTGCTAAACTCTGTGTTGGTTGTTGTGGGAGGATAAACAGTGTATTGCTGGGAGAATTGAAATCTAGCTGAAACAATAGAGCAACATAAAGGCTATAACAGGACTTTCTTGCTAACGGCTGGAAGTTGCCACCTGAAAGAAGGGCTGTTCCATGTACTGGGGTTCTATGGAGACCATAGCATACCATGCAGCACATAGCTATGTTGGCTCTGCCACAACAGACAGGACCGTAAGTAGCAATGCTTATTTGGTCTGACTGTCATTTTGTGTTCTTCTTTACAGAGAGGTTTCAGCTAAAGGTCACAGGAGAGCCACTGTATATTTTTTCTTCAAATAAAATCAATTGAAGAACCTAGAACACAATAAGTTATGTTCAGGGCTATACTTCCATGTATTCCCATTGGAGACCAATCAGTGTGAACTAGCCCTGTTGGGAAATATCTCCAGCTACCCCAGTTAATCAATATCTGTTCATTATACTGTCTCTGATGAATACGGGTAAGGATTGGATAAGCATGAATCAGGTGACTTAAAAATAACTACACCTCACATAAGATCAATAGAAGGTGTTTTTTTTTCCCTAGTATCACTTCAGGCAAACTAATGTACCTTTATCCCCCTCTCTTCTTACCACCCTTGCTCATTGTTGGTATATCAACATCACTGTAGTAGTGGCTTTATTAAATTAGTAGCACTTAATCTACTGTCATACTGTCAACTTGAAGGTAGTGAACAAGCAGACAGCAGGTTTCAAGTGGCCCAGTGTGCTTCAACTGGCTCACCCGTGCAGTTAGCTCAGAGCTGTGCCAAAAGCAGCCTTTATGGGTGCCTGCTAATATCTCTTTGAGTATGAAAACCCTATGCTAGAAAAAATTGGTTTAGGGGAATTCATGCCAATTATAGATGTGTTATGACAGATTAAAATATTATAATTATGCTTGGCTTCCATGCAGAACCACATTAACACATCTATGACATTTAATAACAGAGGAGGATAACCACATGCCCCAACAAAGGTTGACTTTTCCCCAAAGTTGCTTAACTTTTTTTATTCCCTTCCTCCCTCTTTTTCCTGCCCACTGAAATTAGGATCTGCATGCGCTTGCATTATTTTGGGGGGAATAAAAAAGAAAAGTAAGAAAAAAAGAAGAGAGGGGAAGAGACAAAAAATAAATGAAAGGAGAATAAGAATATGTAAGGGGAGAAGGAGAAGCATGGAATGTGCAGTGTGAGAAGGGAAGGCAAGGCAAGGCAATGGGTGATGCGTATTTTAATGACATGAAGCTAAATACTGCAAGTCAGTAACAGATTAAAGGCATTCAACTCATTATTGAGCTGTTTATGTCTGATTTAAAAACAGGCAAATGGAATAAACCCAGCTGGTGAGTCCAGTTGCCTCAATTTTGCTGATAAGGAAATGTGAGACAACTGAAAAAGTCTTACTGACTCTTGCCAAACACTGAGCAGGCTGTTTCCAGTCCAGCTAATACTTTCGAGAAGGGCTCATTTGCAAGCACATGTCCATTCCCATGAAGCTTAACAAGACTGTACGTGTGCTTAAAATTCAGCATATAGCCACATGTTTTGAGGCATCACCACCCCAGTGCTCAGTTTTTCATAGCACTTAACAAGCTGAGGTTTTTTTGCTCTTCTCTTGCAGAATGAATGAAAATGAATCATATTCCAACACATTGCCTTGGACACGCTTGTAACATGGCCTTTTTGTCCCTATGAGCACAGTGCCATAGACAAAATATCCTATTATAGGACTGCTTGCTTTCTTTATTGGCAAGAAGTGCAGTATGTAGAAAATTACTAGCACCATAAGAGCTCAGGATCAACCAAAAGCATTTACACCAGAAGAATCTTACTCATATTTTCCCAGCTACTACACCTGCTCCTCAGAAGAAAAGTGAGATTTCTTAACAAAAGAAAGTATTCTGCCCTGCAAATGGGTTTTCAGAACATCTCCCCACACCACACCCTCTTCTAGACATTGTGGAGTACAAAGCCAATTCCAAGGACTAAAAGGTAAATCCTCTGGTGATAAATTTTTACTGCAGGAGTCCTAGATTTCTAGACAAAGATCAGTGGGGACACACATTTTGCCAAAGTCCTCACCATTTCAAAGCAAGAGAACATTCTTACTCAAATAGTGAGATTTACGAGCTGTGTGCCTCTGCTTTGAAAAGTGAAAAGCGGACTCACCTCTGATAGGACACCAAGTTAGAGTTTGGCAAGACCTTTCACTTCAATATCTTCATCTGTCAGACATACCTAAGTGTGACCAATGTCCATCTTAAGGGTTTTTTGCAGACATTCAGGTGACTAACTTAGTGAGGCTGTAGGATTCTGGGTGCCAAACTAAGGATGACATTTCTAAGGAAATGAGTACAAGCTAGGGGGAAAAAAAAATCCCCCTCCCCAAAAAACTTCAATCTATTCAATTTCTGGGAAGTATACAAAACTCTTAAATGCAGTATGCAGCTCTCAAACTACAAGATACCTTAAGCAAACTTTGCAGCTGAGAATCTTTCTGTGACCATATGTCTTTCCACGGAAATATAGATTATTTGAATCAGTAAACAAACAAACAAACAAAAAAACAAAAAGGGAAAAATGAAAGACAAAGAGACAGAAAGGTCAGTGACTGATAAATCTTTAATATAAAAATTGTACAAGAATTTTGATACAAATTACAAGAGGTATTTGGACAAAGTATGAGTAAAACTCCGTTTATATCCCCAAAACCTTATGCATTTTATGCAAAAGACATACTGTAGGACAGTTACAGTACAGAAAATACAAGAAAAGAAATGTCAAATTAAAAACAGGATTTTCAATTCCCTCAGACTACTAATGGAAAAAAACTTGTTTAGCGTACATACAATATTTATGAAGCTACCAATGTCACGATTATTAGATCAACATGATGCAGTTTCTTGTATCCCCTTGTACAGCTATATTCTACAGTGCATGCTTTGGTTCTGCAGGCAGGACAGCAGAGCATTCACGTTTTGCTCACATTAAGATCAAACAGTGAAAATGAAAAGCCTCCTCTATTCCAAACAGAGAAGGACCTTTGAAAAAATGTCCATCAGGCCTTGATCGCACACTTTCCTGTGCCTGACGGGGGAACCGCAGGAACACGTCTTGACAAAGTCCACCAGAACAAGTCTAGCTTTGCAAACCAGCTGCGAGCTCACCATTCTGTATGCATCAGCCCCCTCGCTGCTGTCGGTGCATCACAGGGTGTCACAGGGTCGCAGCTGGGCTGTGAGAGCCCTCCCATGCCTGCTGAGAAAGGGGCTTCCAGGCTTTATGCCTCTGTGACTGAACACACTGCCAGACCCCTAAGAACTCCCAAATACATGAAGGTTCAAATCCAGTTTATCTCAGTTTACATCTCCATGTGAACCCCCCAGTCAAGTTTCCATCTTTCCATTTCAGGAGAACTGAAACACAGCAGACAGCTACATAGGAAATCACCATGTTTGACCTTCTAATTTAAAAATTGTTAAAGTAACAACTGTGCCAGTGAGAAAGAGCCTTCAGTGAAACAACGAAACTCCAAACCCCTTTGACCACAGGTGTAAGCCCCCTACAGTGAGTTATTTATAGGTACAAACAGATTGCAGTACCCTGTTCGTGATAAATAAAAGTGTGTGGAATTTCAGCGAAGGTAAATTTTGAATATTTCAGGGTTCGGATCAACTTATTTGCACACCTGTCACACATACATTACACTGGAACACAGATCACTCTTATAGACTGGAGGAGAGGCAGAAGGATAACTGAGAACACAAATGCTGCTCATCAAAAAACAGCCACGTTCTGAGAAAGGAGCCCCATATGACATAGGAACCAAAGTTTGCACAAGCAACATGCTGAATTTTATATTTATAGATAGCTAAATGAGATACACACAAACAACAATGGCCATTTTATTAATTTTGCCACTTTCCAAACAGTGACCATTTACACAGATGGAATGCATAAAACTATCCAAAATGAAGAACACCAGGAGGATGTGTTACTTTTCTGAGAGAATTTTAATGAGACACTCTCTTGGCATCAGAGGAGAAGGGGTGGAGACAGGTGAAGAAAATGGGAAAATTAAGACAATGGCTGAAGATTGTACAAGGGTTTGTTAAAAAATAAAGAAAAATTCCAAATGTAAAAGTATAATTGAAAAATAATGAATAAATCAGCTTTAGTTTGTACAGCTTAAGTGGCCCTATTTAATCCACAGATCATCAGGTAATCTAAGAAGAACATCCCTAGAATCACAGTTCATGTGGCTTCTGTACCATTTAGCACTGGTGATAGGGTGGAGGGAGGCATTCTGCCTGGTCAGTACAGGAGGTGGGAGGGGGACGGGAATGTACACCATGTGACAGCATCTTGAGCTGGATGTGATGATTGCATAATGCTCCCCCACTCAGGCACAGACACGTGCATGCATAGCTGCCACTGGTGCCCCAGAGCCACTGCACATAGCCTCCTGCATTTTGTGACAGAAGTGGACAGGTTGTGATTAACTATTGATGAGTTTGCCATCCTAACTGTGCATTATCCTCTGACCATTCTCAACCTTTTGTTTGACAATGGATGCCTTATAAAATCTTTATGCATCATTTAGCTACTCTCGCTCTCTCTTTCTTCTATAGAAATATAATTGCCCTGGATGCTTTTCTTCATTTTCCTAAGACATTTGTCTCCAAAGGTTTGAAGGAAGCAATATACAAAATCTGTAGAATACCAGAAAAAACCTCTCTACACATTAGATATTTGCTCACTCATGCTTCTTGTGCTTTTAAGTGCATGAGGAAATATATACACCTATGTAATGATGAAAATGATATAATTTTGCTCACTTGTAGTCTTCATTTTAAGGCGCTTTGTTCTAACACTGTGTTTGTTTCTCCTTTTCTCTCACACTCACACTCACACACATACACACACACATGAAGTACACAAAGTTTCTTCGATCAGAAAGTCCTCAGATTCCACAAACAGCCTCAGAAACAGTACACCAAGAAAGGCTGCCCAATCTCATCATCGCAGGTCAGCTCATCCGGCTGCTTCCACCTCCGTCAGTGCCATGTACACATGGAGTTGACAGGGGAACAGAGTCTGGGCTCAGCCTTTAGACTTCTCAAACAAACAGGTCTCAGGAATTTGTCTGCTGGTTTCACCCTTGCAGCTTCTGATGAACTCGGAAGGAAAAGGAGGGAAAAGATCAGTGACCTTTGACTGGTAAAAGATCTCAGCATATTTTATAGTGGGCACCATCACCTCTGTTGCAGCAAACATCAAATTACCACACAGTGCTGGAGACAGCATTAGCACCCAGAACCAGCAAAGAGTAGCTGCAGCCCACCAATGCCATGAATCAGTCCAAAGATGTGTTCAGGTCTCCTGGTCTTGGTCTTTACCTGAAACGTGTCTTTGACTTTGGTGCTGCACTGGCTGCAAGCACCTTTCAACCCACAGTGCCCAGTATTTACAGGTGCACTACAGGATCTGGCACTATAATCTCAGCACAGGAATGCTGCTGACCCTGCAAGGAAAGTACACTCCAGCAGCTCCTCCGCCTACTTGAATTTTCAACTGCTACTCAGCATTCTGTCAGCATTTAATATAAAGGAAGGGGAGTGGCTGGAGCCAGGTATGCTGGCCTTCATACACTTAGAATTTCTTAAAACATAGAATATGGTGTCAAGCTACCTCACTATAAAACTCTCTCTCTTCTGATGGCCCCATCTGAGAAGCACTTCTGGAGCCTGTGCAGAACACTTTCTGCAGTGTTCTTGTAAATGAAGGGATAAATCAGAAAAAATTCCTCCTCATATGAGGACAGCAGATTGTGTCTCAGATATGTTTTTCTAACAGAGGTTCACACTGACCTCAGCAGGAGATGTTCCTGTCACAGCAGAATAGGATATCTGGAATTGGCATTCACTACAGGAATGCGAGAGGATGACATTGCTCTCGCACTGATGGGTGGGCTAAACCAGTTAAAAAAAAAAAGAAAGCTGCACATCCTGTTTGGCACTGAACCTACGCGGTAAGATGTAGCAAATTCACGCGACTATTTCCAGCAGGCACAGTATGGCTTATGCCAATACAAAGCAATTAGTTGCTACATAAGCAGACAAAAGTGCCATTACAGACAGTATTTCTCAGCTGACCTTTTGCTAAGAAGCCATCTTGTTACTGTCTGCCTGATAGCTCGATAGAGCAGCCAGTGGCAGCCCTGGGCTTCCCAAAGACAAATCAAAGTGCTCCAGATGGGACTTCCTTTCGCTCACTGCAGATGTGTGTGTGGTGTATCTCTGTATGTGTGTGTGTGTGTGTGTATGTCGAGGAATGGAGAGGGAAAGCTTGGTTCTTACACTCAATTTCGCCTTCACAAGGGATAAACAGGCAATTACACATCCTTTTATATTTGATGGCCAAGTGCTGAACTTGAAAGCACACTATTAGTTTGTGTCCCTTCAGGGCCAGTGCAATAAGTAGCCAGGAGAGCTGGGGCTAAGCAAGAGAGGGTGTTGTCTGCTGTTAGTGTGACAGTCGTGTCAGCACCGTTCACATTACTGGAAGGTAATAAAGTGACAAGTAAGTTATTAGAAAGATATGAGGTGAAATTGAACTGAAGCTTCTTTCTGCTCAGCTCAGTTTTTTTCCTGCTTTGTAATGGGCCACTATTCGTTACAAACCAAACCTTGTCTTGAGATCTTATATAAAAAAAGAAATATTTATTCTTTGCAGGAAAGGTCACATGAATTTACAACATTACACTTTAAAGGAGAGGAATGGGAATATAGTTTCATGACAACTACAGCTGCTATTAAAAAAAAACACAGTGTCATCATAATGAACAATAATACTGGCAAAAGTCAGAGGACTTGTCAAAAACATGTCCATTTTTTAACCCTCTGGTGGTCCACAACCATTTTCCTTTAAGTGTCAGTGCCAAACATAACAGCAACAGTATTGGGAGATACATGATCAATACCTCAATCAAAAAATCAAAGCTGTCATTCAACATCATGAGTTGAAGAGAGAAAACAAGGCTGGTTAACTACAGAGTCAAGATAATATTACTTACTTTACTTATGTAAAATAGTTGCTGCTTTACTATGTTACAGCCATTTTAAAGGCAGTGATAATGCTGCAACATTGGCAGGAAGAGACAGAAACCATGGGACTGGAACAGACATGTACTTGGGCAAACGTGGGTGAAAGGTTCAGTCCATCACATGATATTGCTCTCATGAAGTAAAAATAGGTATGGAAAAGAGTACCTTTTATGTCCCTACAGGACAGGAAAAAAAACCCCAACTCATCATGTGGCAACAGCAGGATATGCTGATGCTTATCTAGCGAAGTAGCACTACAGTCACTGTTTTGTTGAGTTACTATAGCAGCAAAGTCTTTTTCTTATGTCACGGTATAAGAAAAAAACAAAACTAAGAAGGAACTGAATATACCAGCTGCCATCATGTGTCTGCCACTCACCCTTTCCCCAAAGAGAACTGCTGCCTCCTTGCCCTTAGTACAGACATCTTTCCTGCTCTTTTGAAATAAAGAGTAATTCTGTTAACCCAAAGAGTGAAGTGACAAAAGCATTCTGGGGGCAGAAGAAGTAACAGTTCTGTTCATATAAGTGGCAAAAAAAAATTAAAGAAGCATGTGTGCACTCCTAGATCAAGCACTTTCCCTCCCTTATTCTTTTTCCTGCCACCAACATTACTGTGAAAATGCACTGCAGAATCTGAGTACAAGTACATTTCTGAAAAGATGCCCTGTTTTCTGATGGCAGCTGACATCCTTAATGACCCTTTAAGAAATGGGTCCATACCAAGCACTTTGATTTTAAAATATCATTCACATTGAAGAAGAAATTTTTAGAACTAAATCTTGAAAATGGTTTCTATCTCTGAAACAGATCAGACCTTGAACCATCCATCATGTTTCTGAGCTTTCATGATACCCACAGAGCTCTATTAGTTGTACTAGAGCAGATCAGCTGAGGTGCTGACCTCCTCTGGCAGCTACTTCACTGTTTAGGACCTGACTCTACTAGTTTTCCTAAACAGTTCCTTTTTTGGGGATGGAATGGGAAACACACAGGTGATGGAAAATTTATAAACTTGTGGAACTGGCAGAGAAAGTACACTTTCATTTCCACAATAGAAGGGAGGGAAGGAAGGAAGGAAAGAAGGAAGGAAGGAAGGAAGGAAGCAAGCAAGCAAGCAAGCAAGCAAGCAAGGAAGGAAGGAAATACACTGAAGTTTAGTCATGGCAAATATGGTGCACAATTTCTGCTGTGTAAAGTATCTACAGATCCCTAGTAAACATACAAATTTTATGAGCTCAGTCATGAAAAGCCTTTGAGAGATCTTTTAAGAGCAATGTCCATGTGCTTTTAGGCTTTAATCTATACCTTCTCCATTTTATCAAACTGAGTTGTGACTTAGTAACAGAGTGCTTATACCTTTTGTGCACGACTACAGTGTTACAATAGAGTTAGCTGCAGTTTCATAGGCAAAGTTAAAATCTCAGCCATAAAATGTCCCTGGTTGAGATACAGTTCAGAAAAAATGACTAAATATTATAAGGTGTGCAAAAATATGTGTGAGTTAAATTAGCTCTTTACTAATACCAGCTGATTAGTCCTCACAGGAGCATACTTACGGCCAAGGTCATATTAGTATTAGCCACATTTTAACAGATTGAAACATAAATTGGTAAGTGATGTGATCTATATGAGACTAAACAGTGAGAAAGGGCTACCAGTGGTACTAAACCCCATGATTTCCATTCTTTGACTCTGCTGGTTTTATTTCCAAATTGTCATACAGGTTTTTAAAAGATACTTAGTGATTAACCATTATTATTTCCTGAAACACTATACCCCCAATGAAAATAAAAGTCCTAAACAACCTCCAGAGAAGTAGTTTTGTTTCTAAAGGAGGTTCAGTACCGTTATTTCCTAATTGCAGACAAAGCTTTTTAATATTTACAGAAAAATACAACTACCTTGAATAAACAAAACAGTGAAACAGTGTGGAAAGAGTGACCACAATAACTATAGGAACCAAAAAAAGAAGGAACAAACTCCATGTAAAGTGAAGAGTTTCTTCCTCAAAGTTGGTCTAGTTCTTGTAAAATGGTTTAGACTGACAGGTTTGGAAACTGAAGGGATAGCCACAGGTTTGTGATAACATAAGTAATTGCACAATACTTATCTTGTCATCACACCACTACAGCCATGTCCTGTGCTGAACAGATGAGATGTTTGGTCATTATTCTTATTGCAGTCTGGGTCACTGCTGAGATCACCCAAATATGCTACTTTCTGTCAGAAAAACACAGCCCATTTAAGGATTTTTCAGATAACATCAGAGGACACAAATTCCACCACAGGGACAATTCTGATAAACACAGATTCTCATAGAGATGCATGGTAAGTACGAAGGAGGAAAATGGCATTCAATTCAATCTAAGTGTATGTGCTCTTCTAAAACAGACTGTTCTGACATTAGTATCATTAGCACGGAAGAAGCTACTTGATTTGCCTAGAAATAACAGTGAGCAATATTCTGTCCATAAGACAGAGATGATGACCTAAGCAAAATCTGAATGAAGCTAAGAGTAGGTGTGCTGAGCTTCTAACAGTTTTTGGAGGTTTTCCCTTCTTCTTTACTTTTTAAAATGTGTAGTTTCATTACGGTAATTAACAGATTTTTTTTTTTCTATGTCAGTAATCTGCTGCAGTAATTTATCTAGTGATGAAGTTTAAGTTTCCAAACAAGTTTACCAAAACCATTTGAACTCTAACAGAAACAGAGTGAAATGAGAATGATGAACAGTGATTCACTGAGTGGGAATTATTTCTATACCTCAAATGTGGTTTTCATTAAAAATGCTATTTATTTATACCGTACATACTACAAAACAGTGGGTTGTTTTTTTTTTTTTTCTGTATGTAATTCAACTCTTGTTATTGTGTTTTTCAAACTTTCCATATTACTTGTACCTAATAGCCTGGGAGGAGACATGAGAGCACAGTACGGACAACACTACAAAGGTTCATGTTTTTTGGAAGAATGCATCCTTACTGTTCTAATTTCCCTTTCTCACAAACACACTGAGCTTGTACAACATAAAACAAAGCAAAGAAGATCTCTCCACTCAATTTAACAACGCAAAGTAGTTAAAATGTTGAAGAAAATAAAAAAAAAAAAAGTGTCAGTGAAAGTGCTTGGTGTTTTGCTATAAAGTTTCTTTTTGCTAAACCAGAAGGTAAATTTTCCTTTTAATTTCTGTGGGTCCACAAATGTTTTCAGGGCTTCATCAGTGTATAGCATCAAAAATGATCAGAGGCTTGTAACCCATAGGAACATAGTGAGAATTCATTTAGAACAATTTTTTCTTTTATTTTCTACAACTGGAAATACTGATTTATTAGATATTGATCCCTACTTTTGGAAACAAAAATACTGAAATGAATAAGAAGTACTAAAAAAAAGGAAATCCATAATAAGAGTTTCCTTTAGAAAACATAACAGGCGTTAAGTACGTAAGTGGACATAAAAAAATAAGAATAATCAAAATGCACAGCGAAACAAAACAGCAACAAGCTGAAACAATGGAACATTTCTGACTCTTAGCTAAGAAGAATAATGTTCTGGGTCAGTAAATACAGAAAAGGAACACATTCTCACTGAAGGAATATTTTATTGTATGCTGGAATATCCCTTGGGTTTTTGTTTGTTTATTTTTGGTTTTGTTATTGTTATTGGTTTTGTAAAGAAAAGAGTCTACAACACACATCCTAATGGCCTTGGCTGTAGACTGCACTTATGTAAATACCATCACTCATTCAGTATGTTGTGGTAACTCAAGCTACTAGTGTGGTTTTCTAGCTCAAGCAACATGTGTGAACACTGGAAGCAAAAAAGATTCAGAGGGCACCCTCTCTTTTTCTCTGCCTTTCTCAGCTGCTTGCTCCTTCTCTGTCTCCTGTTCATGCTCGCTGTCTTGCTCACAATCTTTCTTGGACTTTTGTTCTTTTCTGACAAATCATGCGAGTGAAACACAAAACATTTACACAACTAGACATCCTTTTTTTCTGGCCTCTAATTTTATCCAAAGGGAAAGTAACCCAATAAAAAGTCCAGCGTATGTTTTCAGAGCTACTAAGTGCTTCTGCCATTAATTTCTTTTGATTGTTTCTATAAAACATGCCTTAATCATACTACAGCACTTTCCATTGCAAAAAAGACAACTTTACAGAACAACATAGTTAACATTATTTCCCTGTTCCTTTTGGTTTTTTTTTTTAAACACCACAAAAATCCAGGCTATAATAAGAAGCACACAAAATTATATTCATCTTTGTTCTGTGACAAGTAGTATCAGCATTTATATCCCCAAATATTATGCATGTTTGAAAAAAAAGGTTCTACTGGTTCACATGACACAATTCTGTTTTTTTTTCTTTTATGCAATGCAGTATATAAGGAATAAGGATGCACTATTGTTTCTAGCAATAATTGGCACTTGAAAAAAGCACCAAGAATTCTGTATTTCACTTTACCCCTTTTCCCTCCCCAGTACTTTTTTTTATGTAGTCCAAAAACTACAGCTGTGGTAATGGTGAATAACTACATTTTCTTTTTTCAAAACGTGTGCAAAGTTGGCACTTTTGTATTAACACTAAACACTAATACTCTTTGTTTGGCATTCATGCCCTCATACTGACCAGATCACTTTTATCTAAGTGTATTTTTTTAAAGACACTTACTGAAAATATGGCAATAGTTTAAAAAAAAAAAAAAAAAGCATGGATATTATTACACATCCCCTTGTAGTGTACGAAAAAGTGCATGACTGGATTTATGTAATAGTACAAGACAAAAAAAACTGTATCAAATCAGGTACTGTAAAGCATGCCAGCACCTCTGTAGTACTTATATCTAGCAGGTAGTTAAAACAAGACTGTGGTTCTTTTAAAAATGTGCATTAAAGCTAACATAAATGAGTAGAACTAGCCAGCAAACTATTTTTCCTGCTTATCTAACAGCTGAATGTAATTGTAAAAATTAAGCAAAAAAAAAATAGAGTTAAACCACCATCAATACAATTGTTTTACATCATAGGCCTGTCAAGGCTCAATATATATACACAAGTGTAACAGCCATGCTTAGTAGAACGTTATCCCCAATGCTTAGAAGACACAAATACAACTAAGTAGATTGTTTTTTCTTTCTCTTTTTGTTTGTTTGCAATTTTTTTGTGTGTTTTTGTTTTGGGGGGGGGGATTAGTGTTTTTCTTTGTGTTGATTTTTTTTTTTCCCAGGCAAAAGTCATGGGTTGGACAAACTGTCTCTGTGGAGATGACCAAAGAACATTCTAACAGAACTAGGCTAGAGACAACTGCAAGTTTTCTGTGTGTTTTTTTTTTTTTTTTTTTTTTTGTTTTGGTTTTTGTTTTTTTTTTTTTTTATTTTTTTTTTTT
>JAYRBT010000093.1:40212591-40224464 GCA_036023395.1 Myiotriccus ornatus | reverse complement strand
AGCGACAACTGCAAGTTTTCTGTGTGTTTTTTTTTTTTTTTTTTTTTGGTTTTGGTTTTGGTTTTGTTTTTGTTTTCTTTTTTTTTTTTCCATGAAGGACCTCTTCGCCCAAATTAAAGGTCCCATCTTTGTGTTTCTATCAAAAAAAAAAAGGGGGGGAAAAAACCCCAACAACCAACAAGGGGGGGAAAGCACCTGGTGTTTCTTTTGTTAAAAAAGAAAAGAATAATAATATATATATATTTATGTATATATATATGTATATATATATACATACATATAAAGGGAGACTGTATATGGCAGTTCAGATATAGTGGGCCCTCTCTGAGAGCTGGCATTATGCTGTGTCCATCCTTGAACTAATCTACTGAAGTGAAGGGAATGTTTTTATGCAGATTGGGGTTCTGACTGTGCCGGTTTCGGCTACGAACAGAGGAGAACATCATGTTGCACCCAGGGACTTTGCATTTGTGCATTTCTCGCAAGTGCACTGTTTTATAGTGCACTCTGAGGGTTCCCTTGTTGCTGTACATTTTGTGGCAAATGTTACACATTATCCCACCGTTGCTCACCGAAACACTGTTGAACATGAGGGATCCTGGGACATCGGTGCCCATACCTACAGCTAAGGCAGGGGCATCTGCTTTGTGGGCAGATTCCCCGCTGTCACTTGCCCCATCAACGTCATCCAGGAGAATACCCTCATCACTTCCTGCATCAGATTCTCTTGAGGAATGGATACTGCTGCTGGACTGGATGCTGGAGGTGGTGCTCAGGTCTAGGACCATATAGTCTTCCGCCATGCCCCTGCCATACCCATTCATATGGGAATCCTCAGTACCAGCAGGTGAGGAGGTGTCTTCCCTTATGTCAAGCCCCATCTGATGCTGAGCGCCATATATCTTCACCAAAAATTCATCGCGGAGGTCCTTACTAAGAGAAGGCTGTGAAGTGTCCAAGCCCATGTCATCCAGTTCTTTGGTCAACAGTTTACGGTGCAGGTTTATGTTAGCACTGTGTCTGGGAAAGGAAGAGGGAAGGGAGAAAAGGAAAAATGTACAGTATCTTTGATTAAACATACAGTCATTAACCATCAAATACAAATTCTGATTTAGCAATAATTTATCATGAAAATATCCCCTATCCATGTTTCTTGCAAATTTCAGCCTTGTTATAAGTGAACAAATTGCAACATAAAAACCAAACAAAACAAGCAATTTACCCTCCCCATATTGTTTTTCTTTTCAGCTGCTGCTCCTCAACATTAGTCCCCAGCAGCACCTACAGCCCTTATATTTACAAAATAATAAATTGCACTACTAGGAAATGCAAAATGCTCTTCTTGATTCCTGAATCCCTGCTGACCTTCCTGAAAGCCTTGCTTCAAGAGAAAAAGAACATTAATATAGAGAACATCTGTGTGTGTTTCTATTTGTGTTTAAATGTGGATCCGTATCTTTATATATACATACATATAAATATATCCTTATATAATATATATATTATATGTATATCAACTCACATAACTCTGTAAGTGAAATATAGGAAAAGAATAAAATAAAAGGTAACTGATTGATACATAGTCAGAGGTCCTGATTCTGGTAATTTAATTCTGCTATAAAGGAATTCAGAATTGGGCCAATCCAAGATGGAGAAGACTTGAAGGGTTTAAGAGAACAAGTCTCTGAAATCTACATGTAAGTTTCTGAAAATCTTAGCCAAAGCCAGTGGTTCCATCCTTCTGGATAGGCACTCCCACTCTTCCCTGTACTGTGTCTGATAAAGTGCTGACACAAGCAGCGTAATGTTCAGTAAAAAACCCAAACTACTAATGGCAGTGAGAATTTTGCCTCAAATCAATCAAAAAGCTTAAGCATGAGCTTTGGTTTAGGTATTTGCTGAAGTCACTTCAGATGCTCAAGAGATACTGGAAAACTGCCACTGAGGGAAGTGGTCTTTGGACCAGATCCCAAGACATGCAAATTAAAATATTCTCAAATATTTTACAGGAGTTGGGCCTTTGTTCTCAAGAAATAAAGCTCTACATTTGCAAGCACTGTAAGATTTTGGGTTAGTAACTTGTAAAATAGCCCATTCTACTCTCCACTTTTGACATTGGTTTTATTCATTCATTGCAGTAGAACATCACTGATTTGCAGTAGTGAAAAACTGTATTTACTGAATTAACAATGCATCCAACAAACAGGACAGACTTCAAAGACCTCTGACCACAGAACATGCTTGTTTTGTTGAAGTGCTTAAGAATAAGAAATGTGTGTAAAGTTTTCAGTATTAGAAAACTTTAGGGTTCAGTTTTCGAATGTGCAGCATTGCTGAGGAAATGACAATTATTTATTCAAGACAATTTTTTATTCTTTGGAGGGTGACTGGATTTTCAAATCAGAAAAAAAAGAATTAGCGAAGTTCTACTGCATAACATTCTGTGCAAGCTAAGGACCCAAACCCGCAATTTACAACATGCAGACTCACCAGTCTGTCTGCCCATTATAAATTGCAGATCAGAGACCAAATGTAGAAGGGAAAAGAAAAGAGGGTAGGGGATGGGATGGGGACAGGGAGGGGAGAGAGAGAGAAAGAGAGAATTTTAACATAGGAATAGTTTAATTTTCAAAAAAGCACTAGGTATAAAATTGGCATGGGAAGACATAACAACTATCAAATATTTTACAGACATTCAGGTCCTATAGTAACAAAAAAAGGGAGAATAGGAACAATAGCTATTAGTAATATTTCCTTATTGGAAGTTTTTATTTTAAGAAACCCTTTGAAACATACCTCTCAACCAGCTGAAGTCCCAAACATGGTACAGCAACACAATGCAGATAAATAAAGAAAATGCAAATGTAGGAAGATTAAATTGATGTGGAGTTAATTTCTGTAATTTTCTATTACTTACTTTGTGATCTATCTGTTGCACGTAACTTATGGGAATAAATAAAGAAAACAGCAATAGAAGTGATCTAACTCACCTGCAAATGCAGGTAACTGTTATCTGACATAACACTGACATGCCGTTAATTGAACTGTGTCTGCTTGGGATGCAATTATTCCAGTAAGAGGGTGGTCTAGAATGGAAAATTTCTCTCCTAATGAGAGAGAGTTGAGAGGTATGGGCAAGGGTGAAAAAAAGTGGAGAGTATTTCGTGCTTTTCTCCCACATTGCAAATACTCCTTTCACACAAGCAAGTATAGCACTGTTGCTTTTTCGAGGTGTAGAAGTGTAATTATGCATATCCCCACACTGCACTTAGGAAGGCTGAGCTTACCTTGTGATAAGATCAGCTTTCTAATCTTTTGCTAAATTGAGATCATAAAAGAGAGAGAGAGAGAGGAGAGAAGAGAAAGAAAGGGGGAGGGGGAGGAGAGAGAGAGAGAACAAATTCACATTCCAATCCAGACAAATCTGGTTAAAAAAAATAATCTGAAACCAATAAAACACAGACTTCAAAAAAAGTCTTGACTGTGAAACTATTTTTTGTCAGCTGTAGTATCACTTATACTGTTGTCCTGATGGATACTGACTCAATCACACTAGATGGAAAACATAAAGCAAATTAATCAAAGCATATTCAGAGCATCCCCATTATCATCCAGAAATGAGTTCTGAACAGATGCATGCAGTGTGCACATAAATGAATGATAAATAGTAGTCCTGATGGTCCTTTGCCTTCTGAGTATCAGATGGTAAGTAGCTCCATGTGAAGTTGCTAACTGCAATACAAGCAATGCTTACTGTGAAGGTCTGTCCACACTGACCAGTGTTACTAAATGACCATAAAAGCACATTTGTGCTTATCATCTTAAGGATAACTGTGAACTATTCATAAGGTACTCATGTGTTTACTAATAATTTCTCCCCTCTCTTGTCTCCTCACTCCTATGGTATGGGAATTTGTTGCAGCACAGAAGCTAGACAGGCTACCTGTAACTGTGCTGCCATGCATTCACGCTTACTATTTCCATGGTTTGCTGCTGAGAAAAACAGCAGTCAGGCATGCAGTGAAAATAACTTCAGCATTCACTGAACAGAGAGATAAGAACAAATTGCCACATTAAAGAGGGGTCATGGAGCCCCAGACAGACAAAGGCCATTCTAAGAAAGACCAGTGTAAGGATGCTGATGCTCTGATAAGAAGAGAGGCCTCCCTTATTCAATTCTCACTTATAGCAGTAACAATCAGTAATCGAGTTAAAGTATGTACCAGCCCATAGTATCTGTCAGGCAAACGATGTGCAGAAATGTGCGGACCAGTTCTGGCACTCTGCTCAGTAGTGTCCCTTTTCCGCTGTCAGCAGTACTGTTGGATTCTCCTAATAAAATTACATTGACTTTTATTCAATTAAGTGCCATTCCTAGCCTTAAAAAGAAGCTACTTTATCAATTGATTCAGGTGTAATGTAATAATAAAGATGAACTCATGGCAGTGCATTAGCTCTGCTCTTCATAACTTCTGAACATAGGTTCATTCATAGCAGTCGATTTCCATTATGCAACCACAGTTCAAAAGAATTGATTCTTTTACTTTCATTTCTTAATCTATTTCATTTGTGTTTAATAATGTTCCTAAATATCATGTGAAAACATACTGCTAGGGATGGGAGGAATTAATTGTAAAAAAAGTTCACTTATTTGGATATTGAAGTTTTGAAATCTTATAACAAAACTAAAATCCCAGACCCCTTTCACCATACCAAAGTGAGATACTCCATCCTAATCCAACTCTTTCTCCCCCACTTTGTCACTTCCAAAGCCTAGAAATCCCCTAACAGCCTCCAGCCACTGTTAACCACTCTGCCATCTTGTTCATCTGCTCCTTCCCACAGCACCTGCATTTTTTTGCTTCAGCTGTCTGTTCCCTGATGTGATTTACAATGCTGCTTACCCCTTCCTCCTCCAGATACTGCTTCCAGGTATGTGTAAACAATGGTCCCTGAGTAAGCTGTGACACAGCTTGGGCAGAGTAATTATGCCAGAGCATGAAAATTGTCATCAAATAGGCAGAAAATCCTGAAACAAAATATGCGAAAACCAGCTGAGCTTCAATGTGCCATGGCTTCGTTATTCCGCATGCCTGAGCTAGCTAATTTAAGGGCATCTCTGGTGTCTTTTGCACTGCATTTGTTGCTGTATCTAAAGAACATAAATGATTGACAGAGGTATATATACGTGTGTGACAAAATGAAATATTTGACCTAATTAAACCCTTTGAATGACTCTGGACATCTTAGACTGCTTCTTTGTACATCAGCTACCAAAATGGTATATGATCCTGGGAGTGGAAATGTTGCTTAAAGACAACTGGTGATTGAAGTCTTCCAGACAAAAATATGAGATCAAATGAGTTTAGCTGAAGGCATATCTCACTTGGCTCCAGTTACCATACCCACACCATTCCATACAACAAGGGATGGTGAAGAGGGTCACTTCTGAGAACACTAGGTGTGCCAAACAATGTCCAAACATCTGTTCAGCACTGTACTACATGTCATGTACCCTCAAAAATGAGGAGAGTATTTTTCCAAGACGTTTTCAAATGTAGTTTGTTCAGGAAAGGAGGTTTTAGCAAATTCTGGTTTATTTTAGGACCCAGAAGGTCTGATTTTTTCACATAATTATCTTTCTTCTTTCAAGTGACTATTCATGAATTATATAGTGGACAAAAGTGTATGCAAAGTCTTCACTTGAGTGAATTCAGCCTTAAGAATGGATCAGTGCTGCTGTAAGCATGATGATGATAATGATGTGACGTGAAATCTATGTTTGTGGTGAAGTATCCCACCTTTCAGTTCACCACTGCTACAAGTTTTGGTAGCAGTGCAATGCAGGATGCTACAGCACTTAAAGCAGCTTTTTTGACTGTAGGCATGATTCCAATGGTGGTAGTATTTTCCTTCCCTTGTGAAGTTTATGGAAGTATTCTACCATAATTAGAATTCATTGTGGGTTCCACCCTACCTACTCTTAGCAAGATTCTCAGTGAGAGATACACTATGCATCAACAGAAGGAAGGGGATTATAAGCCTAGGAAATACAGTCAGTTAAACGTACATTCCATTTACACAGATCATAAATCCAGACTGGGTTCTCTTCAGCAGTTTCTTTCTTGTCAATGAATCTGATTTTGTTAATCTTTCCATTTGCTGGAAAGAAAAAATGTAATTGCCACTTTAGTTTAGTTTATCTTATCTAGTCAGTTTTTTTATTTCTTTTTGAAATGAGTGAGAAGGAATTTATGGTAGTAGAATTTATCCTGGTATAGAAATTGGCATAAATTCTATGCATGACTTAAATCCAGCTTTGGATGCACCATGGCTGCAATCCTATCTGCACTGGGACAAAATTCATCTCAGATGCACACAACAAAGTTAGAGAATTTGGATTATAAAGAACAGTTTATGTACATTCAAGTATTATAGAGGGCACAAAACCAACTGCACGAAAAATCCAGTTGAATGTGTTGTTTGCAGTTCAGGACAGGACAGGCTGTTGAAAAGGAAACACAAGCATCTTTTTCTTAATTATTTCAGCAAGAGAAAAGTATGATTATACTTAAATATTAGGGGATGAGAAAGAAAAAGAGAGTGACAATGAAACAGAATCATAATTGTTAAGGCAGTCAGTTAGGGATCAAGGAAACCCATTTTCTGGTTCCTGATGCAGTCAGACAGAAGGGCAAAGCCAACTGATGTCCCACTTAATTGTCCTAGCTATTGGCCCCTTGCTTCTCCTTGGCTGACCGTGACAAAGTTCCCTGAATATAATCTCAGTCAAACATCAAAGCACACCGTATTGTTCATTAAAATTCTAAAATGATCCGTTTCAAAATTTCCATTTGTATCCCACCACAACCTTTCTTCCTATGTTTCCAAGAAAGCCACTATCCCAATTTCTGGTACTTCAAGTGTTCTTAAAATGCCTTTTCTGGAAAACATGATTTGCTAATGTAATACCACCCAGCCCTACCACTCTAACACTGCAGAGAAATCATAAGAAGGACACCATAGCAGGGGGTCATCAGTCTTTGTTCAACTTTGCTATAAGATCAATAAGTGATCCCAACATTAAGCAACACAATAAAATTATATTTGGGGACAATGCATTAAAAGTAAACATTAAATTATTTTCTGTTAAATTATGTTTTTTCCAAGTAAAAGTAGATTTTTTTTTTTTAAAGAAGACAGAAGATATTATTGGGTTACACAACCTGAAACCACACAATCATCAGCAGTTTGAAGATGGTTCTGTTAGAAAATCAAAGTCAGGACACATTTGTCTAGTGGTTTACACACAGACTGGTAAACCTCTTGTTAAAGTTGGATAAGGAAGTAACTGCTCTGGTTGTACAGGCTCCATAAAGGCTATCCTCCTTAGTTTAAAACTAAGCTCTATCAATCTAGTTTAAAATATAAACAATGAAACTTTAATTATTCCTCCTATGAGACTTTTTCCACACACATTTTCAGCTTAGTATTCAGCCTACATTTTTACCTGTAATAAAATGTTAAAGGAAAGTTCTATTTCTTTCTCTTTACCTCAAAGACTATCAGTTAAGGTTTATGGTTTTGTTTTAAAATTTCACATGATTTTAACTGCTAACACAATTTGCTAATATGGCAAAGTGGTCTTACTTCAATTTCATGTCCCTTTCCTGCTTATTTAAGCCTAAAATTCATAGAAGGGCTCAGAATATGCAAACGCAACACAAAGTAAACCCAGAATTTTATGTTTTCTCAGAATCTCTACAGACTGGAAATGCTGAGTTTCATGCAGCTAAAATCAAAGAACCAGAAAGTAAGTCTCTGGCTAAATATAACTGTACATATTTATGAGAAAGATACGGCCTCAATTCTGATATTTCTTCAAGAAGGAAGCAGCAATCATTTCCCTAACTCACTAAAAAGAATCAGCAATGATACAATTCCTGGAATTTAATTATTAATAGAAGCTGTTAAAAAAATATTTTCTCAGTTACTGCTAATTTTGCCACTCTGTCAGTCTTTGATACAGTATTTGTTTTGTTTTGTGTCAATTAAAAAGAAAAAATTCATAGATCTAAGCAAAGATAATAATGGTTTGAAATCCTGATCCGACCTCAATTATAAAATCATATTTATGTGAACAGGTCCAAGGTATTGGTCTGTACACTAGTGTTTCCAAGTATTTGATCATGTTTAATTTGCCTCTAAATGTAAGGGGCAAAGTAGGTATAGGGGCTAGACTGTAGAACAAGTCAAGGCAAAAATACTATACTACCCAGTGAAACCAAAGCATTTCTACATGAACAGGATAATAGCTTCAGTTCTTGAGGCTTTAAATTGCATAGAATCTGAAAAATATTAACCTTTCATAGAAAGAAAATCCAAAACGTAAAATACAGTTCAGAACCTATTAAAAAAAGTAAAAAAAAACCCCAGTACTTATTAAATACAGGAAATAAAGGACAAGCAAGTTCTTGCAAATTAATGTGGAGCCCAGTCATTTCAATCCCTTTCAATATGAAGCAAATCACTCACACTGGTCACGAAGACAGCTCCCTCTACACTCAAATTATTCACTTGAAGATAAGCTCCCATCAAACTCTTTAGGGGTTTAACTAATTTACTGCACAGATACGGCACGTCTGTTGTAATAACAGGTAGGATGTATTGGGGTCGACCATTTATCAGAATTAGACTTCTTTTTTCAATTCGCAGTGAATTATGCTGCCTACACTGCTCCTCTTTCTCAGAGCTTCCCATCCCCTTACGGCCCCTAATGTGGCAGGCAAACAAAATTGACAGTCTCATCTTGTCAACAAGGGGTGATTCTCCTGAGAAGCCATTTAACTTTGCAGAGGAAGCAACGTATTAATGTGCCTGTCCCAGGAATGTTAATCATCTTCAAGCTCCCTCTAACTTTGACATGAACAAAATCACCAAATTTGTTTACTAAATGAATCGTAATATGCTAATAAGAGAGCATGACATATATGGCAAAGCCAAACAGATGGTTTGTTTACTCCACTTTGCAACTTTATAAATGTTGTAACTCTGAAGATGTTAGTGAGAATTATTGGTTTGCTGGCAGTGGCAAACATGCCTTTTGCATACTTAATCCACAGTTCAAGTCAGAAAACAATTTGTCATCACCATGGAATGTATAAAAAATGTTAATGCAGAGATAGCATTTGGGAAGGCAGGATAGCTGACTGTGTGAGCAAATACTCAGGTTAAATGTGAAACTAATATCTGATGGCAATGTTTGCTACCAAATAATTTTAAACGTAAAATCTGTCAGGTTTGGATTCTTGAAAGGCCCAGTAATTCAGTATATCCCTGTTGAGGTGTTTAGTGAGACAATCCTTATGGTGTAAACAGAACTACACTTTCACAAAAGTTGTGTGTGCTTAGAAGCATCAAGGTCATGTCGTATTCTTAATATATTACTATTGTTGTCCATTAAAGATCAAAAGACATTATAAACAAAAAGCATAACCACTGGCATAGTTGCCAAAGTTCACTCATAAATGATCAAAACTGTGTTGCAACACTTCAACCTCTCACTTTACCAGCTGCCTGGAAGCAAAACAGACTCATTACAGAATAGCTAGCACTCTTGTCTAATATCCCAACTGGTTGAGAAAGTTTAGAAAAAGATTTGTCTGACAGAGTATTTCCTAAGTGAACTTGGTGTAGCAATGTTACACACATGAGAAAGTCATCATACATATGACCAAGTCCTCTGATGGAAATAGCAGGTGCTCAGCACCGCTGATGATCAGTCTAAAGCTGTTTCTACAGTCTACAAAAGCTCTACAGAAAAGTTTAGTTGTGCAGATGATGTACACAGGGTCATGCACTGCAGTCATGTGCTAGGTCCTCATCTCCACTGTGTTGAAGTATTTTGCTGGTCCTTCACACAAGGTGTATTTTCCCTTAAGAATATGAGCCAACATCCAGGTAGAAACTGTTGCCCACTGCATGCATTAACATTTCTTTTCCAATCTAAATCAACTAAATATTACATATTTCAAGTTTTGGAATCAGAAGCTTTCATCCTTTATTTTATTTTACAATTACAACAGCCATACAAAAAATTTGATAATTTTGCAAGATTTTACATAAACAGTTCCTTCAGCTCAGCATCCCACTCATGAATTTTACTGAGCTTCAAGATTTAGTAAATGCAGAAATAAAGATGACACCCAGAACATTCACCAACTCTACTTTCAAACCAGTTCTTTTCTCTCAGATATTGATGCACAGCAACACACCTCGTGATTTGTTTAGGAGGTTTATACACACTTTACTGATTGCACCTCAAGTTCAAATTCATAATAAAACCTCAGTTCTAGGGATAGTTTTGTACATTTTCAGGTTCCACAGCTAATCTGAAAACCATTTATTTTGGTCACAATGCAATAGTAATTCTCATTCCCAATGTTAGTTTATCTAGAAATGTTGATTTATTTATATAATACCAGAGGAATTATAAAACCAAATATGATGTGGCACTTCAACAGAGTTCCTCTATTAGTAATTTTACATTACTAAATAAGTACCCCTATCAGGTCAACTGATAGCTGATTATCCTATAACCTCCTTTCATTAATGCCCGAACTCCTTAGTAATTTCAATCCTCTGAGATTCTTCCATACATACTATTGTCAGCAGTTATTAAATTCTCAACTTTTTACTCATCCACAAGAGACTGTGCAAAGATATCTAAGTTCAGCTTGCTGTCCAAGGATTATTTTGGAAGAAACATTAGCGGTCGTCCCAGCCTGGCGCTTATATCTCATTTGAAACATCTACTCATTCCCGACCAACGAAGAAAATCTCAATAAAGTACTTTTACTGGTTTAACAGCAGTGAGCTCCTGGGATTGTCAAAGTGCTCAGTCTTTTCCGAGGAGAGAAGGAATCAGCAGCTCAAATATAATTAACCTTCCATTCTCAATGCAAACTGCCACGCAGAGGAGCTCTGCAGTCTATTAGTGAAGTTATAACGGCCAACAGGCAGAGGCAAAATTGGTCAAAAAGTTGGCTGCTGCTGTCATATTTTTAGAATTATGATTAATGACACTAATAATGTGGATGATTACTGATATGTGTATCTCCTGCAGTTTATCATATTGCACTGGCTGCCTACGTCCACAATAAACATGATGCTATCATTTACCTCGTTATTGAAGGCAATCCTTCTCTTGAAGGAGCACATTCTAATTACTTTGTAATGTTTTATGTCTTAAACATTTTGCAGCTCTGGACCTTGCTAACTGCTTCATGTCTACCATTGATTAATTACAGAATGTTTAATCAAAATTTAGAACCTAATGCAGTCATTTATGAATGTGCTGCAGTGCCAAGGTAGTTAGGCTGCTGTCCCAAGCTTGGAGAGTGCTGTGTTCAAAATTAAATCCCAGAAAAGCAGAAGATGCCAAAGATTTTACCTCGAGTGATGTGAGTAAAAATCTTACTTCAGCTGATGAATGAGAGGCACCCACCCAAAATGAGAGATCTTTCTTGTGCATGAATATGCTTGCATGTTCCGATCACATTTTTCTTCTTTAAATGTCTTCATTTTTCTCTTTCTGCCGTTGTTGCAGCCCCTTCACTAGCCTTCCCTCTGCTAAAGCTCTTGCAAACACCAGTCAAGAAAGTGTAGTTTCGAAGTGGTTAAACGAGTGAAAAATAATTTGCAGGGACAAATACATAAGTTTTTTTTTAATGTGGATTTTTATGGTACTGTCATACAACCATTCACCGTTGAAGTTAAGTGTTTTTTTAATACCATTACTGAACTGCTGAAATGGATGCTAATATAGCTTGGAGTGCTAATGTCAAATCCTGGTAATAAAAAAGACAGACTGC
>JAYRBT010000093.1:40187312-40212581 GCA_036023395.1 Myiotriccus ornatus | reverse complement strand
ATAGAAAGCAGTGGGGAAAAAAGCAACATCCTAGCACATAGCTGAAATCTTGCAGAGTTCATGGTGGGCTAAGGTAAGGGACTGGGAAAAAAATACATGTTGGTTGAGAAAATGAAAAATAGTGGGGAAACAAAGTTTAACTAGCACACGACTAAAATCTTTTGGCAAGGAATGAGGAAAAAGTAAAAAATAGAACAAAAGTGCTCTCACTCTCGCTCTACACTTTTATTGAATTGGGACTGACTGAGCCAATTGCTTTAGAAGTCTGTAAAACACAATTACTAGTGAGCTGACTGACCCAGCAGTGCCCCTTCTGTGACAGAATAGACTAAAAAGGCTGCAGAATTAGTGCTGCTCCCCTATCTGGCTATCAGACCTCAGAGACATCCAGTACAGGATCTGCTATCCTTCCTGCCAGGGCCTTTCCTCATGAAATCTTAGTTCTCAGTCTTGCATAATATATCATCTGTGTGCATCTTCTTAAAACAAGGGCTCATTTACCTTTTCTGAGAGGGAATCCAAGTTCTGTTTCTATCCATTGTATTTTTAGATCCTTATCTAACAGCAGAGCTATATATAGGTGTTTCAGTATATGCATCCGCAGACACACACACACATATATAGATGTTTGGGCTATTTTTATTTCCACGTTTTATGTGTAAATAAGAAAAGTACAGTGTAAGATTTATAGGCAGCAAAATTAACTATGTCACATTTGTATTTTCATTTGTAAGTGGCTAAACTGAAATGTTTTTTTATTCTGGCATAACAAAGAAAAGGAGAGAGGGAGAGAGAAGAAGAGGGATAGGAAGGAAAAGAAAGTATTGAACTAGAAGTGGGCAACACTTTTCCCTAGAAAATAAAATAAAATAAACAATAAAGTTTGGAAAGCTTTAGAATCAAAATCAGTAACACCGGAAATAACAACTTTTAAAACTTACAATTTACATCTTATGTTTCATACTCATATAGTTTGACACAGACATAAAGCTTAGGGTTTTTTCCCCTCTTTTTATAAAAAAAAAAAAAAAAGGTAAAAAAAGTGACAGGAAAAGATGTATTCTTATTACAATCCTATTCTTTCTTTCTCTCCCCCGCCTCCTCCCCATACAAAATGAACCACTTTACATTTATACACAATGTCACCAAGATCCTGCAAATCTTTGTCTTTTATGAGAGTGCACATTGCTGGCAAACCTAAAACTTCTTAATTTCTCTTCCAGGCCCATTTATATAAAGCTTGAAAGTGCCTTATGGCAAAAATGTTAAATTATTTCTTAGACAGATCTTTTAAAGCAATGCTTTTTAGGGCAAGCTTAAATGTGAAATAAGCTTTTAATTAAAATAATAATAATAAAAAAAAGTTTGCTTAGCACAGGGCAAACTGTTCATTTAAAAGACGTTGCTGGAAAGTAGGAAGCCCTCAAAAAACCTTAGATTTTCTTTAGAATTGGAGGGCTTAAAACTTCTGTCAGGAAATATCCAGTGTTTGCCATTAAAAGGTCAACTTGTGATGAGCTGTAAGTGGTATCTCACCTGAGATATTCCTGTGTTACCTCAGGCCCCAACAGACCATCTGACACAGCTCTAGAGGTATCATTAGGGAATGTTTTATATGTAAGTGCTGGATGTGAATGAATGGTTCCTACTGTAGTACCTAAAGCATAACATCACGAATACTGGTACATGATGTGTGGGACTGCTTTCCTGAAGATACAAAGGAAAACAAACTATGAGTACTGCAGATCAGGATTAAGGGGTAGTAAAAAGCTGTGCCCAGTGTCTTGCAGTGCACTTGCGATGCCTATACAGTGGTCTCTTCCTTGACACCATGGAACACTTAACTCTTTTTCATAACTCAGCATGTCTTCCTTCAGGATCATCCTGAGGTAAGTAGTTAGCAGTATGGTCATCTTTACCCTTATTGTTCCTAACTGAACAGTATATTCCTGCAACTATAGGTTCTACTTCACAAGTTTGCTATTGCTCCCTGTCCTATTTGCTAACCCCTAGCAGCCTGTATAACCACAAAAGGATGTGCCAGACTTAGAGAGGTTGGGCTTTGGTGTTTCTCTTCCCCAGAACCTGTAAATTACCAACTATTTTTGAGTAACATATTTTACTAAGACATACTGTATTGGAAAATACTTCCATCTTCCCTGTCTCACTACCTAAGACCTATCTTGTCAAAAAGCAATGGAACAGAAATACAAATGAGCTTTGTTTTACTATACTGATCACATGCTACATAATTCTATTTCAAAAAGTATTTTGAAATGTCTTCTTCTGTCTAGATATACTGGTAGGACTATCACAGTGTAATCTAAAAAAAGTGTTTTAGCTATCTGAAGTTACGTACTGGTAAATTTTCCCCCTTTTGGGTTATTTTTTTTCTAGGTCATTTCTAGAACTTGCCTCATCAGTTTTCTTACCTTCATGTAAACTTCATGTTAATTTGTATACATCTCAGCACAATCACTAAGTTCATGTTCCAGTGAATGAAATAGCTCAGATCTAGGGGGAAAAGCATCATCATCATCAGTAGGGGAAAAGAAAATGGCCTCAGCTATTAGCAGTCTTTGGTTTGGCTGTAAGATCTAGTGTAAAGTTTGCTTGCTCAGTTGAAACTTTCTCTTTTCAGACATGCACAGCTGACAAAGGAATGCATCATGAATGAATGGATGGGAGAATTTGCCTGCCTACCGAGTGTCTCTTGTCTTCATTGAGAGCTGTAAATCCAAAGGGCAGTAAACACACAGCTATTCCTTCAGAAATGTGTCACCCTTAGTCATTTTTCTCCAGACTCCTGCACCTAGGAAGACCACAACTCTCAAGTTGAGGTGTCTTGTTCCATTCAGACTTCTGGAAGTAGTGCCCTGGTGTTATCTTCTATCTGTAATGTACAGCTTCTATCACATCAGCAGAAATCTTAGAGCCTTCCACTGTTAAGTCAAAAAGAATAGCTAGAGTCGTTCTCTGTAGGAACTACCGGGAGTAGATTTTTTATTTACCCTGCTTCCAAAAGACTCTAGAGAAGATGGGATGTCTCTGTATATGGGGAACAGCTTTACATTTACTCAGATAAATAGAAATTTTCTCCCACTCTCTGGAGAAGAGTTTTGGTTCTTCCAGTTATTTCCTAGGAACCTAGGGACAACCACGATATTATGATAAGCATTTTCAGTCCTGTCTTCCCAAATAACCTTTTTTACCAAACATAAGTACACAAAACTTACACACAAAAATTGGACAAAACACATTAAACATTCAGACTATTTGTCACAACAGATATCACGGGAAAATATTGATTTAATGCATGTTTTACTTTTAGCTAGCATTTTCAATGTTTTACTTATACTTCCCACCTATCTTAATCCTGGTGTAGCGGTTTGTTTAAATAAGCTTTTCATGTCACTGACTTATTTGCAACTTCATATAAAAATGAGACTTCTTGAACTGAACAAGAAACTATACTCTCCCTTTCAAAAAAATACCCTTTTGTGTACCAAACTAGAATAAGATAATGAAGACAGCAGGTCGTTTTAAAAAACAACAGCCACCTCCAATTCAAACCCAAAACAAATGACTATATGTAGACAAGAGAAAACCTTCCTTCACACTGGAGCTGATCCTTCAGTATTTACTCACATAAGTAAGCCTTTGCTTCAATATATTTATTTTCTTTTAAATAATTTTTTTGAATCTTATGATGAAACTGGTTCTATGTATTTTAGTTTTAATTCTGCTTCTCTTTTTCACATTGTTGAGTACGTAATACGACGAGCAGTCTCTGTTCAATATGACTACTCACGGAAAAGGTTAGATCAGTAGATCTGTGTTAGAGGTGGCACAACATGTTTTGATGCAGATTCTCTTGGGTAAGGAAGAGTTATGGGAACATTAGCAATGACACACATCTTAGTGACTCTGCAAGAGAAAACCTAATGGTTCATTCAAATGTATTAGATATGCAGCTAGTCTCTTCACGAAATGCATCAGATCCAGAGACAGTAGTACAGGGTGTTTATATTTTAAAAATTTATCAGTATAATTTTTGTCTCTTGAAGAATGGTTCATAGAACACCTAACATCTTAAAAACTGATTTCCTTGTTCTTGTTAGAGGAAATTCAAGTTGTATATGACAGCTAATTATATTTGGGGAAATACAGTAATAATTACCAAGGATTAGTGCAAAGTATCTTATTTCCTGAAGCTGGAATTGAGTGCGTTTATAGAAAATAATTCTCTAAAAAGTTATCTGTAGAAGATTCCTAACATAGTAGGATAATGAAAAAATGGGTACTGTTGTGTCAAGGAGGTGATAACAGGAGGCAGGTAGCAGCTTTTTCACATCTTCACCTCCATTGATAATGTATGCAGCGACTCATCTTAGGTAACTGATGTTAATTTATTCAAGCACACCTGTACAGGGCTGCAAGTCAGGTAACCAGACAAAAAGTATGTCTCTGCTTTTTCAACACAGTTACCCAGAGGCCTATATTTGCACAAATTTAGTTCTGGAGGCATCAGCAGGTTTTTATAAACCACCTACAGATGTCTTGCTCCATACAAATCAAGGAGTTTATGTTTTTAAATCTGGACTGATTTAACTCAGAATCAGTGGCATGATGACACCTGGCATCAATAGTTGCCTCATATTTATTTATAAATCACCTTGAGCCGATATTATTTTGTTTTTAAATTTGTTCATGGGGCTCAATTACCTTTCTCGTCTTGTGGAACACACACACACGCACGCATGCATATGCACGCATGCTCACTTTGTGAGAAAACTTAAAAGACAAACCTGCACAATTCATAGTCCTACTTAAGTAACTGACAGACAGAACAAAAAGTTCTTGCTTTTTTCCTTTGAACAGGTACACTGAAAGTCAATTTATTTTCCATACATTGACAGAAAGGAAAACACGGTAACATATTGTTATTAATGCTGTGCCCTACCTTAAAAACCACAGATTTTAATAGTGTCAGGACTGAGGTGAAATGGGGATTTAGCACGCACTAAGGCTGACTGAAAAGACAGCTGTATTTCTCCTTAAAATCTTACAGCAGTTTCTTGACAAGACTTACGGAAAGCAAAAAGTCCACCTGCCTCCTGTTTCATCAGTGGTTGTGACCACAAAATTCTTGGCTCTTCTAGGTGAGAGACCAAAACGAAGCCAACTGCTCTAAGTTGCACCTTCCAGACCTTCACCTCTGCATTGGTGTCCTCTTTCTCAGTGCTGACTTCAAGGACCAACCACATCTATCTTTTTGTAAGACAAACTCAGTATCTGCTGGAGTAGGACTCACCGATGAGGCTGGGAAGCAGATCCCAGGGGAATCTAACCACTGCAGCTACAGGCCCATTCTCCTCAATCACAGGACACATCTCCTCTGACTTCAGAGAGAATTCACACCACAGGGACAAATCTTTCCATTCAAGTGCACAGTTCTTGCAGGGACTTCTCATCTTTCTCTTTTCTATCTAGTAAGTTACTTGAGAAAGATGCCTCTCTGTTCAAAAGCAGGCTTATGACATTGTTTCTGACTAAATTTTTAATATGGCCTCTTTTCTTATTTACTCCCCATTGCCTTCTTGCAACAAGACCTAGCCTGAACCATATGCCTTCAGAAGAAAGGAGATATGAAGGAAATACAGAAACAGAAATGGATAAACAGCTAATTCAGTGAGTGGCTGTTGAAGAATGGAAAAAAAAAAAAAAAAAGTGGTTTACTGAAGTTTTGTGCTTCCAGGAAAAGAAAGACAGAAAGACTTCTCAATCTGAGAAAACGACCGAAGATCTAGGTATGCATAAGGATATTTTAATTAGTTATGTTAATTGTGGCTCAGAAGAATGATGAAAAAAGGCCCTTTTAAAACATCTAGGCTCAGTGGAACTTGACTACTTGAAAGCAATATTGGCTTAATTTCAGAATGTGTGACAAAATTACTGAGGCATTGAGCAAGGACCAGGACTCTGCTTTCCTCTGCCCTGAGTTGAAAAAAACACATGTGAGGTGGGACTCCAGAATCTTCTGGTTATCTTGACCCCGAAGTTACAAGGACTAGCAGTGGTTAACTGAAGATCACAGAAGACATTCCAATATTTCTGGCAGAAGGATTTTTATGCAGATGTTGACCTTGGCAAAAATAGTGTAGGAATGGTAAAGCTAGATTTGGTCAGCCTTAGCATAAACTGCTACAGGATGCTTTCTACAAAGGGAGGGTTGCAGCTCTGACACAGATAAAACCCCTCCTTCAGTCAAAGCAGCATTGCATTTTCTCCTGACATGATCTGCTGCCTCTGGTAATCATCAGTCTGTATCACAAACCTACCCCTGCAAAGACCATTTTACAGTAGCTCTACTCACTGTCAACAATTAGGAGTTTTGTGTATGTACAGGGCAGGGAGAATACAGTCAAACCTCTGATTAACTAGAGGTACACTGGAAAAGGACTTGAGCCAACTCAGATGCCTCTAAGGAAAACAAAAAAGATCAGCCAGTGCTATCTATCTCCACTTAAGCTTGTATTTTCTTATAGAACATAGCTAGCATTGTGAGTTTTAGACCTCTAGCTAGTTATAAACTTATAACAAGTTATATTAGGATTAATAATATTATTAACGCAATACTAGTAATATAATTAATAAAGTGACTAAACCCAAAGATAATAACTTCACAAGACTGCAAGCTATGGGATAGCAAAAACTCTGATTTCATTAAGAAGATAGTATTGAAAAAAAATTTCTTTTTCTTTCATAAAGCACAAAATTCTAAGCTACTCTAGCTACTCAAAGATTATGTGAGTGACTTATGAACAAGCAAATCACAGAGATTTTTTTGTAATGTGTCCAAAATGGAACACAAGTCCATTTCAAATGGCCTTATTAATGAAATTATTACTGTGTGGTGTAAGTAGCTAAGTCTTACTTCTCATGCACCATTTAAAAGCTAAATGCTCCCAAGTTTTTAAATGAAATTGATTTAAGCTGCTGGAAGAAGTTCTCACTTTGCAATGCTATTAATTTAGTTATCCATTTATCTTACAGGTGCTCTCCATAATCAGAAGAGCTAGAAATTGTATATACTCTCCTTAAAAAAAAATTTTTTTTTTTTCCAGAAGGAAGATCAGAAAAAAAACCAAACAAACAAATTGAATTGAAACACTTTTAGGGTAATAAAACACTTTGCAAGAAAAAAAAATCTTTAAATATGCAGTCTACATTTTAAGTTACTGAATCAGATTTTTATTTCAAAGCTTGCTTTTAGTAAGCTTAACACGAGTATCCTACAGAGTCGACAAAATATTTTCAAAATGTTCCCTATTTTCAGGTTCTTATCTCGGACATATTTTATGTATGTCATCGCAGTCATTCTTTCTTAGAACATCTTAGTCTTTGCTATGTTAACTTTATTATTAGCATGATCTATCAATGTATTACTGCTGAAATTTAATACACTACAAAAAGTTCCAAATCCTGAAGCTAATTACTTCTTACTTCATATGCTCGATGAAAAGCTGTTTTGTGTAGTACATGACTGACTTCATAATTCATTTGAGGAAACAGACTGACTAAGCCAAATTCTTGACTAACAAAGGCTGTGCAATTTCAGGAACTGAAAAGGGTTACACACATCTAAACTCAGCATGCCATTGATTTACGTGTTTCCCTTGTCAAATTCAAGTCTCATAAATGTTATCAGCATACCTCAAGAAAATGAGTCCTAATTTAGATTTACCTGCTTTGTGTCCAGTAGATTCATCCTATTGAAATGCAAACTTCCTAGATCATCCTTCTTAGCTGTTCTGAACTTGTATTCTTATGTTTGTTCCTATTTTTCTGTTTAGTGGATTTCATAAATGATGAGAGAAGACATGAGATATCTGGGGACTAAACTCTCCACCAAAACAGTGAATTTTGGCTCCTTGATATCCTTAACACTAACTTGCTTTAATTTTATAAGATACGATATATTCACTTTCAAACCACATCAGTTTCAAAGAAAAAAAATTAAAAAATTAGAAGCTGCGTGTGAAATGTTTAGTGAGGTTTAATTTCCTTCCTGAATTTTTACAGCCTAATGAAAAAATATGAAACACAAGAAAGGAGGAAAGGTGAGCCAATCTCACCATCACTCCATGAACCAGAAAGTTTTTGTTGTGACAATATGATCATCATCAGATGCGAGAGCTTTTATCCACAAGTATGAAATAACTGTTATCCTATGACCCTGACAAATTCCATTTATATTATGTTTTCCTCAGGAATCAATAAGAACAGTCTATTTAAAGCAAAACCAAAAAACCCCACAAAATAAAACAAAAGAAGACAAAACAAAAAACCCCAAACACCCCAAACCAAAGAGTTTATGGACCAGCTGCTTCTGTTTAAGCCCAACCTTTTCAGTATTGATGCAGCATAGCTAGGGCATGATGTCATCTGAAGTGTCAGTAGAATATCCCCTGGTTGATATTAAAAATACGTAGGGGTCTAGCCTCTCCCCTCTGAATGTGCATAATTCCCATTGGTGGGAAAGGGAGTTGCTCACATGCAGAAAAGAAGATAATGTAGATTAAATTACAATAGTGGATAGAGATGTAAGTTCTACTAAAGAAAAAGACAATGATTTTCTTAATATTTTCTTGTTCTCACTACAACACGGCATCTAGTTTTAAAAATTGAAGATAATAAAGAATAGCCTTCTAATGCTTCTTGTTTACTTTTATATGACCCTATGGAGATAGAAATCATTCCTTTACTCCAGTTCTTCCATTCTGTCTCTCCATCCATTCATCCAACCATCCATCCACTCCTTCCCCTCCTTGCTAGTCTACTGTTTGATATGCATGCATGGAGATATTTGTTTTGTATACAATTAACTATCTATTTAATACAAGGTTTTCTTGTTTTAAATGTTGCAGGGAGAAGAAAATAAATGTAATGAAGGCTGCACCTTATAAACAGATGTGCAATACACATGTACACAGGCACATAGAAAGTATAATGACATCTATTATCTAGCCAGTCACTTAAGAGGATGGCACAATATATACCACTCTGAACAATGAATATCTTTAAAGTGATATATCTGTCTCAATGTCACAGGAACACGATTGTCAGTTGTCATTACTCTTCATCTCTGTTTCTTCATATATCCTTAACTGCCTATTTTCACATTATTCAACATATTTAATAATGTAGAAAATCAATTAATATTTACTGACCTGTCTCTGCTTCTCCGTGACGGGAACGCAGCATTACAGCCAGCCACTGTGCAGACATGCATCTCTTTTAAATGAACATTTCGGTAGTGAAGCTTCACACTGTAGGAACTCTTGAAACTTTTCTTGCAAACATAGCATATCTTGGGGTCTGGGCTGGAGCACATTTCAGCTTCTGGAGAGAACTTCTGAGGGCTGCTGTAGTTGAATGTAGAAGTGAAACTTTCATGAAGAGCAGCCATACTGGCACTGCCTCCGTTGTACAGTCCATATTGGCTCATATAGAACATATCATATGTAGGGTCTGTATACTCTTCCTTCACCTTGATGACATCCTGGTTGGAAGAGTCATTGTGGTTTTCATCTGGTCTGTCACTGTGCATCGTTGATTTTTCACCAGGTTCATGGAGGCGATCATCTCCTTCCATGGATTCCTCACACAATTTGGGCTCTGATGACTCTGACTCATTTTCGTAGTCTCTCTCATGCTCCTGGTCTTCTGATGTCATGCTGTCTGCCCTTCTTATGTCTGGTCTGGAAATGCATCTGCTTCTGTCATTTTTGGAAAAGTCTTTCACAGACAGGCCTGGGCTCATTTCCTCCTGAGAATGGCAGTGATTGTCGTGACCAATGTCATTCACCATTGTGCTGCTGTCATTTACCTCTTCATCTTCATCATCAAACTCATCAGCAGTATCAATAACTTCCTTTTCAATTTTAACCGGCATGCTCGACTTCCTTGGCTTCTTCTTGGGGGCAAGGTCTACATTGGGCTCTGGGGTGGGCATCAATACTGAAGGTACTGATGACTCTGAAGGAGGAGGGGGATGCTGCTCCATGCCACTCACTGCTGGTATTATTGGACTGGTAGGGAGTGAGGCTGGAGGACTCACCATCTCTCCAGGTGTAAGTAAATTTCTGTAAAAAGGAGGAACAGGTTGGACAGTCTTTAAAGCCGGGAAGACCAGCTGACTAGGAAGAGGGTTCTGTAGTACAGGGTCTAGAGGGGGAGTGGTAAACCCCATCGGTGGACGCCCAGGACTTGTTAGAGTTAGGCTGGATTTTGTACTTGCTATGACAGGAGTAGCTGCACCCGATGTAGCACGAATTAGATCTTTGTCACGGTTATTCCTCAGCATAGGCATGTGGAGTCGGGGATTGGGGTTAGCACTGTGGCGATTGCGGCTTCTGAGAGAGCTGAAAACCATGTTGCAGCCTTCAATAGTGCACCGGTGCTTGATTTTCAGGTGTACAGCATTGTAGTGGATTTTAAGAGTACCTTTGTCATAGAAAGTTTTGCCACATGCATTGCAAAACACTCTTCCTTTCCTCGAGGCTGACCCCATTCTCCTCATTCTGTGAATTCGGAATGAGCTTTTAGTGTGTTCTGTTTTTGATAAATCATTGACTGGTGTAGGTGTCTGAACAGGAGAGACGCAGGCTGGCTCAGTTTTGGGCTCAACATTCGTGATGCTGGTCAAAGCATTCCTGCTGGATGCTTGCTCATTCTTGAAAGGCGTAGGGGAAACTTCAGATTCACTGCTTTCGTTATATTCATTTTGGGTTGTAAGGCTTGGTTCACGGAGCCTCATTGCTGGCTGTTCCAGCAGGAGGCCATTTGGAGGCAGCCCCAGCAGTGGAGCAGAGACTGGATTTATGTACTGGAATGGAAGCAGGAATGCAAGGCTATTTGGGATGTTTTCAAAATGATGAATGCTGGAAGGGTTGCTATTCTCCAGGTGAGCAAGGAGACTTGGGCTCCTGGTGCGATTATTGCTTTCAATAAAAGTCCTTATATCTGAATCTGTCTTTGAAGATGGCACAGCCACAGCCTGCCCTTCTTTTTCTTGAATTGCCATCAGCTCCACAATAGATTTCGTTTCTCCAAATCTCAGGAACTGCTGAAGGGTAATGATCTCTTCTTCCCTGGACATGATGGCCCAGCGGTCCAGCACCTTGCCTGCAGCATCCTAGAGGCCATATCAAAGAAACAACAAAGACAAACACAAGGAAAAAAAATTATTGATTCTGCATAATTATTCAATTCAATAGAAGGTGCTCTGCTGCCTGAACATGAAAACACTAAGCTCAAAAAACAACATGCATACAGTGTTAATAGAATTCCATAAAAAATATACAAACTTTCCAGCCATGCAAATACTGTAATTACAGTCACAGCCAGAAAACCAGATTGAGTTTAATAATGTCGGAGTGCACACAATGTAGACCATGGGGCTCTGTGATCTAAAATGGTTTCAATACTTCCAATTTAACAACAGTGATGCTACTGTTTACAATATATCAGTGTAAAACATGAACTGCTGCTGTACGAGTCATTGTAAAATACCAGAAGTTGTACCTTAATCACTATCAAATGGCATTACTATGAGAAAGAGCTAAATAAATGCATTTGATAGATTTACTTCTTACATATAAGCAGATGTAAGACTAAAGTCACTTACGAGCCATTTCACAAGAAACTTTGATGGAAGGCAAAATGCCTTAAAAATAGCACATAATACTTGTACCTTACTCCCTTTCCCCTGGACTCTTACCGGCACTTGATTGTAAGCTTGCAATCTTGGTATGGTTTAGACTCAGGAGATGACTTTTTTGGTAGTCTTGACATAAATAAGAGTTGCAAATATGTAAAAAGTAAGGATCTGATGGATGTAGATAGCATAAATGTGTAAAAATGTTGTCTCTTAGCATTGCCTTCTGATAGCAAGGGAAAAATCCAGAGAGAATACACATCAGTAATCGCTAGAATATCTGTTGTTAAATATACATTAAAAAGCATTTCGCACTTTCATTTTTGCTAGTAAGCATGAGATTTGCCTGAAGGTAGGACTTAAAAATTCTGCAATGTAATATCAGGCAATCCATTGCAGCATGTATTGATAAAAACATATTAAAATACTTATATAATGAATACATCATTTTATTGGCATCTTTCCCTTTGGACAAACGCTGGACATAATATTAGCACAGTAACTATAACCAACAAGAACTGTTGCAGGCCACAAAACCAGCATTATTTCAGTGTTTCCTCATGCCTTAAACAGCCTTGCAAGATACTCCAATGTACTGTCTCTGATATTTTTAAATCTTGAATTTCAGCTTCAGAACCTTATCTGAACATTTTGGACTACACACGATTGCAAAAACCACTAGCTCTTTTTTGATTATGAAGATTGTGAACACCTTTCTTTCGCTCCAGCACTCCCATCCCCCCAGTTCTACTTATTTATTTATTTATTATATCTTTTCAGTCTTCAGAGGATTGATTCTTCTCTTCTTTTCCTAGAGTACTGGAAGACACAATTTTGTACCAAATAGTAAAGCATATGTTTAATTGATTATAGCTGGTTTTATTATTTCAGTTCTGACATGTTCAGTGCAGTTCACCTCTCTGGATGCAAAGTTAATGCCAAAGGTTAATGCCATGTGTGTTTCAGTACCTTGGATACAACTACAAAATCTTTAGAAACGGTCCACACATGAACATTCAAAATCAGACCCTGAAAGACAATGAAACCCTCAATAGCAATTAATTACAGAAAATCTTACCCAGCTGACCTCAGATGGAAAGCTCCAGAAACCAACTCTGTACAGAAAATGTTCAGTCTGTATTTACACAGTGATGAACGAAGCATCATGATGCAGATGCTGGTTCTCATTTGTCCCCACCTTTGAACATGCTTAAGCACTGTGGACATCTCTAATTTCTATGCCCTTACAGTTCTATTTGTCTTGATGGAGCAGTATTTTACAGGCAGTCAGTACTATCTAATAGAAATCATCCAGAACACCAAAAAATCCCTCCCAAGAACAAAAATAAGTGAAACAAAACCTAAATGGGACGAGGAGTGGGAGAAAAAAAATATTAACACCACAAACAAATAATGAAAGGGAAGGTTCATATTTTAAAACTCTAAGATTATATTTGTTTTTTCCCATCCAACTAACTGTGACTACTTTCCCTAAAAGTGTGACGTAAAGCTTCTTATGCCTATTTTTCCCAAAACTTCTGGCAAGCCAGAGCACCTGTATATATGGGTAATTCCTACCTGGAACTGCAAAACTGGACTTGGTTCAGACTTCAGTTTCCAGACCTTTGCTGTCAGGTCTGACCCAATCTATATGTACATATTTCTCATCCTAAACCAAAAGTATTAATTCCTTCTAACTGTAACTCCCATTGTTTGAGGATGGAAATAGCATTGTCTAATTTACACTGCTTACATGTATTGAATTAGGATTCCTGTCTGCAGCCAGTTGCAGGCTGCTTTGCAATGTAGTACTGTAATTTGTTTTGGTTTTGCTTTAATTTGTAAATCACTCACAGGCTTATGCAACAGATGGATGCTTTACCAAAACGGATATGTAAGTAAAAAAAAATTAAAAGCATCTAGCACAACAATAGCTCAGGAGAATAAAAAGTACAGATACTAATAGCAGCCCACACGTAAGTGGAGGGTGGTTTCACACAGTCCCTCATTTGATGGCAGCACAGCAATGCATGCCCAGAACAGGCAGTTAGGCATCTAAATCCAGGGGTTCCTTGTATGCTTTAAGGGAGTTATTCCACATCTTAACTAAGAGAAGCTAGCACTTGGCTACATGAGCTTCCTCTTCATGAGATACCACCACCCTTTCTTTCACTTCTTTTAAGGATTTGCAATAAGGAACACCAGACCTTTGGCAGCTGCTAAGCCTCACTGATCAGAGAAACTGGCAGTTAAGGGTGTGATTGTCATGGGATTACCCTCGCTGTCATAGAAAGAGCAGGAAACCAGAAAGTTGCTCTTAAATGATGTTTGCCTATTTCTACTAGTTATAGCAAGCTTTATCTTACTGTTTTCAGCAAGAAGTTGTTTGGCTCTTTTTGCCCAACAGAAGTAAAGAGAAATTGCACAGATGCCTCTATTCCATAAAAACTTCAGTGCTTATGGATACTGCGTAGCATATGCTTCAATATTTACAGGGTGAAAGCTTTCCATAAATCATTGTAAGCATGTACTATGTAAAACTAGATAAAGAGTGAATAGGAATGTCATTTTGTGATAAAACTTAAAATTAACAAAAAATCTAAGCATTATCCCATTTGAATTTAGCTATAACTAGCTAGGGATCTTTCTGTACATGGTAATATTTGATTAGAGGTTCAAGTCCTTTCTTACAGGTAAACGCTTTCTTGATTCTTACAATCTCTCATGCTAAATTTTCTCCCCAAAGCCATTAAATCATATCAACATTTAAATACTTCATGACAAAAGGTTCCAATTTATATTACTTTTTTTCAGCGCACAACTGATTAAGCCAAGCCTCCCGTGACAATGTGTACAAGGAAGTTAGTGAGTACAGAGATAGCACTGCATGCTTACAGCTCTAAGTTAGGCAGTAGACAAGTAAGCCCAACCCATACAGCATACACTGATGTTCTTTCTTTGTCCATGCAGCCTTGTTTTTAGTTTTAATTTTACCTTTTTTGTGCATGTGTGTGTGTGTGTGTGTGTATCTCTCCCACACAATTGCAGATGGAGAAAATCTTTTTCTTACTCCAAACACACACTCAACTCTATTATTTGTATAGATACGGGTCCACATACGCACAAAAATTAGATCTATCATGTAATATCATGGTTAATCACCCTGAACCTGCCTCCTCATTTTTGCTGATTGTATGTTAGGAAGAGATGTGTGTGTCACAATATATTAGGGTACATCTTGTCTTAAACTTCTGGGTCAAGCAGAAGAAGTGATGGGGGTCAAGATGTTTATCTTAGATGACACAAACAGGTTACAACAGAAGATGGACACAAAGATCACTCCAGTTTTTAGAAGCTTAACTGAGGAGGATTCTGAAGGTGGGTCTTCATTTTCTGAAGGCCTTTAGCCTTTACAAACTTCAGGCTTTCAATTCAGTTTTAAAACATCCCAATTTAAAAACTGCCTATTCAGAAAATAAGGACAGTCTACACAAGCATACACTCTAAACATATACCGTAAGCCTTGAACATTCATTATGAAACCAGTTATTTTGAACATTCATTTTGTGTGAGAAGCTCCTCTGACTCCCGTGCCTGCATTACCTGCAGGTAGTTTTATATGCCTGAACTCACATAGACACATTTATGTACATACACAGACTTCTTGCATTTTTCTATTTTATCTTACTTGTTCACTTCTTGGCATAGATAAAATGCAGATATACACCTGGCTGAATATACAGTGAGAGATGACTATCCAAGAGCTGAAATTAATAGAAAGGTTTAAAAAATTTACATTGCTTCTTAAACTAGCTTTATGTTCTTGAGAACACTCAAGGATTTTTTGCAGGCATTATTGTGATAACTTCTGAGAATCACCCAAAGTTATATAGAAAAACTCACTGATAAGCTTCATATTTTAGCAAGTTTGCATATGCACCCTAAACTGTTGCTTCTCATGCGTATCAGCTAAGTATCTACATTACAAAATGTTTCATAGATACATTTTTAAATAAAGAATTAGGCAAGCCTAAAGTTTACCACAAATCTTTCTTCTATAAGCTATTCTTAAAGAGCTATATATTTTCTAGCTGATCTCAAGGAAACTGTTTGAATGCAGCTGTAACAGTTGAAAAGCAGACTGAAATATACTAATTTGGTCACACTATAATAGCAAAGGATGACTTTAATTAGGGTGTAGACAGAAAAAAAATCAACATTTGTTTCTAATAAAGAAAAGCCTGCATAATTTCCATGATTTAGGGTTTGTTGTTTTTGTTTGGCTGAAATTCCCAGAAGCATCTCTTTGTTTTCAATTAAATTTCAAACTGTTACACTATGGGTAGTCCTGCTACTCTTGGGGTAAGAACTACTCAAACTGTGCAGCAGCACAACTCACATTAGTACTGATTGGGCAATGTGCATCATCTCTAGTTCATTTTGGCTAACTCCCACTGACCTCAGAAGGACCAAAGTAAGGCCTCTGTTTAGTTTTCCACAGAAATATAAACTCATACACTTGATCAGATGCTCATTTTCATGATAAGAGTTTTTACCATGCTGAACCTAACTCACCTTTGCTCCTGTAAACATGAAGGTGTGCATCCTTGCTCACTGGGATTCTACATGTGCAACTGAGATTTACATAGTCTGCAAAGAGGCATGGTTGACATTTTTTTCCCTCAGCTGTCACTTCTCATCCACCTCCCACCACCCTCCCTTCACCAACAGAAACCATATGAACAAATGCATTCTTAAGTGTCAGCAGTCCTTTCCTTGAATTATACTGCTACAGCAGGAACAAACAGTGCAGCACTACTGAGTTCTCAGTCAGTAATGGAAATCTTTCTCTTTTGGCAGCCTCCGCTCTGCTAGAAAAATCAAAACTGATAGATATTCTCTCTTTCTGAAACCCCCTTTCTCTTATTAGTTGAACTTGCTTTCCTTACCCTAAAGACACAAGGTATACATGAGGATACTGGCATGCTACAGCAGGAGAAGAGAGGGTGGCTGTCTCTCCCCAAGTATCACTGAGAGTGGCACTGGAAGTGTGTATTCAAATGAAAAGTAGCATGAAGGAGACTATTTACTTACTTACATACATACATACATACATACATACTTACATACTTTGTTGCCACGCTTGTAACAGTATTTGCTCTGGTTGCTCCTTAGACTCCAAGTCTCCTTTTGCATTCAGAGGCAAAAATGTTTGCATTTTGACCACAGCTACCTTTGCAAAGTTTCCTAACTGTAGACAGTGGGGCAAATCCAGCTGCACTTTACATTCAGAGTAACTGCACTACAAATCTGGAGTAATTCCACTGACCACACTGAAAAGTAATTTTGACATAACTTAGCCCTGAAACATGATGTTGAGCCAAATCTGTGTGAATACATATCGGGGTCGTACCACCATGGTGGAGCACAGCAGCTGTGTAACAATGCACAGGAACTCTGTTCAACGGTTTTGGAGTGAAAGTGAGGAACACCATGTCCTGCTGAAACTGCAGATGAAACATAAGGCAGTGGAATGCAATAACCACGGGAGAAACCTAGCCAGGACACTGCCGTTAACCACCCACACTCTTGTTTAATGGCCTACAGAATCTTTATTGAGCAGAAGTATGCAGGTCTTCTGTTTCATATCTCATCCCAGAGATGTATGCCAGGAGCACAAACCCCTCCCTGCACAAGCAAGGGTGTGCTGGAGTGCTGGTTATGGACTAAGTTGCATGGAGTATTATGAAAATACTGGATCCTATCAAATTAGTATTTTGGGGACTGAATTTCCTCATAGTGCACGCCGATTGCAGAATACCTATTCATTAGGTCATCAACCTTAAAATACTCTGCTGTATGCCAAGTATAAAGCACCTATGCAGATTGGGGGTAGGGAAGACAGTGTCTTCTTGTTTTTAGAAAAGAAATATTAATTTGAACTCTTTCCCACTCTTCATGAATGCATATGCACCTCTGCAATTCCAGTGAAACTATTAGGATGCAAGGGCACCAGCTTCTTCTGATTTTTCAAACATATTGTTTGACTTCTGATAGAATATTCACTTTGTTATGGAATGTTCTTGATTATGGACCAGATAAGAATGTATAATTCACAAGTTGATGGTTTTCTTTTTCCTGCATAACAGTGCATAAAACGTTTTTATTTTTAATACTATGATAGATCACTGTGGGGTTACAATGTATTTAATCACAACTCAAACTTTATTTAATCAAAGCAATGACATCAACTCTCTTTACAGTTGGGTGCCTGACAAGGTTTTTTCACATTAGATGTCTGTCTATACTTGGAGGAAAAGAATCTAAGCACAACCAGGGTCTGATACTCTTGTTGCATTTACTAGTTTTCACAGTGGAGCAACTCTGCTGTGGTTTAACCCCAGCTGGCTACAGCACCACACAGTTTTCAGTCACTCCTTCCTCTGCCCCCAGAGGGGAGAAGAATTGGAAAGAAAAGGTAAACCTTGTGGGTTGAGATAAGAGCAGTTTCACAACTGAAACAAAATAAAATACACTACTACTACTACTATCTCTGGTAATGAAAAGGAGAGAGGAATAAAATGCTAGAGAAAAAAGTAATGCACAATACAATTGCTCACCACTTGTTGACTGATACCCAGCCTATCCCTAAGCAGTGAACAGCCCCTCCCAGCCAATTCCCTACATTTTACATAATGGGCATGACAGTCCTAGGGTATGGAATAATCGTTTGGCCAGTTCAGATCATGTGTCCTGGCCATGCTTCCCCCACCAGAGTCTTGTGTACTTACTCTCTGGCAGTGCATGAGGCACTGAAAAAGACTTTGGTTTAGTGTCAGTGCTACTTAGCAACAAATAAAAATCAGTGTGTTATCAACAAGATAAAATCTAAAACACAGCACTGCACCACCTACTAAGAAGACAATCAACTCCATCCCAGCCAAAGCCAGGACAAAGTGGTGTCAACAAGATCTGCTTTGATTTACAAGTGTCACATTGCTGACAACTATTAAAAGGCAAAATATGCCACTGATAGCAGTGGAACTTCTGTTATAATGGACACAAATTGACTCTTTAACCTTTAAGAAGATCCAAAGTAATCTTTTAGCACTTGTCCTTATCTCATTTAATTTGAAATACTAGTGCCGCTTCCCAAGTATTTTGCTCCTCTCACCCCAAGAACTGCACAAATTTTCAAATCCAAACATTTATTCTCTATATCGTCCATTCTGGTAGAGACTTTCAAAAGACTTTACTAATGAGGAGTTAATGGGAGGTGAGAGGATGCTTTTCGGTATCGGTTCACAAAAATATTTTTAATGCACTGTAAAGGTGAGGCATTTGTTCTCAACATTACTGAAATGGTAGAATATCAAGAATTTATTCAAAGTGTTTATTTGAATCCACAACCTTGGATTCCAAGTACAGAAGAATATTCTGACACCTTTGCTTCCCTACAGCCTGTTAGAGTGGAACAGTCACTGAAGTATCTTGAGAAGCTTTACCATTACCTTGTGGCAAGTAAGAGTGTTTGTCCTTTGGAAGACATGGCTATTAAAGGCAATCAAACCACCAAGTATATGGTGTATGAAGGCAAAATATTTACACTGCATGAGGTGCCATGGGCCCTTTTCAGGATAGTGTGTAAACAGAGACACAAACTTGCTAAGCCACTAAAATAATTCCAGCTCTAAATTAACTTCAGAATAGAATTTGGCATGCAAGTGGGTTGGAAACACCCATCATGCACATAATCATAGAAACTATTGATTTTAAAACTCACTTTCACCAATTTCTGCATATGTAGTTGCCCATTATGGTATGGTATGTAAGAAAATTTGCTTTGATACTATCAGTCCCTAAAAATCACTTGTGGTTTTACTGTTTGGTGTTAGTGCTGCATAACTCACTGAGAAGTAAAGTTATATTTTCTCTGGTTTTCTTACAGTAAATGTAGTAATCTCTTTCTGAGCCTCAGTTTCACCAACAATGAAAGAATGACACATAATTTTTATGAGAAACAGGAAATGTTCGCAAAGAGCACTAATGAAGCATGGTATATGCAATACACACAGCCACAAGAGACACCCAGACTCTCTTCAGCCAAGAACTTCCCCAATGCACAATGTGATAATACAAACAAATCATGTCTGATATCCTTGCTCCATCTAACACAAACTACACCAAAAACAGAGTATGACATCTAACAGTTAAGTCAAATCAAATTATCATATGGTCCTTTCCTCACTTTAAACTGACTAAATTCATAACCCTGACTGGAAAATGTAACCAACAGAAGCTGAGTCTTCCTGGGCTTATAAGTAAAACTTCCAACCAAGTCAGTAAGAGATTTGTCTAACTAGGGGCATTGTAAAGAATTGAGAAGTTGCCCAAGGACATAAACAGCGAAGTAAAAGAGCCAGTAAGTTACACTCATAAACTGGATTGCATTACCTGCTTGGCTTTCTGATTGAAACCAAATTGTGTCTCAATAACGGGATTCAGCTGTACTATATGCAGGATATATGAATGGCAGCAGAACCAGGAGATTGATTTCCATCTTTACTATTCATTAGGGGACTATACATTATTACTTGCAATATATACAACATGATCTTAATGAGGCCTTTTTCTTTTTATTGTTTATCGAAAAAATTTACACTGAAAAACACAGGTGTGCCATAGGTGGCAATGTGATGCAAAAGGGAGACAGCAGGGTGCAGAAGTGACACCAAAAAGGCAAAGGTCACTGGAATATAAAAATGCCACGGTACATGAAGCAAGCTATCAGTTTGAACACATTAGAGGCACTGAAATGCAAAAGAAAGTGGGGGAATTATATTACAGTGTACAAAGTAATAATAACTGTGCCTGCATGTCTTAATACCCTCTTGTCCCAGCAGTCCTGACTTTCTAGGCAGCCCACTTCTCCACATTAACAGTAGTCATTTGGAGAGCAGCAAACGTGCCATTAGAAGCACTTTTACAAGTGTATATTCATCCACCAATTAGCTTAATGTGGCTGCTTTCTGCATATTTTCTATCCAGGCTTGCACAAATCTTATTAATATTTCCCCCTAGCGCTTTGACAGATTACCTTGTCATTATGCATCCTGGAGCCTTTTAAACAATATGGGTAAACTACTGTTTGCGAGGTTAATGACAATTATCCCCTAATTACTGCATAAGTCACTCAGTCCACTTTATCTCATAGGCAGGGTTCTGCTCTGTGTATCTGCCATTGTGTCACTGTAAATGAAGCTTGTATAGCTATGTTTATCTGTCGTTGCCTTGTAAATTACACTGACAGAAGAATGAACAAATTACTGTGTGTCATCACTTAAATACAGCTTCTGATAAAAAAAAGTCCCACAAGCATAGCACTTGAATTTTAGCCTGATCACAATTAGGAAACACATATTGAATGTTTTGGGAGATATATTTAGAAGTGGATGGGACACAGCGTGGTAGAAGAAGTTTTGAAGTGTTAATGGCAGTAAAACAGAAGAACTGTGGAAATCTAAACTAGTAGTAATCCCATGAACACTTCCTGAGAATTATTCTGTTAATTTAAATGTTGCTGGATGAGCTAGTGATAGTTTCCAAACAATCTCATATTTAGGGCTGTGCTGAATTCCACAATATCTGTTGTTTCTGACCAAAACCGTATGAGATTTTTTTTTTAGCTGAAAAAATTCAAACAAAGTTGGAACAGAAGTAGCATTCATAAAACCACAAGTAATGCTAATTTAATGCATGCATTTCAGAAGAATATCTACCTCAGGAGAGGAATGCAGAATTGGCGGATACAAACTTCCTGGTATATTCCATTTTCTGAGGCAACTTCAATGTCATAGTTAAAGAGTACTTTAGTAGTAGGACATCACTGAGACAGGTATGTCCTTCTTTGAGAAAGAAGGTTGAGTTGTTATTGTCCTTGATTCCTTCTTTCACCAAAGACAACTCAATCTCTTCAACAAGAAGTGCATACATAGTCAGTGCTCAGAGACAAAATAAGTCTATGGTAAAGAACACTGCAACAACAGCTGCTGTTTTAAATATTGCCTCTTCCTGGTGTTGGAGAGGTAAGTTCTTCATAGTTCTAGGAACCACAGTCATTTCAGACAGAACAACAAAGACAGTGCATTTCCACTGTGTCCCAGGAAGGTCCCTTCTTGAGTCAGAGAAGGCCTTTTAGTGCTGGTTTTGCTGGCAAGCACCGTAATTGCAAAGAGTTAGTAACAAATGCGCTTCTTACGGTGGCTTCTGACTCAGGCTACAAATTTAATTTCCTTAAGCTCAGCACAGTGACAACACCTGAACTTCCTCTCATCACTGGTTTGAGCAGAACCTGATTCTTCTCACTCCCCCTCAGACCTCATTTAATTCTTAAAATTCCCTGCTTGTCAGGAAAATGGATGATTCGTAGGGCAAGCTGCTTTTTTACTTAGATGAAACTGCCTGCCATGCAGATTTCAGGAAAAACAATGGAAAACAATGGGAACGTGAACCCTGCATCCTGCAATGAGGTTACACAAAAACGCATTTTATTGTCTTTGAGGACACACTTTGTACACAAATACAATACATTCATAAATGATATATGCATTGATATGACAGTGCTACATAGTTGCATATTTAAAATGTATTTGATTTTACCTTATAATTTATACATCTCCTCATTTAGTAAACCTTCTCATTTTACGCACATCATAAAATATATTCAGCACCAACTTCTGACCAGTGTGGTACAAAAAAAAATGAAGTCAGGAGGACAACATGCAAACTGGAGCACTGTATGAATCCTGAAGGGTAGCACTATAAGACTGTTTAAGCTGCGGTACAAGAAAAATGAAAGGTCAGAATTCTCCAAAACCCAGTGGTTATTTACTGTAATTCAGGATATTACACCAACACTGAAAACCTTTTTATCAATGTAAGGTGTACATTTATTTTGCTGGATTACAATAGTGTCATATCTAGAAAGAATGGACAAACTGAGATATAGAAAAATTACTGATATTACGGAAAATAACAGTGGTTTGAGTGGAACACAGATGAAGGTGGCACCTTTGGCCATGGTCTCAGTATAATTTGTAAGAAAAAGCTGTAGTGAAATGATAAGAAAATGTAACAGCCGTCACTGCCAGGGATAACTGAAAAGACTGATCGATTTTGAGTAAGTACTACCTCAAGGGTTTTGGTCCTACTAGGATTGATCTTTGTGTCTGTCCTTTCTTCAGTCAATGCAACTTTCAGCAGGGTATCCACTACAGAAATAAATGGAAGCGCTGCAGTAACCCTCCACCCTCCCTATAAGTATATTATTTTCTCTCTATGCTGAAGGGAAAAAAAACAATAATGTAGTAGATGGTAAAGTGACACAGATAGTTTAAAAAGTTTAAGGACACAGAATGCTTTCATTGTTATATACAATATTATTTGGGGGCAAACAAAAGTGTTTCAAAATTATTAATACATCTCTTTGAATGTCAAGATTCTTTGGCCACTGACTTTTGCTAATAGCAGAGAAACTGTCAAAAGCTTTACTGAAATTCAAAAAGATTACATCAACTGGCTTCCCTTGATCAACTAGGTGGGTTACCTTGTCAGAAAGGAAAGTAATGATACATATTAACAGTATAGATCAAACAGAAGAATAAGCAAAAGAATGCTAGATGCTGGAGATTAACAAGCACCATTCACTGGTCTAACTGTATTTAGGTAAAACCCCCTTTTTCCAAACAGAAGTTCTGCTTTAGTAAATTCTTCAAAGTCAAGCCATGCTGGGGTCTGTGCCACACCCCTCATTCTTCCATTCAAATGGCCTATTACAATATGATGGACATGGGCATAGAAGTGACTTTGATTCGTGCACAAAAAGTCTTTATTTTCTTTAGTCAGTTTGCAGCTCCAGAGCTACTGTTTGAACCACAGGTGCAAACAACCTAAATGCTTGGAAATGTAAACTGAGTGATTGAACTATATCTGTTCTTAGGGTTTAAAGAAGGATCTAAAACATCAAAGAGAAATCTCATAAACTACAAATATTTGTCACCTGAAAAGAAAACTAATATTTTTGCATTTTTAATGTATTTTAATAGCGAAAGAGGCGGAGGTGGGTATCCCCAAGGAAACTAAAACTTTAATCCTAGACTCACCAGCCATTTTTGGTGTGTTCTGGACAAATCGTGGTCTTCCCGTGTCTCAGATCCTTGTCTTTAAAATAGACATAGACAATATTTCCCCTTACTTCATGATTGTAATGCAAAACATGCCACAGAAAGGCTGAAGTCCAGGAAGCACTATTCTATGACTCTATATGTAATATCGAATTGCCTGACCAACTTATCTCCTTTTATGACCAGGTGACCTGTTTAGTAGATGAGGGAAAGGGTTTGAATGTAGTCTACCTGAACTTCAGTAAGCTGTTGATACTTTTTCCTGCAGCATTCTCCTGAAAAAGTTGGCAGCCCATGCTTGGACAGGTACACTCTTTCCTGGCTTAAAAACTGTCTGGAGGGCCGGGTCCAGAGAGTGCTGATGAACGGTGCTGCATCCAAGCGGCATCCGATCACCAGTGGTGTCCCCCAGGGATCAGTGCTGGGGCTAACCCTGTTCAATATCTTTACTGATGATCTAGATGAGGGTATTGAGTGTACCCTCAGTAAACTCACAGACAACACCAAATTGGGTGGAGTGTTGATCTGCTGGAGGGCAGGAAGGCTCTGCAGAAGGATCTGGACAGGCTGGATCAATGGGCCAAGACTGATGGTATAAGATTCAAAAAGGCCAAGTGCCAGGTCCTACACTTCAGAGACAACAACTCCAGGCAGAGTTACAGGCTGGGGGAAGAGTGGATGGAAATCTGCCCAGCGGAAAAGGACCTGGGAGTTTAGATTGACAGGAAGCTGAATATGAGCCAGCAGTGTGCTCAGATGGCCAAGAAGGTCAATGGCATCCTGGCTTGTGTCAGAAATAGTGTGGCCAGCAGGACCAGGGAAGGGAAAATCAGTACTGGGGAGGGCACACCTCAAATCCTGTGTTCATTTTCGGGCCCCTAAAAAGGGGAAAACCACTGAGGTGCTGGAGTGTGTCCAGAGAAGGGGAACAGAAGTGGTGAAGGGTCTGATGCACAAGTCCTATAAGGAGGGGCTGAGGCAGCCGAGGGTGGAAAAAAAGAGGCTCAGGGGTGATCTTAACACTCTCTGCAACTCTCTAAAGGGAGGCTGTAGCAAGGTGGGGCACTGGTCTCTTCTTCCACGCAACTAGCAATAGTGCAAGAGGACACAGCCTCAACCTGTGCCAGAAGAGGTTTAGATTGGACATCAGGAGGAATTTCTTCACTGAAATGGGTGTCAGGCACTGGAATGGACTGCCTGGGGATGTGGTGGAGTCAATATCCCTGGAGGTGTTCATGAAATGACTGGATCTGACAATTGGTGTCATGGTTTAGTTGACAAGGTGGTGATCAGTCAAAGGCTGGACTCGATGATCTTGGAGGTCTTCTCCAACCTAAATGATTCTGTGACTGTGATTCAGATCGG
>JAYRBT010000093.1:40147549-40187164 GCA_036023395.1 Myiotriccus ornatus | reverse complement strand
ACAGAGATTGGACGTGGCCCTTAGTGCCATGATATAGTAATTGGAGTTGGATCAGGGGTTGGACTTGATGATCTTGGTGGTCTTTTCCAACCCAATCTATTCTATGATTCTATGATTCTACATCGTGGTTGTTTCATTCATGCTTATTATGTTCAGAGCTTCCCAAGTGAAATAATTCTCAAATAAATGTACTAATCCCTCTTCCCCAAATGGACACCAATAAACTGTCATTAGATTACTTCTAGCACAGCAAACTCTAAAAGAAATAACAGTGCTCACACTTACAAGTTTCTTTTGATAACTTTACAAGCTGCCCTCTTACCCCAGGGGACAGACAGATTCTGTCTAATACAGAAGAGATTCCCCTGAATACAAATATTTGTTGCAAAGCAAATAAAATGAATTGTTTTCATAAAAAGAAAGCAGTAAGAATAGCTTGGCGAAATGCAAGCAAAAAGTTTCTTTTAATGTCTTTGGCACATCTCCAGCTCTTAGAAATAGCATCCAAAGTTGGTCCAAGCGTGGCTGATAAAGCAGGCTTAGAGTTGCCTTTCAACTTCCACTTTTTAATAATAAAAAATCAATATATGGAGGATTACAAGCCTTTTGGTTTTGATTTTGTGTATGAAAAACAAAAGATGACAAAGCTATGGTGGTGCATGAAATTCAGGCCACAGCCATGATGATGCAAATATTTTATACCCTGTTTATTTACTGCACTCCATCGGGAGACTGAAATAAAACTTTAAAATAATTTTTTTAACCTATATTTATTTATCTATCTATCTATCTTATGTGGAAACACAATCTTGAATATGCATTCTGAAACCCAGAAAACTAACAGATTCCATTTCAGATCCTAAATAAATCATGCACGTCTATTTTAAAAGAAAACAAGGAATAGTCTGGATAGCAATGTGCATACAACTGTAAATGCTCATATGGAGCCAAATGCATTGTGTATTACACTATGGAGCAAAGGGAAGGTATCATGGTGTACAAAAGAACAAAGCAAATCTCTTAGCAATCACAAACTCCCTCAGCTGTTCCTTAGTGATGACACTATTTGAAATGAAACTGTTTGTTTGTGAAGGATGAAAGACTCTCTATTTCTTTGTTCTCAGACAGACTCAGGCTGAAGCACGATAATAACACAGAAAACCTTTTACAGACAGACCATATTCCTGCAATCTTGGAAAAGGTAAATGGAAACTGAACACTAGAAACCAGTGTCAGTTTTGCCCACACAGGACAGTAAGGTCAGACCTCTTCTACAGGATTCTGTAAAACTCACCGTAAATGGAGTTATAATTCATAAGCTATTTAAAATACACCTGCATGTCTTGCAGTACTCTTAGGAAGAAATGATTGCTGCTAAGTCATTAGAAATGCAACACTAGTAGTATTATGTGATCAACTTCCAGAATTGTTTTCTCTATTTTTTTCTTAAGTGAACTATGGAGTAATTAATTCTATTTGGTGGAGCTAAACAGGCAAGGTTACCTATAACACGGTCATCTCAAAATACATGAGCTTGAAGGAGGGGACAGCACCTTCAAAAATCCATTAATCAAATCAAATTACTATGCAGGATTCACCATTGGAACATCACAGCAGCGTGAGCATATTTAGACGATTACATTGTGGTATACTCATAGCAGCAAGGACAGAGCAAACAGTAGCAGCAGGAGGCCAGAACACGCAGTAATGCAGTGGCTTACACCTGCCCTTTTACTGATCTGAGGGAGCGAAAAGTATTGAATTTAAACTCAGGCAAAAAATGTACTATAGGTACTGCACAACTCACGAACAACCTATGTGTGAGAATTAGGAAAGAGGATAAAGCAATAGCTTACTCCCTCTGCAATCATTTACCCACCTCTTTTTCCCATTTTTCAACCAGAGCAGTGAGAGCTGTGACTACAGAACACCCATCTATAGTATAACCATCCACAAGTGAGCACAGACTGGGCTGATGCCACAGCGGTAAAAGCAGCATTCACTTAGTATTTTTAAGCACTTAGTATTGTACAAAGGCCTCTAAGGAAGACTGATTTCCATAAAGCCCCATTTCCATCTCAAAGTACTGATGATGCCATAAGCCACAAGAGTTTCTCCATTCAAAGTCCCATAGTGGAATTTCAGACTCACCAAAAGAAGCCCGTGTGTTAGCCAGGGCTCAAGGAATACAAGCACATATGGCAAGGCATAGCATTAGGTTAGCCACAGAATTGAAGAGCAACAAAACAAGACAAGAGTGTCTAGCTTTAAAATAGTTACACACATACATATGCACACACGCATTTTCATGCATTTTGTCTACATTTTCTAGAGAATGCTGCCTATTATTTAAAATTTTCTAATCATCACTTTTGATCATTTCATCATTTCTACTGCCCAGGTAAAAGCTGTCTAGCCAAAGAATGTGAGGTAGAATTCCTTGAAACTACTGTAATAGAAGTTTATTGGAATTTATTGTATATGAATGTTTTTGCATTAATTTGTGGGATATACAGTGGCTTTTGATAGTGGTCTTCTGTTGCTTCATTTATCTGGCTTGCATTTTGTGTTCTGTGTAACTTGAATGCTATTATACTTGAACTGGAGTAAAAAGAAATGTCCTCTCCTGTGTCATATAGGCCTTTGAAATAAGACAAAACTGACAAAAGAAGAAAGGGAAGGGAATGGGATATGTCACATTCAAGACAAACTTCAGAGAAAATACAAGAGACTCACAGTGCACTTTCTGTATTTTGAAATTATTTAGTATCAGTATGATGTTACCATCAGGAGAACCAATCTCATTTGGAGCACGAGCACAGCGCTCACAACACTTGCAGAGACACTCACACTCTAATGACCCCTGACACTACACCAAATCAATATATAAAAGCTATTGGATTAGTTTTCAAAATGCACTTTTCAAATATGGTGATGAAGCCTCTGTGACTCACAGCTCAGCATAAGAATGTAAGTGTCCCCAGAACCTCAGGTGTAGCTGCTTGTCAGGAATGCAGATGCTGGTGACATCTGCCTCACTGGGGACTGAGCGCTCCACTGATTCAATAAGGCTACACAAGTGCAACAGGCCTTGATGTCAGTTACATGGTTTTACATACCTACCATGTCAGTGGTTCTCAGCCTCCCTGGGAATTTATTCAGATATAAGTGTATTCAGCCCATAACAATGTCTTCTACCTGCCAGAGAGCTAGAAATATTCTCACCTTTTATGAATCTACAGTGCATGACTGCTGGTGTTTTACAGGTTGGAAGGGGGAGGGAGAAAAAGAGAACAGGGAAAAGAGAGAAAAGGGAAGAAAAAGAGAAGGGGAAAGGAATAGGAGAAAGAAAGGGGGAAGTAAAAGAAAAACAGGAAGAATGAGATTGAAAAGGAGAGAAAGAAGAGAGAGGACAGGTTTTTTTTAATTTCTGTTTCATTCCTACTTTATCTATTTCTCTAAGAATACATCTACCTACTTATCTATAATATTTGTCCAAAAACTGTTTCAAAACTGCTGAAAGTATAGAACACTGACTGTCAAAACCAGAGTGCTTAACCATTACTTTCTTTTCTCTTCTATTTAAAAGAGATCATATGAAAAATTCAAAATTCCAGTCTTTCACATTACACAAGCATCCAGTCCAACTACTTGCTGATGTAACACTGCTCATGTGCTTATGCAACTGTGACCCAGATCAGTTAATTTTCAGCTTCAGACGTAAAATACAAACAAGAGTTAGGAGAGGCATGAACGCTGGAATCAGATTAGATTTCTGTATACTTTGCACACTAAGGCTGGGTATTACCACAAAAGACGACATAAGGAACCTTCAACGCTCTCTTACCCACTATTCACTGATAAATTAATACATAGTGTTCTTACTGTGTTACAGCCTCTCCTTTTTCTGTGAGTTTAATTCTGATCATATTGTTGGTAACAAAGACTAAAAGTGAGTATTATTAAGGGATTTTTTAAAAGTCACTATATACCTATGATGCAAGATAAAATTAATTTGAATAAGCTTATCTACACAAAAATGTATCTTTCCTCATTAACACTTCATCCAGATGTCCAAACATTATCAGATACTGATAAAATAAGGCATCTGAGTATATTTCTGCTCTTATTATTCACAACAGATAGATAAATAAAAAGTAAGTCCTAATTTCAAGCAACAACTGTAAAACCTTGTCCTCATGCAGCCAGTCACCTCAAATCATGCAATAAGTACGAAATCAGGCAACTTTTTGCAAATATTTTACAAAAAAAAAATTCACAAAATCATATAATACTTCCAGTATCTATACAGAGAACTTGGTAGTAGTGTAGGAATCTGGAATGGCTAGCAATACAATTGGAATGAAATCTCTTGGTACTGGCTCTCATGCATATACATGCAGACTTAAGTGGGGAAATACAGTGGTGACTATAAATGTTTGTCATTAGGAAAGTTATGTGTCCAATGACACAATAGTTAAAAATTTTACATTTGGAAAAGAAAAGGAAAGTAGCAATCTATTGTCAAAATTATGTAACAGGAAAGAATCTAAGGTTTTGTCAGTTTTATTGATCACAGTTTTGTGGGGACAGAAAGGACACAATGCTTTTCTTATCATTCAGTAGTGATTACACATAGCATATGTAAAGACAATGACAGCATGAGAGTTACAAAGACACTATACAAATGTGCAGACAAAAGGGGCAGCGTAAGCTCTCCTATCAACTGTGAAAGGAATGAGTTTGGGAGGTCTGAGAGTGACTCAAAGACATACTCGTGTTAGAAATCTAAAATGTTGAACTTTTTTTTTAAAAGATATCTAAAGTTTAAACTCATAAGAATACATTTCGTATGATGAGGATGCATCTCCCAAAATGAGATCCCTTTGAAAGTGTGAACCCTGATATCTAATATTTCAGTAGCGTGTACTCATGATGCACAAGCATTTACCTGCATTTTTGTGTGCATGTCAACAGAAAAAAAGAACACAATTGCACATATATAGTTTTTGTAAACTCCTACAACTTTTTTTTCCTTTAATTTTATTTTTTTTCCTTTGCCAGCCCTAAGATAGATCTGGATCTTCTGAACCAACATGTTAGCAAAAAGGTTTGGCCCATAAAGATGATAAAAGTGATACCACTTAGAGATCTTACCCTCACTTGGTATTTTTTGTTGCCTTGATGTTTCATATTTGATAAGGAGAATTATGGCATGTTGTGGGCAGAAAATAATTTTACTCTCACTATTTCACTTAAATAATCCAAAACTGGTTGACAAAGAAAGTGCAGAAATATGAAGTGTGTAGTATTTGTCAGAATTTTATAATCTACTATGTATCAGGGTGTATTGTTTCCTAAGGTATTTTTTCTAACAACCTCAATTTTTGATTACACAGTAAATACTAACAAAACCTCAAAATAAATTCTTGCGATCTAGCTGAACTGGCTAAAATTACCTTCCCTAGCATCTATTTATTTATTTATTTATTTATTTATTTATTTATTTAATAACTTGATCGTTAAGAATGAAATTTCTTTTGGTTTAAATAAAATAAGCAAGACATTATTTCTCCATATGTAGAAGAAGAAAAGTGAAACTTCAAATATCATGTTAAACACTGCATATTTAATTTAAAACAATGGATTTTGTCTTTTTTTTCTGTATCTTGTTAGATGAAAGCAAAAGGCTGAAGAGTTTCAAATCATCAAAAGATTTCTGAGACAAACCAGTTCAGTTGTATTCACTGAGGCATCCATGTATGCAAAAGCACACTGGACTGGACTTTCCAGATCCTTGTTATTGCTTCTTCGGCTATCTGCCTGAACATGAATTTCCTTTCTGTGGATAAAGCAAGTTAACAAGAATGCCTAAGCCTGATACTAGCAAACAGGTCTTCCTACAACAGTTGTTCCTTGCTGTAACTAGGGCTCATTTCAAGTATCTATTTTATTCTGGTAATTTACTGTTTGTAATGCAATAGAAATAAAACACTCTGCAAAAGCAGTAACTGAAACAAAAATTGGTATCAAACAGAATCAGTCATTTATGTGGCAAATGATTTATAGATATGTAGGGAGATACTCAGGATATAGTTCTCTGTGCAGACATAAACCACAGTTTTATTTAGTATAGCATTTTTCAAACAAGCTGTATCCTAAAATGCTGCACAGGCTTATATCCTAGTGTTACACTGATATTGTAAATAACAGCAGAGGGAGAAATTAGAAGGCACAGGTAAAAGTCATATTTTCATCTGAGACCCGAGAAGAAACAGAGATGCCAACAAGGCATAGACTGTATCTAATAGCAAAAACTAGAGAAGAAAAAGAGGTTGGATTAGCCATGACCAGGAGCCTGTGGTGGGAGATAGAGGAAGTCAGTTGCTGACAAGCTGAGCCAGCAGAGAAAGGCCTAGGAATATGTGGTCAAATTTTCCCAGCACACATAAAACCCTACAGTCTCTACTGAAGTAGACCAGAAATATATATGAACATACAGGGCCAGACTTTGGCTCTGTACTTTAAATTTGGCTCTCTCCTCTGAATATGACTTATTCCCTGGTATAAATTGTGAACAATTCTGTCATCTCCAAAGGATTTCCAACAATATTTTTCCAGTAATGCTGCATTTAAAACCTGAATTTTGTGGATCAATCTGACTGAACAAAAGTATGTTTTATTGTTGTTTTGGTTTTGTTTGGTTTGTGTTGTGTTTTTTAATGAATAACCATCTATTTAGTCTGTGATAAATACTGAATGGAATGCTAAATGGAACAACAGGTGAAGGTTGGTCATTATGATTGCATATGATTGCATTATGATCATGGTTTTTCTAAGCACATATAATAATATAAAAGCAATTATATCTGCTGGAACAAGTTGACAGAAAAATCATTCTACAAATGTGACTGCAAACGTCCCTGCCTTTAAGTTCAAATCCTGTAAAAGGTAATTTTTTAGTACAGTAGGTGTAAGAATCACAAAACTGCCACAGATTCTCACTAAAATGACCTAAATCAGGGAATGAGTAGGAATTAATGTTCTTAAATTAAATGGAAGCTAACAGAGGTTTAATTAATTAGATGCAAGAAAGCTTTCTTAGGTTTAGGGATTTTTTTATTATGATGTTTAATATGACACCCGCCTTAGCTCACAGACAGCAACGCTTTTTGAGAGAAATTTCAAGGCTCACGATATGTTGCTATGGTGCATGCTGCTGAAGAGAATAAGCTAATGGGCTCTCTCTTTAATGTGATTAGAGCTATTATTGACATAATGCCAGAAGACGCAAAACCATTAGCATTACACTACAGCTCACTTCAGTCACAACTCAGATTTAGCATTTGATCCACAATTTTAATTTTGCTCTGCTCTATTCAGGGCTGCATTACACAAAATGCATAATTAAAAGCTGATGTGATTCTCTCTACTTCTCAAATTAAAAACATAGCAAACATTTGTAGTTCTAATCCACTAGAAATTAATAAATCAAACAGTGTCTTTTATCCTAATTCCTCAGTGCAATTCAGGATTCATGTTGGGAATATTTTACAATGCACAGAAAACTACAGTAAGAGTCACTGCTCAAAAGGAAAGAACAGTCTCTTAAGCCTGTATGTTCTGAAGGGAGAATGTGGAGGACAGCACAATACTGGTAACCACTTATACCTGGCGATATTTCTGAATGTCACTTCCCTATAAATCCTTAAACTTTTTCACTTATTAGACTTTTTTTGGTCACCAGAGAAGAGTAACGCTATGGTTGGGTTTGATTTTGCAAAATCATGTAACTTTTGAATTTAGATTTTGCAAACAAAACACAGGACTAGTGCTAATCCTAAGAAAATGTACTAATTGGTTCAAGTTGCAGATTAGCCCAATGATCATAGCTCATCATTTCTCCTAAACACACAGATAGGTCTTCTAACAAGACTTATGGCATGCTGCACCTACAGACTGTCAGAGCTTCCCAATCTCAAACTGTTACATTATAAATGATGCAGGACAAACTAACCAGTTAGGAAGTCAGACGCATCAATACCAGTTTAGCAAGTGAAACAGAATTCACATTCTGTTTGCTCTTATTTCTTCCCCATATCTTTCCATGAGTAGTAGACATGAGTACAGCTTTTTTACTGTAAAGTTAAATGTTGACAGTACAGGTGGCAGCAGAAAAAGTTCTAAAATTTCATTCCTCCTGTGGGAAAAAAAATATAACCCTCCCAAAATGCTAATTGTATTTAATTTTTTTTTTTTTTTTTTAAATTACTTGAGTGGTGTAAAAAGGATTCAGTAAAAACATGGTTCAGGCATAACGATATATTTGAAATGTCCTGATAATAATTTTTAGCACTGGCTCAAAAGTTTACTTACATGATATAGTAGAAAGAAGTTGAATCCTAAAGCTTTGGGTTTAAATTACAGATGGAAATGTGCACATCTATAAAGACAAGTACAAAGAGTACAAGCCTATACTGGCATCTGGATTTTATATATTTCAATAACAACTAATCATAAATTCAAAGTCAAAGCCAAAACTATACTACTCTTCAGTGTTAAGAATTGGTTTAATACTTATTACTGCTCAATTCCTTAGGTAATCCAATTGCTGATGGTACACTTGTCATTTTAAAGACAGCTTAAAACCTATCTACAAGATGACTGGGCTATTTTGTAACAAAGCAAAATCTGAAGACTTAAACTAGTCTTAAAATCTGAGATCTCTTAAACATCTGGATGATTTGCTTCATCTATAATGAAGCTTATCTGTAATTTTTTGGCAATAGGAGCCTGGATAGACACTGACCTAATGCTACAAAAACTATATAGCATCTTGATCATCTTGTTATCTTGTAGATCAGAAATAAAGATCATTCCACCTCACTGCTCACAAACGTCACAGCTACAGAGACCGTTATTTTTCTTGGATTTTTTTCTGCTGTAGTTGAACACTCATGAACTGAACATTACTGAAATATTTCCATCTAGCACATAAATATGCTTATACTTTCTGTTCTTGTACAAGTCTGATAGGATCCAAGTTGATTGCTAGGGTGGCTTTTTTGTGTACTCTTTTTTAAGAGAATTATATCACAGATTTTGCATGTCTTCATCATACTTTCCAAAGCTCCACTATACCAAATCACAAACAGCATTTTTCTTTGTTAAAATGCTATTGAAAATACTGCCAAATCTACAGGTAAATATTGTAACAGAAGAAAATTTCTTATTAAAAATATCTAAAATTACATGTATACTTAATTCCAACATGTATTGGGAAGCTAAGGATAACAATCACTGAAGATACAGCTTATCAATATTTACATAGAGTTAGCACTTCTTAGGTCTCTAGGAAGTGTTCTTGAGCCATGGCTATATGCTTTGCTAAAGATTTTACTAAATATGACATGCTAAAAATATTAGGAATGAAGTCTGGTTTTAATGAAGCCAATGGAAACAGGGTCATACCCTTGACCTTGCCTTAGATTAGCACAGAAGAGCAAGCTTGAACCTGAGCCCTTTCCAAGTCCGGGCCCTTGAAAATACACATTTTTCTATTGTGAGCACAAACCATGTATACCCTTTTCTCCTGCCTAAGTGAAATTGTGTTTGTTTGGCCTGAGTCAACTGCTAGAGAGCATATGTGGCAATTTTGCATGGGCCAAAGTAGGTAGAACCCCTTCCAAGAAGGGTTCAACATCAAATGCACTCAGGACTGATAGCAATCATTGTGCTTTCACCTGGTGCTGGGTCACCGAATGCAAAGCTTCAAAGCTTTAGTTTTCTTAACACTATGTACAAGGCTGAAAGACTTTCCCTACTAGTTCACATTTTATATAAATGTTTCCAGGTAAAAGGTCTCCATGTACCACTTTATTGACACTGGATTTTAAAAATAGAATTTTCTGTGCTTCATCAACAAAAATCTAATCTGATTAGATTCATTATCCAAAAACAATCAAAATTTTGCAAATTTTCAGCTCATATGCATTCTGTGGGAAAAAATTACTATTTTCAAACTATTACAGGTTTGGTTTTTTTTTTTCCAGACTTAAAAGGGACTGACATAGGTTTCACACTGCAATTTTGATTGCAATATTCCCTATGAAGAGACTGCTGGACTACATAAATATAAAAATCTTCTGATGTTTGAAGTCTTTATTGAAAATTCAAAAGGATGTATTTTCCTCTACAAGGGACACATGGTGACGAGTCCCCCTATACTCCTTGTCCAAGTTGCATTGATATTTGTGTGCAAATAATGAAGTACAAGGGTGTATGCCAAATGTATTTACCCTTTCTCTGATAACAATCTTTACCATCATTACAGTCCATTTCCTTACCAGTATTGAATTAATGGATTTGGACAAATCTTCTGCCAAATGTATCATACAAAACCAATTAGAAATTCTTAACGGATCAAAAGCATCTTCTGGTCCCAGTGAGTCTGTACCCACTGGCTGGCAATATGGCTAGTAAACATTTTAAAAGTAAAGCAATGAAAAGTAAAGCAATGAAAGTAAAAATGAGTGTGATCTTCAGAATGAAATACCACTGTCAATAAGGCAAATGAGATTTAGTTCAAAATCATGTTCAATCCCAGACTCAAAACATTGTGTAGTCTTCTTGCCTACGCTCTCTCAGTGAACCAGACTAGATTAAATGAGGTCCAGTTCTGAGCACCCCTTGACATTGTGACTGTGTGCAAATGAGAGGTAGGTCTGTGTGGTGGGAGCTGCTGTACCTGAGCTATGGGCACAAGCTCTTCTAGTGCTATAAAAAGTCTGAGACAAAAATAATGTCTAAATATCTTGAGATTTCATACAGGCAAAAAAATAACTAGCACACTTGCAAAGTGAATGGCAATGCAGACAAATAAGAGATAAATTAACAAGAGGTAAGTACAATTCAGTAGTGTAATACCCTTCATAGGCTACATCCCCAATTATCTCTCAACTGCAGTGGACTAATTGAATCCAAGAAGTATCTCATTAGATAAAATATAAATATAATATCAATACTGTAATTTATAAACTTTTTGTTCCTCATTCCTCTCCTTATTTTTGCTTCTGCTGTTGTACTCTTCTTTCTTCACACTTCTCCAGCTATGTTCTGGCTACCTATTCTCTTCTATCAAGTAGAACGACTGATCATACCTTTTTACACAAAATGTACTTGGATATTAGATGCACTTACCAAAATTGCCAGGATAGCTACAGAAATGAGCCAAACCCAATAAAAATTGTGTAGTAATTCATAAAATGGAGGGTCATCACAGTGCCTGACTGCCTTATGGGGTGTTTTCATGAAACACCAATCTCTTTACAGAGGCACCGATGGCTTGCATTTTGTTTACAATAGTAAAATTCTGCAAGCCATGGCAACTACTGAGTCTGAGGTGCATCTCACTTGCAGACATGCAAATGTGAGGTATTACTTTTTCATGCCAGCACAAGAGAGAAATGAATAAGACTGGAAATACTCGGAAGACAAAAAGAATACCCAAACTCAGAACACTCAGAAAGAGTCTAAAATGCCTCCTTTTTCCTGGATGGTCTATTACTTAATCTCTCTTTTTATCCCTCAGTGAACACACAATTTTTTGCCTACAAACATCCTTTAATGCAAATTATAAGATGAAAGAACTGTCAGATGTAATAAGTACAGAACATCTTCTGTACAGGTGCTTTTTAGCTGAGGAAGCACAAGACCTGAATTAGCCACATGGATGCTGGTGGACTGTACAAGAGCACATTTTAAGAATCCAAGCACGGTTTTGTACCACCAAAATGATAACATTATGTATTAAAATAAACCTGCTTTTGCAATAAGAAAAAAGAGTTTGTCACTTAGTGTAAGGAAGAAGAAAATACCCTTCCCAGACTATTGACAGCTACTAGATGAGCTAAGCAGAACAAGATGAGGGCATAGATGATGACACAGGTTAGTTTCATTCCACCATAGGGAACACAAAACCATTATACTCTAATATTAGTAACATGTGTGTATGTTTATGCATCCTTATATACTAAAAGAAGAACTTACTGTAGTGCATGAGGTGTGACAGATTTTCAACTCTCCTGACAGCCTGTGTAAAGGTAAAGCCATGTAAATTAATTGCTTTTCTGTTTAGAAAAAAAAACAAAGGGGAAATTAGTCATGGTGTTTGGTGATGACAAAAGGGAATTCAAAATTCCCCCTGCTTTTCTCACGTGGGTTAAGAGCACTTTTCCATGTTTCAATGCCCAGGCTCCACTCTCAATGAGTGGGTGAATGTTTGGTGTCAGTGCAAGTTAGCAGTAAGGGAAAGTTCAAACTAACTACAGGTAAAACTGATGGAAATCAGACCCTGGGTAAGAACCCTGTGCTGTATTCAACAGAAACCAATGTCACTGGAATGCAAAAACTTGTCTGACAAGAATGAGACCCAAAGCGTGAGCAGATACAAAGTGTAGCACAGACAACCATACTGAAAATTTGTCTGTGATGACCTGCAGTATCTTCTGCTGCGCCTCTGCTCTGAGGTTCTCCTGTCAAAAGATGTTGCCAGTCAAACTCAGTTATGCCAGACTATTGAATTATGCTTATGAACACAGAAAAAAAGGCACCCAGCTCTAAAGATCATCTTCACAGCTGTACCACTAGTTCTCTGTTGCAGCAAAAAGAAACAATCCCAACTGTATAATAAGATAATAAAAATCACAGTCAACATGCAAAGAAAAGACAGTCAAGCACTAAACTGTTATCAGCATATATTTTCTTAAAGGTTACGTTATTTTAAGCTAGAAGTAAGCTGTCCATATTACACAAAAGAGGAAGTCTGTATTCTGCTTTCAGAAAAAAATAGTCATTTTGAGATCATCTCCAATAAACTGGATAAAATTATACATGAATTAACAATTAACTGTCACTATAAAAAGAGAAATAATGGGGAAAACCAAATCTCCGTAACAGTTAATGTAGATTTCACCATCTATTTACTTACAATATTAATTTCACAGACTCACAGAATTGTTAAGGTTGGAAACGAGCTCTGGAGATCATCTAGTCCAACCACCTTGCCAAGACACGGTCACCTAGAGCTGGTGACACATGAATGTATTCAGGTAGGTTTTGAATGTCTCCCCAGAGGAAGACTCCATGATCTCCATGGGTAGACTGTTCCAACGCTCTGACAACCCCAACAAAATGAACATCTTCCTGATGTTGAGGAGAAATTTCTTGCATTTTAGTTTATGGCCACTTCTCCTTGTCCTGTTGCTGGGCACCACTAAAAAGAGTCTGGCTCCATCCTCCTGCTGCCTGCCTTTGAGATATTTATATATATTGATGAGATCCTCTCTCAGTCTTCAGTTCTCTAGAGTCTACATGCCCAGCTCCTGCAGTCTCTCCTAATAGGAGAGATGTTTCAGACCCCCGATCATAGTTGTGGACCTCCACTGGACCCTCTCCAGTAGCTCCATGTTTTGTGTATGGAGGAGCCCAGAAGTGGACTCAGCACTCCAGATGTAGCCTCAATAGGGCCGAGTAGAGGGGCAGGATCACCTCCCTTGACCTGCTGACAACGCTCTTCCTGATGCACCCGAGGATACCACTGGCCTTCCTGGCTGCAAGGGCTCACTGCTGTCTCATGGTCAGCTTGTCATCCACCAAGACCCACAGGTCCTCCTCTGCAGAACTGCTGTCTAGTAGCTCAGCCCTCAACATGTACTGGCATTCAGGGTTATTCCTCCCCAGGTGCAGGACTGTACACTTGCACTTGCTGAACCTCATTAGGTTTCTCTCTGCCCAGTTCTCCAGCCTGTTGAGGTCCCACTGAATGGCAGCACAGCCATCAGAGGTGTCAGCTGCTCCCCGCAGTTTTATATCATCAGCAACCTTGCTCAGGGTACATTCCATCCCTTCATGCAGGTCACTGACAAACAAGTTGAATAAGACTGGACACAGCACTGAGCATTGACTACAAGTCATCAAATGGATTCTACTGGAGTAGAATTTTTTGTACTTGTACTTTACAAAATCATATATGAAAATAAACTTTCCAAAATACTTACTTTTGATATATGTAGGTAGTCCTATACTGACTCTATACCTGCATTGTTCTTGGCATAGGCATGCAGAAATTCTGAGCTTGAGCCTCTGAATACTACCAAAATTTAAATAATTAATATTACAAACCCCACAGACAGCTATGAAAAAAATCTCCAGCAAGTTTTGCAATTAAAATCGGTTGCCCGATCCCACACAATTAGTTGTGTGGGACACTAAAAAAAAAAAAAAAAAAGCTACAGAAAAGAGACTTCCAAAATGTTTTTTTAATCACAAAAACCAGGTAATGTAATAGGCAGGAAAAAGAGGATTTATTGTATTGGAAGCAAAAGATCAGTCAATTATAAACAAATTACAGTAGTTCTGGTCTCAGATGGGTTTTCAGTAGGCTTGCAATGTATAGCACACAGGTCAAAGCTATTGCTCTCACCCTAGATATACTTAAAAGGCCAGCAATACTAAACTGAAGGATTGAAAATGTTTGCTATTCTAATGCAACAAAATTATTGCAGTAACAACACCACACCAAATCACAGGATATCGGATTTAATTCTTTACTTCTGTATAGGTGAGTCATGATGTGTCAATATACATAGAGTACCTATATTTTTTGCAGTCTCTATTTCTTCACTTCTCTGCTCTATCAACTAGGTGATGAGACATGAATTTTTAGTGGCTCTGAAATGGTGGTCTGTGGTCAGACTATAGGATTTTCTACTTCTGTTACAGTTTGGATATTAAAAAAAAACACAACCAGACAAAAACATGCTGAGAAGAACAAAGTAAAATATTTACTGCTGGCTGTTAAACTACATCCTTCAAGTTAAGGCTAATGTGCTTTCCAATATGGGAACATTACCAAGGGGTCAGCATTACAGCATTAAAATTTTAGAAACCAGGACTCTCAGGAGCAGTCCATGGTCTTACAAGCAAAGGAACACAAATAGAGTGATGGAGCCACTGAACCACAAACAGTAGTTTTTAAGTGAAAAGTCATGCAAAGGTACAAGGGCCTCAGGTCTCTGGTGTAACAGGTACATCTATGTCTGCCTATCAGCTCACTCAAGTGCTATTAAAGGCCGACCAATCCATCTGAGTGCGCCCATTTGCTCCTTGCAGGTACAAATGGCTATTTGCTGTACATATGCGATTACACACTCACTTCCTTTGCCCTATGCTAACAGCATGTAAAACAAAAAAGTGCCATTTTATGTACACAAAGGCACTTATCTGGGGCCCTTGGGCTCTCAATACAAAGCACTCTGAATAGATTGATGGTACTGCGGTGGGGACAAACAGGAAATGGACAACTGTATTTCCCAAGTTAATAGTGTAATGATTCTCTGTTACTAAAAAACCTGTGCACTTCACCACCTTTTGCTACTGTTTTTTCCAGAGTATAAAGATATGCTATAATTGAAAGCAGCCAGATTCTATTCAGGCAAAAGATACCACAAAAGTCAGAAGTGCTGGTGAGTGATTCTGGACTTCTCTTGCAATCTTATCTCTGCACTGTCTGCTACTGCTGACTTAAATATAGCAATGCACATTCTTTTTTTCTTTGTTTTGCTTAGCTTACAATACAGTGAAACCCTTCTAGCAAAAGCTGGATTCTGTCCAGAGTTTCCAGTTCCTTAAAAAATACACTTTATGTAATTAGCAAAAGCTTGGGTGACATACACACTGGATAGAGTATTTAATCCACAAACCTCCAGAGACTTGTGTCTGAACTGCATGTACCATAGCAGGTGCAGTGTGTTTTACTGCTTGAATCAGCTCAGGTCCCTGGTGAAAAATACAGGAAAGCAACTCATTTAAAAAAAAAAAAATCAAACAAACAAAAAACAAACAAACAAACCCTCCCACAGAATAGTGCCTACACTTTCCTCCCTCCTTATCTCCTGCAAATGCATAGTATTTTTCTCTCCAGAAAATTAATTCTACACAGAAGAACATCAGGCCTGTTAAGAGTGTCACTCCACATAACAAGTATGACTTGTGCTAAGATTCAGGTTACACTTTTCAAAGGATGAAGCATTCACAGACCTTGCTACACAGACAGATTTTTTCTTATCCTCCCTAAAATGCATTTGTTGCTTAAATGAAGTATCAGTGTGAAAGATACTTTTAGAAATATCTGTATCCTTGCCATAAACACTAACATCATCTCCCTACCAGGCAGTATTGATAAGACTAGGAATGTAAGCTCATAATTTGTGTTTTTTATTGTCCCTTGGTGACTCATACACCAAATACTCTAGCAATTCTCAGCATTTTGAAATTTGGCTTTGTGTTAAATTTTGAACAATATGTGCCATTACACCTCAGAGCTCAGAGAAGGCAGCACAGTAGTTGGTGTACAGATGTGACAGAATGTTTTTATTCCAGAGAAAAGCTCCCTGTTTTTGACACACTGGAAAATGTACAGCCGGAGAATGCTTGAGGCGAAGATGCCACACCAACCTTACATCTGTCTGCTTTCATTTGTCTACAACTGTGCTTATAGATAAAACATGCCTTCCAGATGTCATCACAAGCAGTGTTCATATGCTGACTTCACTGAGATACTATTGTTTGCTGCCAGCATAACAAAGTTGTAAAACTAAAATATTTAAACTCTGCGCTACTCAACACAACTTTGAATGTCACATAGGATCTTATTTCAGGATTAATTAATGTATACCCCAATAAAATAATCATGTGTTAAAAAAATAGAGCTGGCTGGCATGTACAGTATGCTGCACTTTTTTCTTTTTTTCTTCTTTTAAAGATACAGTTTCTGTTCTAGGAAATACAGTTGAACTAAAGAAGTTGCTCATAAGGGAACAAAACATATAACCCCAATATGTTTGAAAAGAATGGGTGACTACATCTACACAGTGTGGTAACATTCTGTATATTGCACATATTTTAAACTGTCCTGATTTTGTGGAAGAAGGACTGTGACTAAAAACTAGGAGATACATCTTGGAGGAATATTTTCATCTACAGTGGTTGTCGTTGAATATATAGAGTAATCTATACATTAAATCTACTTAATGTTAATTATTTGCTGGTGACAAGCAATTAACAATATTACAGAATTCAAGTTTTTTACCTATATCATGTCTTGTGAACACTGTACTATAATTAATTACCTGCAATCATAAAACTTCGAAAGGTTTCTCTGGGTGACCATTCTGCCACAGAATTTCTATTCAACTACGTTTAGTTCACAGAATCACAGAAGGGACCTAAAAGGATCACTGAGTCCAACTCCTGGCCCTGCATAGGACCATCCCCAAGAGTTACACCATGTGCCTGTCCAAATGCTTCGTGAGCTCTGTCAGGCTCGGTGCTGTGACCACTTCCCCGGAGAGCCTGTTCCAGTGCCCAACCACCTGCTGGGTGAAGAACCTTTTTCTAATATCCAACCTAAACCTCCCCTGACAAAACTTCAGGGCATTCCTTTGGGTTTTTTCACTGGTCACCACAGAGAAGAGATCACTGCCTGCCCCTCCTCTTCCCCTCATGAGAAAGTTGTGACTGCAGTGAGGTCTCCCCTCAGTCTCCAGGCTGAACAGTCCTCAGCTGCTCCTCATACAGGAAGCCTTCACCATCTTTGTTGCCCTCCTTTGGATGCTCTCTAATTGCTTAATAATATCTTTCTTTTCAGTGCCCAAAACTGCACACAGTATTCCAGATGAGACCACCCCAGTGCAGAGCAGAGCAGGACAATCCCCTCTCTCGATCGGCTGGCGATGCTTTGGCTGATGCCGCCCAGGACATGGTTGACCCTCCTGGCTGCCAGGGCACTGCTGACTCAGATTCAACTTGCCATCTACCAGGACCCCCCAGGTCCCTTTCCACAGCACTGCTTTTCAGCATCTCATTCCCCAGTCTGTCCATACACTGATGGTTGTCCCCTCACAGTTGCAGAATCTGGCACTTTCCCTTGTTGAACTTCATCTGGTTGGTGATTGCCCAGTCCTCTAATTTGCCAAGTTATCTCTATAGATCCTCCCTGCCTTCGAGGGAGTCAACAGCTCCTCCCAGTTTTGTATCATCTGCAAACTTGCTTAGTGTCCCCTCCCACATCCAAGTCATTTAGGAAGATGTTGAAGAGCACAGGGTGTAAGATGGAGCCCTGAGGAACCCCGCTAGTGACAGGTCACCAGTCTGATGTCACCCCATTCACTACCACCCTCTGTGCTTGATTCGTGAGCAAATTGCTCACCCACCGCATGATGTGTTTATCCAGCTGTGTGCTGGACATTTTGTCCAGAAGGATCCTATGAGAGACAGTACTGAAAGCTTTACTGAAATCAAAAAGATGACAACAACTGGCTTCCCCTGATTGACTAGGTGGGTTACCTTGTCATAGAAGGAAATCAGTTTGGATAAGCGGGACTTTTTTCCCATGAAGCTATGCCAGCTGTGACTGACAACAGTGTTGTCTTTCAGCCGTTTTTTCAATACCTCCCAGAATAATCTTCTCTGTAACTTTACCAGGTGCTTAAGTGAGACTGACAGGCCTGTAGTTTCTGGGTTCCTATTTCTTGCTCTTCTTGAAAATCAAGACAATATCCACCACCTTCCAGTCAGCTGCAACCTTTCCAGATTTCCAAGACCACTCAAAAATCATCGAGAGAGGTTTTGCGATGATATCAGCTATCTCTTTGAGGATTTTGGGATGAATCCCGTCAGGCCCCATAGATTTGTTAAAAAGCATTAATTAAAAATTCAGGGGCTTACATTCATATAACTACTTTTGTAGAAAAAAAACAGACACTTACTTTCCTTTACAGATTTTTCTGATCTCTTGTCCAGAACCTTTAAACTGTTGAGTAATTTCTTTTGAGTAATTCGAAGGTAACGAGAGAAACTTTTACCACTGAAAATATCTTTCAGACATCACTTTCAGACATTTCTTACTAATAATAACGATCTAAGAATCTTAAAGCATTTCATGTGTGACTTTTGTGAAAATTATTATACTATCATTTCATAATACAAATGGTCAGATATCTCTATGATAACATGGTTAATATCTGAAAGTTCGAGTTTATTAACTCTCTTAGAAGTATTGTGTGTTTGCGGAAAATCACATGAAATTTGTAAATTCTCCTGAACAAATTGTTTTGGAAGACATTTCATTTCTAAAGAGAAGGTTACAACTGAAAGAATACTGTAAAGCCAATTTTACTTTAAATCTTGAAGGCTTCTTAAAATTTCTGCTAGCCTTTGCTCAGGTTGGAAGAGACTGCATCTGCAACTTGGTTAAATCCACAGAAAATATTTTCAGCTTCCCTTACTTTTATCAGACAAATAATTTTTACTCTAGGAATTTATATACAAGACACTTCAAGAAATCTGTGTGCTCTAAGAAACCTTTGGATTCCAAGGGAAACAAAAGGGTGCTATTTACCTAGTAAAATTGTATTGTACATTTTCAGTTGATATACTGAAGGGTGAACACAGACACATAGCTTATCACTCATCGCAATTAGCATTGAATTTTTCCCCTTTTTTTTTAAAGCTCCTTTCAAGAAAACCAAGCCTAAAACATAATTTGATCAAACAATAGAACACAATTGAGAACCCACTGGTTGCCATCAACAAAACCCAAAAAAAACTATTGATAAAATCAGATTTGTAAAGATAAAAATAAGGAATGAAAATTTATTTACATTGGTACTGTTAAAGCATTGTGGTCACAATGCTAAAGCATGCACATTTCAATTTCCAATTTATTTCTTTATTCCAAATGAATCTAAATATAAACATTTGAGGGTAAGGACACTAAGACTCACTGTTATGACACAGAACTCCAAGAATATTGCAGTTTGTATTTATCCACTAACAGTGAGAAACATCTTGCTACTTGTCATGCATGTGTACTTCAAAAGAACCCAGAGCATGCAACCCTATTCCATCATGAAGAGCTTATGACTATTTTATTTAACTGCTCAAAAAAATTCATTTTATGCTTCATACAGAAAGCGATCAAGAAGCTTGCAGGAATTTCAATCATTTACAATTCCAAAGTTTCCTAATTAGGTAATTGTAATTTTATAGAAAAACATACATTTTCTTGTGCACACACACATGTTTACACATAGGAGTTGGAGGAAAAGCTATTTGTAAGTAACCTGCAAATGTCTTCACCCTTTCTTGAAATAGATAAGTCTTATTTGATGATACTGTGTAGGACTTCTTCTACCTTTTAGGATAAAATCTTTACAATTATCAAGTCATCTATACTACATATTCAAAGTCTTTGCACTGTGCTCGATCACCATTTGATCCAATAGATCAGAAGCAGATGCACTGGTCTCAGGTCATCTCTCACAATTTTCTTCAAGCAAGGATTGCCACACTGTATTCTTAAGCAGCAGTAAATATACATATCTGATTATGGAAAGTAGTAACAGAAGAACTTAAGGAGCTTTCAGAGGGATAGACCTACATTACTCTTTACAACATTTGCTAGCTGTTCTCCCCAGTTAACTTTTTTCAAATTTTACTTTTAGGGAGTAATAACAATCTCCAGAGCTACAAAGAAGTAAATTAGAAGCTCCGTAATTGTTCTTCTTCACAGCTCAATTCTTCAAAACTTCAAAAGTGGTCAACAAATCCTACTGTAGAAGCAAACAATATTTGGTCCAGAGAACATATTCTTCATTTGCAATAATCAGTTTCTGGGAATTTTTACAATGAAAATGACAAGAATCTGGGGAAGTTAAGTTACCCTTTGTCCTAAACAGCTGCTAGTGAAAGCAGGAGGTAAAGAGTTAAGGGACATGCCTACCAAGAACTAAAATGTCCATCTCAAGATTACAAAAGACGTGGGAGAAAACTGTAAAAAAGGCCTGGAGGGGCCCTAAGTTAAGGACTCAGGCCTCACTAATAATGAACAGGACTTCAGCTCTCAAGTATCTAACTCACTTTCAGAAATGAAACTCAAGCTCTCACACCTTTTTGAAAATAATATAAAAGTACTTATTTGCATAACCATCCATAAAAACTCTCATCTGGAACTTGCAGATTGTACCAGCGAAGTAAAAATTGAAGGGCAAAAATTTGTATACTTTTTAGGCTGAAATGACCTCTTTCAAAAGAAAGGGAAGAAATGAGGGAAAGAGAAGCAAAGTCCATATGAGAACTCTGGAAAGAAATTCAAGCCTTTCAGACCGACACACAGAGAAAAATTCTTATGCTTACATGGTGTTGACTGCTAGCCATCCATGTGCTTTTTGGCATTGACTGTTCACCTACGTGATATACATTTCTTCAAGTATTAAGAACAGAAACCATTCACTTTCCCCTATTATTTCATGGGAAACATTTACACTGCTGAGACAACCTTGCATCTGGGAGCTCTGATGCAAAACCACCCCTACCAGTGTCTACTGGTGCTCCCTCTGGTCTGGAAAACTGAATCTGTTGTTCCTGTAAAATTTCTGACCTAAAAGTACTGTGGTTACACTTATTATACCTGGTTCATCCAGTCTGGGGCCTAATATATTCACAGACTGTCTTGGCTTACAGTTGCTAATGCTTTATCTTAACGACTTCTAAATCTGTCACAATCTTGATAGCCTGAGCTCTTCTTTGAACAAGTGCCTGTAAAAATATAAAGATGTGTTCTGTGTCTGTAGTAAAATAATTTGTAGAAGGCAAAGTCCATGCTGGAGCCACAATGTCTTTTCCCTGCACCTTGCCTGAAACACTCATATCTTTTTTGGAGATGATTTTGCTTAAGCCCTTTGAAAATAAATCATTCTCAAAAGCACTCAAGATTTCCCTGAAGACTTTGTAAGGCTTCCTGCTTCATAGCTTTCCACTCCTTTGCTGCAAGGCTAATGCATTTTAGGGATGTTTGTTCTGATGCAAAGCTAACTTATGAGTAAAAATAAACTACCAGCATTTATAATGCTGTTGGAAGGCAAAGAATGCCAAATGCTAAACTTAAATTACCAGAGTTGGTAGTTGTTCCTTAATAACCTTCTTTTTAGACAGCTTTTGCTGTCTCAGAGGAAAAATTTAGTAGGAGTGTAAAGATGAACATTCCATCACTTGAAAAACCAGCAAAATCCCGAAACCTGCAACAGCCTTACACAAAGAAAAAAATAATAATTTTATGGGATAAGATGACGGTATTCCACTTCCAGTTTGATGCACGAAACCAGAGGCGAATCATTACCATTACTCAAGTGAACTGTGTGTTTATTACTCATAAGCCATCCTGTTTACCCTTCTGTGAACACTAGGAGCTACGCTTAGCTTATTTCAGATATGCCTGTCTACACAAAGATGTTACTAGTGTTCACATAAATCAATATTTACAAAAAAATTCTTTGTATCTAGAAACAAAAACATTTTTGCATAGAATATTTAAGCTGCAAGATCAACAACTTGCTGATTAAAGAACACATCATTATCTTAGCATATATTTACTTTTGCAAAACAGTTATTTGGTTTTGAATTTTGGTCAGCAATCGGGTGAAGTGCTAGTATTTCACAGTACACACAGAACTGCAAACAGAATTTTACTTTAGACATTTATTGGAACACAATTTCATTAGAAAAAACCCACAATTCAGAAGTTCTCATATATGTTTTATAAAAATGTATGAGAGACCTAAAAACCATGGAGAGTCATAACTTCAAGTCGGCTCATTTGTTTCCGTTTTATTACAGCGCTACATGGTGGGTATCAGATTCTTCACGGAAAGTGGCATATTAAATCTTTATTCTAATCTGTTTTAGCAGAACTATATTATAGTTTAATACTATTTTTTCTGACTGATAAAGCACCATTTAAATAAGACCAAAGAGAGCTCTGAACCCCAACAGAGGCCTATCCTGAAAAAAGTCACCACACTTTCTGATAGGTAGGCTACTATATTGTATTTATTTATTGTTCTCTAGCTGAATTCACTTCTTGCTGAAGGCCACCACACAACTATAAAATGCATTGTGTATATTGACATCCTTCATTTTTGACAGATTAGGCTTTTATTTGGGGCCCTGTAATGAAGATATTGAATCTTCACAAAAACTCTTCTGTAGCTGCTTGAGTATATCTTAAGCAGTATGTTTAAAGGGTTGGGGTGTATTATGCTATAGCCTAGATATAGCAGAAATTAATTTCAGTTCTATGTCACAACACCATTCAATCCTTCTTTCTGTGGGAAGGTGGAGAGCATGAAACTCCAAAACTCCTAAGGCCTCGTCTCCTTTACAATGAGAAGAGAACTGATTTGCGTATACACTTCTGGTCTCTCTGGAAAATAGAAATTTTATGAACTGAAGAACATGTCTATCCTAACTGACTACTACACTATATATTTGGTCGTGTAAAACAAAACGACAAAACATACAGGCATGTGCTTTTTTGCTCATTTGCTCTGTCATCCAGTATTCTCAGTAAAGCTCAGCTACAATCTAATTCTTCCATCTAACTGTGCATTTTTGTCTATAGAGCCACCTGCAGATCTGCCCTTTTTGCATGTAATCAGAAACCAGCTATCAACCATCCCCTTGTGTGTTTTAAGCATGTCCCGTGAGTTCAAAGAGCTTTGTTCTGGCCTAGATTTCGAAACAGAAAAAAAAAATTACTAACTCTTTGAAAGCAACAATTATTTATCAAAAGCAGGTATACAAAAGAAATACAAAATTCATATTCACTTATTTGCTGCTAAGTATGATTGTTATACTTCAAGACTTCTGACTCAAGACTTGAGAGAGAAGAAAGTAGGCACAAGACGTATTTCTCAGTCCTCCTATGTTTGAAATAACAGCATTGCCACACAGCGTCTCTAAGGACTTAGTGTCACTGTGCAGGTTCACTCCACAAGAGCTTCAGAACTTTTCAGGAAAATATCGTAGGTCTTAATTCAAATCAACCTTCATGCAGATGAATTCTGACAGACCTAGGTAACTATTACTGCCAGTGAGACACTAAAAATATTTATTGTTATTCAAATAACTCAGAGTCATCCACTGCACCACTGTATTTCTTTGGATGGGTCTTTTCTATTGTTGTTTTCTTCTTTAAATCTCTAAAATAGCTGCAAAGTCATTAAATACAATTAATTAATTAAATCCTTTCCATCCTTCCCCTCTCCTCACCTCCCCCTGCCCCCGCTCCAGAGAGACATGGACAGTTAAAAAAATCCCCAACAAAAATATGCCAGCCTGTCCAGTCCAATACTTGTGGGAGCACAAAATTAGGTGGGAGAAACTTGGGAAAAGTTATGGTTTAGAATCTTCTCCCTATTTCCCAGAAGTAAAAAAAGTATTATAGAAATGATTTAGAAAACCCCATTAGTCTCCCCTTAGATTGCCTAGGGGTATTAGGGCTCCGGAAAGAATTTTTAAGGACTACAAAAGAAATAATTATCATCATTAACCAAAAGAACCTTAGAGAAATCAGGCTATTACTTAAGTGGAGGCACCTAACAGGTGTTCAAGCAGTCAAAGCTCCAGCTATAGCACCTGTGTTAGACATTTAAAGTAAGAAATGTGAATATCCCCATGACTTTCCCATCACTACTATTTAAATTCAAGGGAACTTGGTTATTTAATTCCTTTAAAATCCTCCAAAGATCAAATTTTAAGTTCTCTAATTAGCCAGACAACCATGACAATTTGTCAGGTTTTATTAGAACACTGTGAGGTACACTCTGGAAGTCCTTCTAGAAGACATACAATTCTTGATATCTCCTTCTAAATTAAAGCACGACTTGGTAATATGATGGCAAGGAGGCCTTGCATACAACATTGGCATGCAGGCAGGCCATTCACATCCTAGGTAACACTGTAGGATTTTTCTGTTCTGTAATGTTTTCAGATGTAGTATATTTGAAGCCTTAAGAACGAAACCTAAAAACACTCAAACACCATAATTCTGCTCTTCTGTATCAGTCGAGAGGAGGGGATAGTTATTAAAGCATGGAAGAGTTAATCAGGTAGGAAGTGGGGCAGAAACCTCACCCTGAGAGTATATGAGTCTCTAAAATTGCATTTTTCCTTAGTTCTCCATTTACAGTTTTCTTGAAAAAAGAAAACATTTGCAAATAGAAAAAGGCATCTTCACCTGTGAGAAATACATCACTTCTCAAAAGAAAAAGAACACATTAGTGTGAAATTACCCAGCTGCCTGTATAACCACTTCCTCTTTGTGGGTTGAATGTGGTAACCCAAAAACAATAGGTTGTTTATATACACTGTCCAAAGTAAAGAAAAATATGTTATTTTATGCAGTTTTTTCTTCTAATGATCCATTTTTTGTACCACTCAATTTGTAGCTTCTGCCAACTTTATCATTTTATCATTTATTCACAGACAACCACAGTATCTGCCTAACCATTTTGCAAGACAGTTACTCTTCATCTCACATTTGTAGGGAATAGGGCTTGCTTGCTAGAATGGAAATGTAAATCCTGCATGATGCTTCAAAGACTGCCGTCTCCAACTGCAAAGGTTATGGGGATGAAGCTGAGACAGAGGCTCAAGAACTAATACATTCTGTGCCCAGAAGGATCCACTGCAGTTTGTTAATCTTGCATCCTGCATAATGCAACCCATTTTTCTCATGGTTCACCCACAAGGAGACGGTCTTCCCCAATCTTAAAACAAAATGCATAGATCACTAAAAAATGGCAGTAACAAAATGGGAAATTAGGTAGAAAACTAACGTTGTTTCAGACAGATGGATGTAGTATGTCCACACAGTCCAAAAAAATTCCCAAACCCCATCCCCCCAAAACCTAAAATCTGGTCAGTGGAATAGTTAATGAAATACACACTCATCATAGCATACCTTTTCCAAAGGCATTTTTAAACCACAGTACAACACACTGTTTCAATGACAACTACAATGGGCATTCACCTTCTTGATATTCACATGATCCCCTGAGCCATATTAATATTGGAATCTTTTCAAGATACAGCAAAATCCCTTTAGTAGTCAATAAATGACATATACACAAGTTTATAACATCTGTATTAATAATATATTATATATAATTTGTATAGCACAGAACTGGATATATGATTAATATTACAATTAGAATTTGCAAATGACTGGTTTATTGATGAATTTTGCCATTGCCATGGTATGTACCAATACATATGTACCAACTCAACATTGTCTATATAAATATTTAAGTGCCATTACTAATCAATTAAACTGGCCAATCTACGTGCCAGTAATATGTTATACCGTTTTTAATATGTCAATAAGCGCAGAAAATACATAGAGAATCTTACTAGTTTCTGGGGGTTTTACCTAGAAAGGGAGTTCAATAGTTTCATGTTGAGCTCTCTAGAAAGGGATGTACCAGAAGATTCAATTATGAAGCATAAAAGGAACTTTTCCAATAGCCTATGAAGAAGAAAGCCCTTTTTGTTTCTCTGAATACTTCTTTAGTTAAAGGCAAAGGTGATATGCAAGCCCAACTACATTTCTGATTAACATTTCTCTGCCAAATTATGTGTTTAGCAAAGGCATCTCGGAAAGCAAAACTTCACATAGTTTGAAGAATTCAACCTCCAACATAAAATTAAAAAAAATTGTAATCCTACTGAATAAAGTAGGAAAAATTGAAGGGGATTTCACACTCTTTGCTGCTTAAGTCACATTTCACAGAAAGAAACTTGCTATTGAATTTCAGGTCAAGAGAATTGCCAAAGATGAGCTGCAGACAAAGAGAGATGAAGATTCTCATGTCTTCGAACTACACCAGAAACAGACATCAACTTTGGAGACAAACTGTTATGCCACTTATGGCTATAAATGTAAAAACATCAATGCTCTGGTTAATGTGGGTTGTGTGAACTTGGTAAGTAAGACTGGAATTAACTGCTACTGTAACATACATCAATACATTTTCAAGAAAATCATCTGACTTTCCAGCTTTTTCTGCTTGTCTGAACATTTGCTGATTTCCAAACAGAAAAGGAGACACTGAAGCATCATAAAATGTTATACATTTATCTGAAGTGAAATTGTCCTAAAAATCTCATATGATGTGCAGTATAAAGGATTCTTATTCAAATCACGGCTGATTCATCAAGTAAAGAATCCCAGTTTTGTGGAGTTCACTTTTTATACCTACAGCATTCACATTTGACAACTTAAAAAATAAAAGGAGTAGTTTTACAGTTTTAAAGGTCTTGGTCATTACCTCATAATTCTCATCATGAGTGAAATACGCTGGTGTTAAAAAAATAAACATTCTATTGCCAGTTGTGTTCTCAAAAAACAAGCAACTTTATGCAATGCACGACAGTGATTTTCCAGCAACAGTTTGACAGTGCATGGGCCCCGTAGTTGAAATTTTTTGCTCTAAGCTTTGTTTATAGTAGGAGTAAATAATCCAAACAAAGAGCATTCCACTATGCAGGGCTGATGGCTTTGTGATAAGGCAGAGGCTGGCACTAATGACAGAACCAGCAGTCTATTGAAGTAAAACCAGCACTCTGATAAAACTGTCTGCTGATTTATAGACCTTAAGTTGGCTTTTTAACCCTTGAATCACGAAGATCTGGACCATACAAAGGCCTGTGAAGAAAGGCACGTAAAAGAAAAAAAAAAAGAAACACCTTAAAAGAATTTTTTGAAGAAAAAATGTAGTGGCCAAGATTACTTTTATTAGTGTTTACTTTTATCTCCAGGAAATCACCTTGAAGCTGAATTTTAAATATACTGCCTTTAAGAACTTTTCCTAGCCATTAATTTTTGTATTAGACACAGAACTTCTACAAGAACATTTGAAATACAAAACCACTTAAGATCAATCCTTTCTTTATATACACAACTAAATGGGCTTGACAAAATAATGAATACTTATCTTTCAAAATTTAGAGATGATGTCAGATACAACATGATACATGGCCTTTGGCATCAGTCATATCTTCAGAACGTAAGTCCTGAGAGACTCTGGTCCTCAGGCAGATCAAAAAGATTTTCAGTTCTTCCATACAGTACATTCAGGAGTTAATTCAGTGGTTAATATTTAATAGTAAACAACCCTGAGAACTGCTGCAGCCCTTTTCCAAAGAGGTCCTAAATGCAGAAGACAGTTATGTATTTGCATATATGAATAATCACTTAATAGACAATGTTATATGATTTTCAATTCTCCCCTCAGCATTCAATACATACATAAGTAAACTCTTGCTCACAGAACTCATATGACTTCTTGTCCAGTGGACCTCTATAGTTAAATACACTTTTCACAGTCCTGTTACAATCTTAGTCTCTGAAACTGGCATTTGCCAATTCTTTTCCCAGTCTAACTGTCTAATTAGCTAGATAGACACCTGTGTTTTATATTAGATAAGAGGTAGCTTTTATATTCATAAATTGGGATTTATGGACCATGTTTGAAAGGAAAAAAAAAAGACAGAAGGATAGTTAATAAACAGTGGCACAGCATCAACGTTACCTTCCAGAAACGGAACTATGAATTTTCAGGTCATCAAACTCCAACAAGACAAAAACCCACACAAATTAAGTTCTTGAATTACAGCATCCCAGTTCCCAAAATGCAAATATGCTCATACACAGAGTAAGTACAATCTCAATTAAATCCATGTCTAGGTCTACGAAAATTTCAAGGCATCTCAAAAAACTTTCCATATTATTCAAACTGTGCAAATTAAGCATCTTTCCGGTGAGTTCAGATATCAAGACTAGAAATCATCCCAAAAAACTATAGTTTCTACAAGACCAGCACAGTTCAACATCGTACTACATCTATGCCTAACAGTTTCTTCCCTAATGCCTGAGTCATACTAGAAAGTGTCCTGGGCACCGACAGAGGATTGGCACCTCTTTCTGCAGACTTCACATAATGTTGGAGAATATCATAGGCTCCACTTGAGAAATATTTCCTTCCTGAATAGGATTTCACAGGAGAGGAAGAAATCCTGATATGTGCTTCCTTCTCATTTCCTACAAGTCTGTGCTAGACTGTCAAAACCCTGCAATGTTAATCCATGTGTTGCCAGGAATAGGAAGCTGGTGGGTTGGCCTCAGAGGCACCGTATTTTTCAGCATTGCATATAGTTCACTAAAAAGTTCAGAAGCTTTTTATTCATAGAACTTTAAATACAAATTTTTTGTATTTTAGAACACTACTTTAATGACCATTACTATTTAAACTACTAAAACCACCTTTACCAATATTTTGACCAACTAAAATGGTTTGACCTGGAGAATGTCCAAATTTTCCATTATAAAACTTCACCACCTGAAAATGCCACCTCCATTTTAAAGCCTGTTTCTGTCAGCCATCTGAGTATCTGCATAGGACAGTTAATCACTGAAATTTAATATATTAACTCCACCTATAAAAGTCTTTTTTTTTTTTTTTTGAGAAGGACACTCCTTTCAGTTTTGTTGAAAGAATAGGAACCAAATGCATTCTTTATAAAATGATCTGTCCCCTTCAAGATATGTAACTCTGACTAGGCATCACACAGAAGCTCAGCAGTCAGCAAGGCCAAGTTAGGCTTTATGATTTCTCAGTTCTTCATAATCCAATATGGCCTTTAATAAGCCAATACAGCCAAAGTCCATGAATTTATTTCAGTCCATGAACCTAGATGTTACGTAAGGTTCTACTAAATAATTTAATTTTACATAAGCATAAAATAGTTCTTTCACTAGCACATGACGACTAAGATGTATGACAGCAAACTTAAAACAATGCAAGACAAGCTATTATATAATTTAAAAGTTATCTTCTGTGGATTTATAAGTCCAACTATTAAATACAGAACCTAACTGCAAAGCCTCTATGAAAGTAACTTTTGATGTTCAAAAAATTATAAACGAGGATTTTGTCATCAAGCTGATGTGCTGCTCCAAAAAATCAGTGCAAAACATTTTTAATAGAGGGAATTTTCTTGGCTTCTAAGCTTTGGTACCTCAAAACCACTATGCTCAGCTTCTATTAAATCCTCAAAACCCAAAAATGCTATTAGATAGCCAAAGACCACACACAATTTGAGGTGTACCAGTTTAATTTAAGTGAAGAACTAGGGAAAAAGAATAACATCTGATAAATTTGCTACTGTATAAATAATTATTTTAGTAACATCTTATTTTGCTCTGACATACCAAAAATAAAGGCATAGGACAGACTTTCACATAAACAGAAATATTGCTGTTTAGTTCTGCACTAAGAAAGAAACTTCTTTCTGTCTTTCTTTAAGTAAAAAATTAATGGAGACCTGAAAGGAATGATAACCTGTCAATTTCTTGTAGTGATTGTAATGAAATACTCCTGTAACAGTGATTTAAAAAGTATATATATAAAAAAAGGGCTATAGAGAGAAAATAGCAAAAAAACAACAGTAGCAACCTAATGTTAAGTACTTAAAAGGACTGTTTGTGCCCAGTACTTCGGAAGAAACTGTTTAGGAACAGTTCATCCATGTGAAAGCCCATGTCATATAAGGCTACAAAGGTCAGTGAGACCTCTGGTGATCAACTCAGTAAGTACGAGCCACACATGCTAGGCTGTCTTGAAGTAAAACTAAGGTAGACACTACAAATCCCATAATTTATATGAAGGAATATAGCAAGGAACACCCAGCTTGTTTTGTTATAATACCTCTACCACACTTTCTTACCACTGCTTTCAGAGTACTCTCCTAAACTCTTCAATAACTTGCAAAGTAAACAGTTTTCAGAGACTTACCATATTGTGAAATAAAAAATGCTAGCTCTGACCCTTAACTGATACAAGGAGTAATAGCTATGATTTTGAAAGTGATCATATTAAAGATCTTGACAACTTCCTGTTACAAACATCTATTTCATTTTGCCTGCCTTGAACGTGTTCATGCCGAGCATCTGGCCTCAGCTAAGTGTCGGTTTCAGACTGATTAGTAATAACTACTTCAGTAGTTGAAGCACTAGTAGAACGTTCAGTATCAATAGTTAATTTATTTCTGATTATTGATTGAACATCTTACATGAACTTTGCCGGGATGATCCTTGTGGCACCTGTGAAAATTAGCTCAAGTATCATCAAGCCAGGACATCAGCCTGTTTGCACACAATTTGCAGCAATATGTTAGATCTCCAGAGACATATTCTCTAAAGCTTCAGTCTGAATGGAAGGTGCAACAGCCTGATGTGGCTGGGGTTGAAGGGACAGTTTGAAAATGTTCCTCATTATAGTCAGGATGAGGAACTGATGATTGCAAGAGCAAAGAGATCTTGGCAAATACAGAGATCAAGAGTCAGACTAACATCTCTGTCAGGGAGAAAATAGGGACTGGAACAGTGAATTAATGATGGGGATGGTGAATTCAGTTGAAGATTCAGTGTGTGGTTTGCACCATTAACAGGACAGAGAAGGTGCCAGAGACAGGAGAAAGACAAAGCTCAAATGGTACAAAACCTCTGTGGCTCTGAAGATACCTGCTATACCAATGTATCATGAGGACATGAATTTCTTTTATCTTCCTTTAAAAAAGGTAACATCTTTATTAAGGTGTTGATAATCCTGCACAAGCATGCACTCAGTCATGGCATTTCCCCTTGTAAGGCTCTTGGTGCAACTTCAAGCTGTTCTGCTGTGATTGCTCCTTTCTTTGTGATTCAGGTAAATACTTCCTTATGGCTGAGAAATTTTGGGATGAAGTGAAGTATTTAGAGGAGCTTTCCTCTTTCCTAATACCTGCAACATGAAGAACCTGGTGGGCTAGACTCCTGCTCACATCAGTACAGAAAATGTGGCATTTCTAGATCATGACTCAAACTATTGTTTTATACATCATGCAGGATAACAGAAATCTCAGTACAGAAGGACTGTCTTCCCTGACAGGAAAAGAATTCTGTGTGATCAGTCCCATGTGGAGGGACTATCACATACACCTCCAGAGTCAGAAGGGACTAAAATATTTCTCTTTTGTAAGGTATCTTTTACAATTCTCTTCAGCATCATACAGAGTGGAAAGAGAGAATGGAGAAAGAGTTCCAGCTATGACGAATCAGAGTTGTCGTCCTGAGATAAAAAAAGAAAAGCTTTAGAGTGCTGCAGAGTTATTGAAGAGACCTGGAGCTCCGAGAATGGTGAAAGAGACCGCTTCTCCTCCTTAGACTGATATAAAGGGGGGGAGAGGTATTTCTGTAAATACATAGTACTTTTACTTGAGTAGAATTATTGTAAATGTAGTTCTTTAGTAGTTTTTATTTTGCTAGTAATAAATGTTCAAATTATTTTCCCAAATCAGGTCTCTTTTGTCTGTATAAACCTTCTCTCAACTTATAGTAATTGCGTGGGGGGTGACAGCAAATTGACCCAGAGCAAAACCACGACAATAAGCTGGGGCTAAATTTATTTGTTAGGTGAAACACTTTTATTATAAATGAAATAAAGTAAGAAGTCCTGATTTTTCAGCCTTCACTTAGAATAATAATTAGTTGAAGCTTCCTCCTAGTCTTTGTGTATTGTATCTCTTATCTTTTTTTAAATTATCTGGCGATGCTCACCACACTGGTGCTATGCTACTAATGAGCTCATTATTTAACCTACAAAAATACTCTCAAGAACTTACACCTCCCTTTTTCTTTCTTAGCCAAGCTGTCAACCAATCCCTCTTCTCCCCTTTGAACCCTCTTCTTCTTTTCCAGAAGCAAAAACTTCAGATGAAACTATGGAAGAGCAACCTTCTAATGTTAAAAAGAATGGTGGTAAAAATAATGCAGATTTGGGTCCATGGTTCTCCTTAGGCAGAAGAATATCTTTAATTCTGAAGAGGAAAAGGAATTTGGCTAATAGGCATCTTTGGGTATATTTAACTCATTTTCGAGGTCTGGTGAGGAGTCTTGATCCCAAGTCTAAGTAAAAATGGAATATTTTCACTAATGTTTTCTCTCAGTTTTAACAAATGTGTGTATCCTAGTGAAAACTTCTTCTATAGAAAAACTACTAAATTTAATCTTGCACTCCTGTAGTTCTCCACATATATATCATAAACTGTGAAAAGAAATAAATATTTGCAAACTCTTCTGGGAAGGCACTTGGGGCTGCCAGTGCATCGGAGAGGTACAAAACATATCATATAATAATGCCAGTTCTAAATCAAATAACCCTTTCCATTTCCCGCCTTTGTTTTTCCTTTCTCTTTTTACTGAATAATTACACTGGACAAGCAGTTGACACTCTAGGATTGAACTGAAAAATCAGTTAATCAATACAACCATTTCACTTCTTCAGGTTTGATATGTGGATCACTCAACAGCTCTGCTCCTTACCAAAGGTAGCTCCAAACATCTCCAGCAATGCTCTCTTTCAGTGAACACAATAGCCAGCACCCTCAGGATGCTGTTTCCAGATTGTTGCAGAAGTGAATAAGACAAGATAGGAGTAAAGTAAAAGACCTGTACCCTGTTCACTTATTCTTTTCCTCCTCTTCTGGGAGGAAGGCAGACCAACAAGAACAAACCTCTCTTCTTCAATGTCCTTCTTCACAAACTAGCATTAAAAAGAAAAACCAAAACAAAAAGATGGTGGTAAAGCAGGAAAAATGGACTATGCAGGTTGATGATTACAGGCAACGACAGTAAAAAATACAGAAAAGCTTCACTAGAGACTGAAAAGAGCTAAACCAGTGACAAGATAAGAGATTATCAGAGAGCACAAGATAAGAAAAAAAGGCTAATAAGTGCTTTGGTAAGTGGTGGTGGGAAATCAGCTAGGAGATGGTGTCATGGCCCTCAGAATCTCAAATTTTTCAGTTTTGTATGCTGGGCTGAAGATCTTACAGAGAACTGTTTGACTCATTAGGTCCAGACTTGGCTAGACTGTGGAAGCTTTCTTTTTAAAAAAAGCTTCAAGATTTTCAATCCTGAAAACAATCTCAATTTTATAATCAAAGCTTTGTTTTCCCAAGTCAAGGTTTATGTATTCATTTTTTTTAAAAAAAAGGAAAAGGGTGAAAAGTGTCAATTCTGGCCACTGTAGGAAACTATTTTCTGAATTGAAGCATGGAACTTTTTTGAGGGTCACTTTCCACAATTAGAAGAGACTGAAACAGAAAGTCATGTGCAAAGCCTAACTACGTCATCATGTGGCCAAATAAGCTTTATTCTCATCTTGCAGTGATTAATGGAACTTGATTGATTTCAGGAACTCTTCTCTTTCGCACTGGAACAACTACTATTGTTTATTCTGAATCAAAACAAAGCCAAGAAATTCTTACGCTGAGATGCCTGAGTTGACTCCTACTATATGCCACAAAGTAATTCAGTTCCTCTGTACTGATTTGGATCTCTGTTGGTTCAGCATAAGGTCAGGTATATCAGAAGACAATAAAATGTAAAATCAACTTATAGTTGGAAACAAGATCTTCACTCCCCAGAATATTTTTAAGCCCTTTTTAAGCGGTCTTCTTAAGATCTGTTCCAATGGCACTGGAAAAGATTTAGCAATTTCAGCAGAATGCACTGTCTGGATTTTCTGTTACAGTGACATTTGACTGATTTACATTCTTCTTTTGGCTTTTGCTCTAACCAGAACTTTTATTATGAGACCTTTATTCTGGATGGCCTCCAAGGTACTATATACCTTCCACACCACTACCTCAAATACATGCCAACTGACTTCTGTGCTAATTCCTGGATTTGAAATTTCCTTTCCTCTACAAAGTTCCAATTAAAAAGCAAAGTATTTATAACTCTTTAGGTACTCTGGATCTAAACTGGGTCTCTAACTTTTATTCTGAGGAAGATGTTGCAGCCTGTTTTCTGCTCTCAGGAAGGCACAGTAAAAATATTCCCTACAAGTGTGTAGTGAGGAAGGCAGAAAAACCAGGAATGCATGAAATGGAGTACTGCTATCAGAAGCAGCTATTTTCAGAATTCTTATGTCAACAAGACCAGTAAACAAGCGTTAATATTTCTAGTGGAAGGAGTATCTGTGGGGAATTCAATGTAGTTAGCTGCACAGAGCAAAGAATCAGATCGGAGAGGGAATTGTGTCAGCTCTGGCATGTCGGCAGTATGTGGCTGTCAGAAGTGTGAAATGGAGCTGCTTCAAAGCTGAGTAGGCTGTGACCTGAATGCTGCACATCCATGCACTCAGTGTGAGAGGATCAATGACAGCATTTTCTGGGCTCTAGTCATCCCCTCTTCTAATGAAAGCAGTCCTGAAAGGCATAATGCAGGGCCTCTAGGCAGCCTACAGCCTAGCATTAGCTGAGTTTGTTATAAGCTTGGCTGGCGAGTGCACTAAGTACCAAAGACCCCCTCCTCTGTTGCCCTATCCCACCAACTCCCCCTGGCTGTCTGTTTAGTGTCACTCAGCTGGGACGGATCCTTTTAAAGATCTGACGCTTAGCAAGGACTCAGAGGTGTCTGGAACGCCTGCCTCTAATCATAAAAACCACAGCTGGCAATGATGTGGTTGAGGAAAAAAAATCACCTTGATCCAGCAGCACACATTCCCTTTGATGTTTCTGCAGTGAGTTCACTGCCCAGAGAAAAAGGTACTGCTTTAAAAAAAAAGTCAGGCTTGACATTCTCAAATCATAACCATATGACTCTCAATTCCAAGCTTAAAAAACCCCACAACCCAATCCCAGGAAAACACAACATTTTGTTCTGAGAAACTCGGGGAAGAAGCATCTGACAATGATAACATAAAACAGGTTTGGAAGATAATGGCAGTTTGAGAAGAAAACACTTCCAAAAAAATTCAGACTGCCACTACCAAAAATGGAAGAAGCCTTCTGCCAAAGATTGCAAACTGTGGTGACCTCAAGCAAGAGACTGTAGCTGATTCAAGGGAAAAATGAAACTTTTCAAAGACAACATTGCTTGTGCTCTGCCACTGTTTATAAGTGCCTTATGCCCTCTTGCCTTTCGGGGTGGCCGGGTAAACACAAGAGCTATTCTGTACTTTTCAGTCCTCTGCCACAAATTTCTGTTAAATATTCAACCCTGTGAGCAAGATTTTAATTTTTTTTTTTTAACCCAGTGAGATTTCAAAGAAGATTATGAATTCACCGCAAAAAGCTTATTATTTATTGTTGTGGTTTTTTTACAGCTGTCCCTGTGTTTCATATACGGTTATCAGATATCCAAATGACCTGTTTATTGTTGTACTGATTAGATTTCTTGATAGAAAAACTACACTATTCTTCTTGCATTGATTTCTTTCTAGACACAGAGTGCTATATATACCATTTGCTAAAACCTGGGAAAACTGTTAACTTTGTCCTCTGACACATTCGTGCTATTGCTTCCTTATGCTATGCCATGATATACTAACACAGGTAAAGCGCCTCATTTAAACAATCTTAACACAATATACAGTCTAATTTTATTTTCATTATTCACGGCAAGGGAGCAATACAATTAGTAATTATTTCCAAAGCTATATGAAGAAAATGGCATACTGGACACAATAATACAGAGGCATATCTGTTAGGGACAAAAAGAAAAATTTGGAACTAATTTTGAAAGACGTCTTGAAAAATGGATCTTCAGAATATGCCCCTATTTGCACATTTAAATACCTAGCATTTTTACATGTAAACTGAACAGCTGGCATGGAAACAATTGCAAACAGCAATTTAGGGGTATTCAAGTACGTTTTTTTTCCTTTCTGGACATTCTTCTTCTAATGTCCTTTTTTAGGATTTCATATTATTCACAAGGTTTATTTTCTTCTCTAGATAAAAAGGCCAATTACATCCCCTCAGAATCAAAAACAATATTAGCAGACATTCCCTAATAAGAAAACTAAAGACAACTGCAGAGTTTCATTATTTTTGGTATTAAAATGCACTATTTGTTTCTGTGGCTCAAACTAATCAGAGCCATCCTGAGACAACTAAAGCAGAGTAGTGTCATACCTTATACAAAAAACAGAGCTTAAGAGTGAGCGTAAATTGAACTACCATGTCATGGCTGGAAAATCTGGGAGCTGTATTCCAAACCTATGTGAGGTTTCTCAGGCTGTTTGTGCTGACAGCCTTTCTTGCAATTCCCTCAAATGTTGCAGATTCAGATAAGATTTAGATTTATGAGGTTTATGTGCTGTTCTACAGTGGCACACATGTTTGTCTGTACGCGAAGGAGAGGGAGGCTAACTCAGCTGGGTTATGAAACACCAATGATTTACATACCCCTATATGGCAATTTTTCCCTTTTACTGTATGTAAGCAAAATACAATTAAATAATAGCCAAGATCTGCAGCCCTAGTAACACTTTAAAGGATCTTAAAAGGATCTCTTTCATTTCCATGTGCATTGATCTCTTATTTTCAACCATCAAGAATTAAAATCAGTACCAGAAAACTGTTACTAAGGTACTGTCATAACCATGGGTTAATTAATTTAAAAAAAAAATAAAATTTCCTCAAGCCTTGTGAAGAGCTATAGATTTTATTGCAATGGCAGTAAATACCTCCACGTATGCAAGCATTCAGGAGGTGAGAGTCCAGATACGCATCCCATTCTTCAACGAAAAATCAGAGACATCCATTCAGTCCGTTCCCCTGTTGCAGTTTCTTTATGAATAATTCTAAACTTACTGGCAAAGTCTATCATAATTCCTCATTTTGTCCTATGCTTACATTACTCTGGAACATCACAGAATGAAAATGATGAGGAAACAGTCTAATCATTAATATGGTTTTACCATAAGGAATTTTTTTTTCCTCCCAGATTTTAATACGAAAAAATCCGTGTGGAAATGCTACTTATCAGAAACATTCCCCCAATGAGAAGCATAAGAGAATTCTGTAATATATTTCCTCTAGCTTCATTTTACAGATAACATTTAAAAGTGTTTTACTGATTACATATTCTCACATAATGACTAGAGGAAAAAAAGAAAACCAAAAAACACAACAACCTTAAAAAAAAAGGCAAACACCTTCCTGGTCATAAATGGATGTACTTCAAGGAAGTCTGAAAAATTAGTCCATTATGGTCTTAGTTCAACCAGATACAGAGCACTGTCATCTAAGAGAAGAAAAAGAAAAAAAGTTTGGTTCTAGAAGGTGTTTTTCATGCTTATATGGCAATGAAATATAACTGAGCTTGATGACATGTGAAATACCATATGACTGCGCCTAAAATGCATGTGGCCTCCACCTGCTGCACTGGACTGCACCAACGTTCAGTTCATCTTACCAGCACCTAACACTGACACATTGCTTTACTGCTGTGTTATAAAATATGGCACATTGCCTCATAAAAGGAAGCTACTTTAATTCATATTCACCAAAAATGTACATCATGATTACTTGTTTTGCTAAATGTCTTAGATTCCATGTAAGTGGCAGGCCCAGTACGGAAAACATCAAACCTGTGCAAAACTCAGGACAAGTTTAGTGGTTCAGTCAGGAAGCAAATGCTTTAGAGCACTTAAAAGGCTGGAGTTCGAGGATGCCTTCAGCCCTTCACTCCTAAACCAGCCCAAAGCTGCCTTCGGACAGCTCACTCTCAATATGACAGAGTAGGTAACACCTCACACCAACTCTGTAGTGACCCCTCCAGATGAATCAGGAGAGAAACTGACAAGCTACAACTGCATTCTCTGACGAAGGGAGGCTGGCTAGCCAGGATGAGACACAAGTTGAACAGCAGTCCTCAGGGATCCAAAAGCTTATGTTTCCTGCACCATTCCCCCTTTAAAGAGTGCAACAACTTCTGTCAAGTTAAAGACCTAAAGATCTTTCATTTATTTTATTTTTATGTAATGTAAATCTAAACTTAATTTAAAATTCATTGCATAAGTGATTATAAACCATTTAACTTGGGCATAACCATAAATTCCTGACACTGAAGTCTGATTTGTGCAGATCCTTACTCACAAGAAGCTCTCTGTTTACTAATCACACCACTTTTCATGTGGAGGAGGAACAGTTTCAGAGGTAGAACAGAAACCACACCACTGTAGCACTCCCTCCACAACTTCTTTTTTGTTTCTCTTACTTTTGAAATTAACTGCCTTCAATTGCTTTGTTTCTTTGCTGATTTTGGCAGCCCCACTGGGAACTTAATTCTTGTGCACCGATAGTTTTCATATCACTTTCCAAAATTTCATTGTTCACGTTCATTCTATGGCTTCTGCAGTACATGATTTCTGCCTGCAGAGAATGGCCTCACCAAGTGGGCACTGGAGTAGTTTATGCTTTATGAAGTTTTGCCAAGTCTTTGCTTTTTGGATGTTGTGTTTTGGTTTTTGTTGGTTTGTTGTTGGTTTTTTTGTGTGTGGGGGGGTTTGTTTTTTTGTTGTTTTTGTTTGTTTGTTTTGTTTTTGTTTGGTTTGGTTTGGTTTAGGGGTTTTTTATGTGGGTTTTTTTCCCCAAGAGGTGATTGAAAACAGAGAGAAAAAGCCTGATTCTCTTTTCTTTCCTTCCCCGCCTCCCCCCCCCCCTTTTGATACTCTTATTCTGAGAACATGTATGACAATACCTCTTGGAAAATTTCTCCTGTCCAATAACATGCTCAAAGTACTCCTTTGCCAGAGGCATTCACTCATTATATAAATCAAATAAGCATACAAAAACAGACAAAAACTGACTGGTAATGCCCAG
>JAYRBT010000093.1:40105634-40128412 GCA_036023395.1 Myiotriccus ornatus | reverse complement strand
GTTGTCCTCAGGACAACCTGTCTTACAGTTGAAAACTGAGTTAAAGAAGGTGTTAAATACCTCAGCCTTTTCCTCATCTTTAGTGACTGTGTTCCCCCCCATGTCCAACAAAGAGTGGAGGTTTTCCTTCTCCCTCTTTGTTGCTATTGATGTATTTGTAGAAGCACTTCTTGTTATCCCTAACAGAAGTGACTAGATTAAGTTGTGCCTTTGTCTCTCTAATTTTCTTTCTACATGACCTAATTATATTCCTAAACTCTTCATGAGTAGCCAGACCTTTTTTTCCGTAGTCAGTAAGCTCTCTTTTTCCCCCTAATTTCCTTCAAAATCTCCCTGTGCAGCCAGGCTGGCCATCATCCCTGCTGGTTTGCCTTTTGGCACACTGGGACAGCCTGATCCTGTGCATTCAAGACTTGCTTCTTGAAGCATGTCCATTCCTCCTGGACCCCTTTGTTTTCAAGGGCTGTTTCCCCAGTCTGCTTCTGAACCAGTCTTCTGCGTAGGCCAAAATCTGCCCTCTGGAAGTCCAGGGTAGAAGTTTTATTGATGGCCCCCTTTGCATCCCTGAATACTGAAAACACTATTACTTCATGGTCATTGCGCCCAAGACGGCCTCCGACCACCACATCTCCCACCAGCCCCTCTCTGTTTATGAACAGCAGGTCTGGTGGGGCCCCATCCCTGGTAGGCTCATTTACCAGCTGGAGCAGGAAATTCCACTCCAGGAATCTCCTAGACTGCCTCTTCTCCACTGTGTGGAGTTCCCAGCAGACATCTGGCAGGTGAAAGTCTCCCACAAGGAGAAGGGCTGGTGATTTTGAGACGTCCACCAGCTGCTTGTAGAATAATTCATCACCCTCCTCATCCTGATAGGGTGGTCTGTAACAGACTCCCACCAGGATGTCAGCCTTGTTGGCCTTCCCGATTCTGATCCAGAGACACTCAACCTTATTGTTACTGACCTTGAGTTCTACAGAGTCAAGAGACTCTCTAACATACAGAGCCACCCCTCCACCTCTACTGCCTGTCCCTTCTGAAGAGCTTGTAGCCATCCATGGCAGCACTCCAGTCATTCAAGTCATCCCACCACGTTTTTGTGATGGCGACTACATCATAGCCTTCCTGCTGCACAATGGCTTCCAGCTCCTCCTGTTTGTTGCCCATGCTGCGTGCATTAGTGTACATGCACTTCAGCTGGGCTGCTGATTCCACTTCTCTTACTTTCCACCCTTAGGCTCATCTCTGGAGAGCCTGGTTTCAACTCTTCTGCCTTCAAACCTAGTTAAAGCCCTCCTGATCCAGCCTCGACAACTTACGGGCTAGATTCCTTTTGCCTTTGCAATTATATATATTATGCCTAACTATTAATCACATTTAGTAAACAGCAGATTTCTAATGTTATCTGTTAGATATGATGCATATTTTTTAACATGTATTCCTTTGCAAATCATATTTATCCCTCTTGATCAGTAACATTCAGAATGTACTAATCTAAAGTATGATGCAATATGTATGTAACGCCATTACAGTATGTATCTCTGTAGATAGCTCTCATAAATCTACCTTAATTATATATATCTAATATCTATAAATACATATAAACATATATTTCTATCATATGTACATAAATATCCACTGTATGAATATCATGGATGTATACATGGATGTCAATTTTAGACCGGTAATAGGAAAAAGGGATTCTGTTGCATTTGAACACATGTAACCATTAACTTTTACAAAACAGATACCTGAGAGAATCCTAAAAACATTAAAGAACTCCATTCAGTATATATTCTACCAAGAATCAAAAGATCTCATTATTAAAGTAGTTATCTTTTTAGTTCTCTTTCTCTAGGACTGTTCTACAATTCAGCACACTTTTCTGTGAAAATCTGTGTATAGACCATTTAAGAATATGAGCACAGAATGCAAAGACTTTCATAGAATCACATAAAGCTAATTTACTTCTTTCACACAAAGGACACAAACTGAAGAGTCAGAATTCCTCAGATCAGGAATAAAGAATCCCATATTTTCTGTAAAGTGCCAAGCACATTATTATTGCCTAAGAAAATAAAGAAATAAATCAGAAACTACAATTTTCAAAGTTTTTCAAGCACGTCCACTTCAATAACTGGATGACTTCTAGATGATGCAGAGCTCCTACAAAGTCAGTAGCAATTAAAAAATTCAGAAGTGTGTAGTAGTATTAATCAGAAATAGTCTTACAAAGTGTAATAAATTACTTTGGAACCTAAAAGATGATGAAATTTTTTAGATAAGCAACCATATACATTTATGACCATATTCATTAAGCAAACCTGTCCATTTTTTGTTTACTTATGTTTTGTTTACCTATTTCAACCAACCTACATGTAACACTTTATTTAAAGCTACCTTTCTAAAATAGCCTTTTCTTCTGCTTATACATTACACTGTACAGATACTTTCCATTACTACCATGATCACAACCCCTTTTCATCCATACCTTACATCTTTCTAAAGAAGAAAAGAAAAGATGAAGGAACTATTGGTTAGTATCTTAGTTTCTTAAGTCAAACAGCAGTCAAACAACTGCCCTTAATGAGCAAACTATGCTTGCAGCTAGCTAAGCTCAGTATTTGCAGTATTCAAGATATTTCCTACAATAAGCATAAGCAAGTACATATAAATACTATGGTATGAAAGAACCTGTATTTTTTTAGCTTACGAGAAATTGAGTCTTTTATTTTGCCAGCACCATCATTACTCTTCAACATGCCAGTATTTACTACATTTCCTTGTACCTCTTGGGGCACACCATCACTACATCCATACAACAACAACAAAAAAATCAGTTACACTGGGTTTGGAAACATGCTTTGCTTTATTTCTTACCTGAAGAATGTACCCTCGAACATAGTCTCGAAGTGTCCAGCCTAAGCCATGTAGAATATGCAGCACCTCCTCTTGCTTCAGTACACTGAAGAGTCGATCAAGCAGTATCTTCAGTCTCACAGGCACAGCCTGAGTGCCGTAGAGCATCAGGCTGCTGATGTCAAACACAACGTTGGACTGCACAATCTCCACTTGGGTTGGGTGATAGAGATGCTGAGTACTAAGTTTGTCCAAAGCTGAAAGAAAAGGGTCAAACATAAGTAAAGAGCAAAGGAAAGTCAAGAAAACAACCCCAAAGAGTCATGTATACACCCCGTATTTGGCAGATGAACTAATTCTCCAGAGAAATATCACCTGGATGATTCATAGAATCACAGCATCATTTGGGTTGGAAGGGAGCTTTAAATGCCATCTAGTCCAAATCCCCTGCCATGGGCAGGGACATCATCAACTAGACCAGGTTGCTCAAAGCCCCATCCAATCTCACCTTGAATATTTCCATGGATGGGGCATCTACAACCTCACTGGGCAACCTGTTCCAGTGTCTCACCACCCTCACTGTAAAAAATTTCTCCTTTACATCTAATCTAAATCTACTCTCTTTCAGCTTAAAGCCATTACCCCTTGTCCTGTCACTGCATGTCCTTGTCAGAAGTCCCTCTTCAGGTTTTTTGTAGGTCCCCTATCAGTACTGAAAGGCTGCAACAAGGTGACCCTGGAGCCTTGCCCAAGTTTCTTTTCAACTCTTCCCCAGGCTGAAGAACCCCAACTCTCTCAGCCTCACAGGAGAGGTGCTCCATCCTTCTGATCATCTTGGTGGCCCTCCTCTCAACTCACTCCAACAGGTCCATGTCTGGGGACCCCAGAGATGGATGCAGTTCTCCAGGTGAGGACTCAATAGAACGAAGGGGCAGAATCACCTACCATACCCTGCTAGCCATTTTGATGCAGCCCAGGATAACATCAGCTTTCTGGGCTGCAAGTGCACATTGCTGGGTCATGTCCAGTTTTTTATCCATTCAAGTCCCCCGAGTCCTTCTCTGAAGGGCTGCTCTCAGTGAGTTCATCTCACAGTCTGTACTCGTGTCTGGGATTGCCGCAACCCAGGTACAGGACTTTGCACTTGGCTTTGCTGAACTTCATGAAGTTCCCATGGGCCCACTTCCTCAAGCTTATCCAGGTCCCTCTGGTTGGCATACTATCCTTCAACCACACCACTCAGTCTGGTGTCATGTGCATATCTGCCGATATTCTTACTGTGTCATTAATGAAGGTATTAAACATTATTTGTCCCAATATGGACCCCTGACTCATCACTCCTCATTGCTGACCCCACTCATCTCTAAGGGTGCAGTCCAAAACAGGACTTTCACAGATGCAGTCCAAAACAGGACAAGTTTCCAAAGGTCACAAATAATTTTTAATTCCTAAGGCAAAAGATTGCTCAGCTGAGAGATGATCAAGACTGAAGCTATGCAGAACTGACAAAGACTGTTAAAAGTTTGATACTTAATCTATAGTTAAAAAAGAAAAGATACACCCTAAACCCCCGTTTTTAAATATGTTAAAAGTAAATCCCCTGATGTACCATGAATTTCATAATGAATTCACTACAACTTGAGGTGGTTAGTTTTTTTCACCTCCCACAAATTTAGAGATAAGGCGAAGGAAAGTTTGCAGGATAAAGGTAGTTCTTACGCTCTTGTGAAGTAAGATGGAATTGCTTATGACATCACACATTCCACTGACTACCAATGTTTAAATTTAATTTTATTTCTATTTTATGGACTATGTTGCAGCACCTAAGCTACTCACTACTGTTTTAAGAAAAATTCCCGAGCATTTAGAATAATCTTATAGGCACTTCTTGCCTTGTACTTCAGTTTCTTCTTGGTTTATGGTCACTAGAGAGTTCACGTACTCTTGATAAATTGCTTTCGTACATACAGAGCGCAAAGGCCCTTATCATTTACTCGCTGGCTTCATTCAACACATTTACTCCAAGGACTACATTGTCAAAGAGTTCTGGTTTCCTCATACTTCATTTCTTGCAACTGATTTTTCTGATCATCCCTATTCTAGTGGCTAAGTCAACTTTGAATAAATAGCTTTAATATTAATTTAACATTCAAACAAGATAAGGAATTGGCAAGCCTAGCGACTGCAGTCCTGTGTCTCTCCACAGGACATTTATACTGAAGAATGTGAAGGCTGGGATTTTTTCTTCCGAAAGCTCTTCTTCTGAAGTACTTTGGCTATATAGGCTTCATGATGTGGGATTGATTTATTTACAAGGTCTAATGAATGGGATTTTTCTAAGATGGTTTTTTTGCTTATACCATATCAGATGTGTCCTCAAAGTTCTCAGTGAGAAAAGCCAAGAAAATTGATTATGTTACTTTGTAGGTTGTGCTGCATATGTGTTGTTATGTATGTATGTGTAGATGGGGGACAGAGCAACCATTTGGAAGGAGTAAATAAAATTCATTGTTTTTTAATAGATACAACACCTTCTACCAGACTATTGAAATTATTGAGTGGATCTGTATCACTCTGAGCTTTCCACCTTCAGTCTTACTGAATGAGCATAGGGTCCAAAATGTTAACTGGCTTCTCCAAGTTTACACAAATTCAGACCAGAGCCAAGAGATGAATGGATATTTTCCAAATACTCAGTGCTTTTTAATCGCTGCATCATACTATATTTCTAATATATCTAATATATAATATCTAATATTTACTTAAAAGTAAATATTATGCCCACACAGTGAGGAAAAACAAGTTCTTCCAGCCAAAGAAGACTTGTCTTGCTGAAGACTTTAAGGTCATTATTCTCCTGTGATCTAAGTCAGAATGACTGTAAGACATTTTTATCTGAAGACTATTGGGTGGATTACAAAACTAATAGCTAGAATGAGATTACAAAACTCTGTGGACATATACCCATTTCATGTAGTGTGACCACTCTGAGGATAATAGCTTTGGAAAGGCTGAGATGGAATAGAAGTCAACAAGAAATAAAAAAAGACCTTTCAAATTACTAAGCACAATATTTGACCAGTGGACAGAAATTTCTTCAAGATAACCTATACCAGTACATTCAACTGCAATATTTGTTTTCAAGCAGTATTATCTAAAGACATCTCCTTCTCAAAACACATGCATGAATAAAAATTAGTACCATGCTAGAATAACATTACAAATGACAGTGAAATTATCTCCAATTTTGATTTGTGGCCTTATTCTGTATATTATGTAATAAACAAATAAGCAGTGAAGTTTATCCTTTTGAAATACAACTCAGGATATGCACTGTGTAATTTATAACACAGCAAAGCATATACTATTGCATGAAAGCATAAGAACATTTGCAAGCTAAAGACAGACCTCGAACAACACGAAAAGAAAAAAAGGTTGTAAATGAAAAGAAAGGAAACATGGTTGTGTCCATATGAGAAACAATAGAATCATAACAATCTGAAATTCTTTCAAACCATTGACTACTCATACCCCTTCAACTTGTCATGGGAATGAAAAATTTCACTCCAATTTGTAATTTATAAAAATTTTCATGTTTCTTTAAAAGACACTGCTAAGGAGAATTTTGTCACTCCTCTGGTACCCTTTGTGAACTAATGTCAGTGTTCTAGGTGTATTCAAGAGGCCATTCATGTTGATAGATACTTTTTCAGGTAAGACATTAGAAAGGACCTTTCTCATTGTTTTTCCTGTAAGAGTATTAGCTTTCTGATTTTTGCCAAATATCAGAGTAGATAGTTGTATTCTGCTGTTCTGAATTGCTCACATGATTTCATGTGGATAATGCACTCCTCATCATATTCTGTTCTAAACTATTTTTTAAATTTATACACACTAATGAACAATGCCCTGTTTCACAAGTGAATACACTGAATAGTATCTGCAGCAGTGTATGATTTCTTAAGTGCTTTGGAGGCTTCAAGATTAAATATGATATATAAAAGAATGTGTTTTGTCATATCTGGAAAATGACATAAACAGATGTGTCATTATTAAGAAGTTATCAGTGACTGAACATCATAAAGCACACATTAAAAGTCCATTCCTTTTGCAACGTGAGGTATTACTCAGATTTTGTACAGTTTCAGTGGGATCAAAAGTTCACACATAAAAGTTTTAACATGTTTGTGACATTTTGGTTGTAACCTGCACGATCTTTTTCAAAAACATGACTATGACGGGATCAGGTATGTGCTTGAACTAAGAAAGATACTTTTCTTAACATCCCAATTTAATCCTTAGCACTGTCTTGATAGTCTGATATTCTTTAATTCAATATAAGTGGAAAGGTGTTCTCTGATATAGGAAGAAGAGATCTAATGAATCTTAAAATCACATATTTGCTGAGCAATCAACATTTTCATGGAATGGCCTAAAAAGACCCTTGTGTTTTACTCTGACAACACTCACTCGAGTAATATTTCTGTGGTGAATTGTGAATTCTAAATTTCAAGTACTTGTTTCAGAAATTTCTACTATTAAAAAAGGGAGGCCAAAAAAGATTATGAAGAAATAGAAGACATTACAGAAGACTGCCTTCAACATCCAAAAATTACTAACTGGATAATCAGTATAGGAATTAGGGACCTTTCAGTAATGTTTTTCCAGTTCTGAAGTATCAAGTACGCACCATAATAGTTTAGAATATTTCAGTTGGAAGTGACCTGTAATGATTATCTAGCCCAACTGCCTGACCACTGCAGGGCTGCTCATCATTTATAGCATATTAAGAGGCATTTTCCAAATGCCTCTTAAGCAGGGAGAGTCTTGGAGCATCGACCTCCTCTCTAGGAAGTCTGTGGTTTGACCACCCTCTTTGTAAATAAATGCTTCCTAATGCCAAGCCTGAACAACCCCATGTTGTCTTATTCACTCTTTACCTTCTGGAATAGTAAACAAAATCCCCAAGATTTTAGAGAGAATCTGCTCAGTATAATATGAATTGTAAAGAGAACTTCGAAGTTATTTCAGTATCGATCTTCACATTACAGCCTGCAGTATTCCTATTATGCAAAATTCCAGCAAAAAAAAACTTTGGACCTATTCGCAATATATCAACGAATAAACTTTTGTGTTCCATTTGTAGTTTGATTTTTTTTTTCTCCTGTAAAATAGCGAGGGGAAATCTACGTCATCATTTATATTTTTTTACTGGAGATTTGGGACTCTGTGTAATTCAAAGGTAATTAAGTACAAAGGATACATTAAAATAAGGCCAAGTGCTTCTTCAATTTATCAAAAGACAGAAAACATAGACAACATTTTTTGTTTCATCTATACTGTGTCCAGTTCATAGGCTCAGTTCTGCACATTTACTCATTGCCCTTAGACCCCTTCCGTCCCAATGTGCAGTGAAAAAGGTCAATCAAATTAAAAGCCAGACATCTGAGCAGATTCCGGTTTTGTCAAGTAGAAGAAATACAAATATGCAGTGATGAATTTTGTACTTCAGAGGTCTCATATTATTTTTTTAATAGCTACAATAAAAGCATAAAAGCATGACATTTTGCCTTTACTGAATGGAAAGGAATTTTAAATATCCTAGTATTAAGCAACTGGAGTTGTAAACACACATATCTCCTGCTAATTTCCTGATCCTAGATAAAAATTTTATTATCCTAGAGAGGGATGAAAAGGTATAGTGAAACCCTTTCTTTCAGCTTATTTACCTGTCTGTGTATCTCAGAATACCACAGAGAAGAGTCTATAGATTGCAGTTATGGATCTCATTCCATTTCAATTTCAAATTTGGGCTGTGCAATATAACAACTCTAGATTTTCCTGCATACTCCCTAGCTCGTTCCCTAACTTACCAAAGAAGAATACTGTTGGAGTATATACATGCATGCACACAATGATACAAAATTTTACAAACATCATCATCTTTCTATGATTACTAGATTTGTTCAAGAGGAGGAAAATGAAGAAAAAATTGTAAGTAGTCTGTGTCTAGACAATAACAGAGACATTTTTGAAATCTAAATAACTGGGCCACTTGTTGCAGCAAGAGAAACTGTAATTAGAAGACAGATTAATTATAGAATACCAACATAAAATGATTCCATAATACTGTTGCTACAATAGTGTGTCAAGTATGGTAAAAAAATAACAGTGCTGAGCACTGTGGTTTGCTGATGATTTTAGTGGCAAACATGAACAGCTTCACATCTTAAGAGTTCAAGATTTTCTTCTTTTCCATCAATCACAGTAAAAAAAAAAAAAGCAACAAATCCTTTCAAGAACAGAATGTAGCTTAGGAATGACTGAAATGCTGGAGGGACAGACAAACTACTGCAGTCATAAGAGGTGGCCTAAGCTAGTCTTCCTCAGGATGCAGACTTAATACCACCTCCAATATGGTGTAATGCAGTGAATTTTGAAGGTGGAAAAAATTGCTCCTCAAAAATATCATGCTTAGAAGGTGACTAAGGACAAGAAAATTTGTCAGTGTCCACTAACAGCTCAAATATTTTCACTGTGTAAGAAATTATCCCACTTCTGGTGCAAGCACTGAGAGCAGGGAACATTAACATTCATATGAGTGGTGAACATCCTGAATCAGCCTGAGTATAAATTTTAGCTACAACATGGCATTCATCCCTTGCTGATCTGCATTTTACGTCTGTCTTCATTGCTTTCACAATTTAATCCATACAGCAGCGAAATGTTCACTGAGACACTGGATTTCAAAAAATCATGGAAGGAGAGTAAGTAAAGCAAATTCTGATTCACAGGCAAACCCAACTTTTCATTATGCCTTTTATTGTACTTAAAAGCTAATAATGGAAACCATTTGCCAAAGGCATTTAGTCTCTGACAGAGGGACACATATGTGATCTTCTAATTTACAGCTTGCATGTACAGATGTTCACACTTAGTAAAAGGATACTTAATAGCATTTTAAAATTAAACATGTGTTGATAATAGGTGTTGCAAACCCAAACAACAGGGCAACTAAACTGATACATGTCTTCATGCCTCACCATGCCTAACAACATTTTTATAACAGATCAAAAAAAACCAACCCAGCACTTCAGTTGCATGTACACAAAATAAATGTTATTAAAAAAGACTGAATGAAAACTTTCATTAATTTTTCTATCTATGATCTGATTCCAAGTTGAAACACTTAGAATGTTACTAGGTTTATGTAGCCAAAAGCAGAACCACAGTTTGTTCACAGACATTGCTTGCTGTCTGCAATTTTTTTATCCCTTTGCAAAACTTTGAACCCCATCCAGCTTTGACACACTGCCTCTTCAGTTAATAACTATCAAGTTTCCCCTTGTCTCCTGTCTACTTTTCTTTGAGGCAATTGCGCACTCAGCACCCCGAGATAATAACACACATCTATAAGATAAAAGCAATGGCATTAATGTAATTGTCTGCCTTTCTCTCTTTAGCCTAATCTTTTTTTTCCTCCAGTTTTGACTGCCTCTGTGACACCTGTTTTTGTCTCCTCTGATCCTACGACAGGTTTTCCGCTGACAAGGTTTTTGCCTGACAGAGATTCTGCCAGACAAGAACATAATAAAATATGAAGAACTGCTTGTCAGAGTTTCTGCCAATGCTTACATGAAATGGGGTGAAAAAACAAAAAACTCTTTTTTTTTTTTTTAAAGGGGCCTTTTGCTAGTTGCTTTTGGCCTGTCAGGAAAACAGCCTCCCTGGTCAATCCCTGCAAGCCAAACAGGTGTTTTCCTTTATGTTTTCTTTCTATACTAACTCCTTTTTCTTCAATAGTGGAAAATACGAACAAAAAAACCCCCAAAATGTTTTCTCCTAAAAAATAAGGTTAGACTTAACTTTATGTAATGATACCTCAAGACCACGTCTTTGATTCAGAACTAGCCTTCTAAATTAATTATAAAAATAAAATGGTAGGCTTTTTCTCTCTCTTTCTTGTCCACAGCTAATGCGTTCAAAGGATTAAGCTCTAAAAGACCTTCATCCCAAGTTCTCAGAAGAGTATCTGGGCTCCTAGAAACTTCCTGCATAGGCAAACTGCAGGAAGGACAACACCTGACTGTGGGGACCATGGTGGGGCAGAGGAGACCAAGCCTCTTCTGTGGAATTTGGACCTTGTGTTCCACTCTGTCAGTGTGTGCATTTTTGCCTATCTAAAAGAGGACTTCACCATGATTATCCAGATGGTTACCCTGATGGAGGAAAAACATGTAGATTAATCATGCAAGCATCCCAACCCACAGCTGCTTTCGTGTGTGTTGGTATCCACTGTTACCTCTGCTACAGACAGCACTATGGATCAGTCCACGGTGTCACAGTCTTTACAGCTCCAACTGGCCTCTGTTGTGCCAACAACCCTCTCTGGAGATTTCCACCCCAGATTCTGAGTCCATGGGTCCAGAACCACTACTAAAGCTCAGGCCTGGACGTTCATTTCCCACCTCAGTTACATTGTAGGTGTTCCCAGCTGTAGACCCATCTTCTAGATTACCCTCAGAACCATGTTACTGGTCTTCATCTCTAGCACAGCCTTCTTTCGTTCCTGATTGAAGCTCCTGGATGGACCCTTGATCTGACTATATTTCCTTGCATGCCAGAGATTGTCAATGGACATTTACCCAGTATCTAGTCTACCACGGTCGGACCTCAAGGAACTGTGCTCATGATGTAGACATGGTCAGTGATCCTGTCGCCTTTGACACCTGGCTCAGACCTTTTTGTTGGGCAGGTTCACTATCGCTGCTCTTTGACATATAGATTAACAGTGTCATTGTTGAAACCTACAATCTATAATGGAAGCTGATAAATAAATAATCTCTTTCTATTACTTTGACTAGTTACTTATCTTTGAACTTCCTGTCTCTTGTCTCCAAAGCTAAATGTTCCCTTTCTTTCAGCCATTAACACCTCCTTAAAACTATTCTCTCCATTAATAATGGTGAGATAGTATCTATCTTAATGGTCCTAAAACTATCTGGCTGACATACTATACACAGTGAGACATAAGCACACTTGGGAGTCCTGGACTGTGGTCTGGATTTGGAGAACTTCCATCTTAATCCTAATGCTCCTCAAATCCGTTAACTGTGATTCACAGAAATTCTAGGTTGGAAGGGATTTCTGTGGATCATCTGGTGCATGCTTCTAATGAAAGCAGGGCCTCAGATTACGTTATTTTTTGTCCTGCCAAGATGCCTTTGGTATGTAAAGGGGGGGAAATTCTACCACTTCTCCAGGCAGCCTATTCCACCTTTTATGCATCCTTGAAAATAATGAAAATGCAAGAGGCACTGCCCACCTGTTAACATCATTCTATTTGAATGGACTACAGTGTTGCAGACATATTTCACAAAGACAAGCCAAGATCATGGCGGTGTTTCAGTCCAGGGTGTAACTCTGATTCAAGCCTATGAAACTCTCTCCTACACATGTTAAACCAACTCAGTTTTCCCAGGAAAACCTGCTGTCTTAAAGTTGCTCACAGCTGAAGATGTTCAGACCCTGTGAAGACTGGTTCATGAAACTAGTCCCACCATTCATCCATCTTTCCCATCCCAATCCAGGTGCTGTGACCATTTCACAAATCTTCTGTTAAATATACATCAGAAAAATTGACTGTAATCAACTAGAATACAATTAGAAAAGTCTCTGAGACTCATGTTATACATTTCTTGTGTTACCTTTTCTCCTTCTAAAATCCAGATGGAAATAGGAACACTATTGTTTGCTAAATTAATCTGGGACAAGTTTCCTCAAAAAAAAATTTTTTGTTCAATTTCACATTTGCAAAACAGAAAGCTGAGGTAAAGCTATCCATGGTATTATTGTTACTTTGAATATCTGAAAGCAGTATGAGTTTTTTATTCTTGAAGTCAAATCCCATTTTAAGCTTATAAAGCTCTTTCAATTCGTGTTCTGCTTAACCTAGAGAACTCTAGTTAATTAAGATGTTCATATAAACAATTAAGCTTCTTGTAGGATTGTTAGGAAGACATAAAAATTTATGATGTAATAAAGTGCAATAAAATGATAAAGTGGTTAGCACATCACAGCAATTCATGTGCAGCAGCATAGGTGTTAAAAGAGACAAGCAAGCAGGTACTGTCACCTAAATATCCTGGAGTGAATGCATGTCACAGAAGTCCACCACTACTTCCCCACAAATCTGTTGGCGATTTGCACTCCCAAGTCCCACAGAATTTATCCTGCTCATCTGGGAATCAAGTAGTGAACACCAGACACTCTTTTGCTCCCATCTGAAGCTATAGCATTGTAAGGATGTTCTTATCACCACCATAAAGGGGGAAAGATCATGGGTTTCACTGACTACCTTTCCAAAAAGCAGCATCTACTGTGACTGAAAAGAGGAATTCTAATTTAAAATCATTGTTTTTATTGCCTTCGCTCCATCCTGCACATAGCAAGTCTATTTGTTTCCTTACTGGAAACTCCTCAAGAAGAAAGGGTAAGATATCATTATCCAAGCCATCACCTAGAATTTTATCCTATTGTATTGGGTCTACTAAATGAGATTAAGCCTTCTCCGTAAAATCCAAATTCAATAATGATGGGCGCCAAAATAATAATATCTTGTACTTTTGAAATATCTTTAGTCTAAACCTCTATGGGCATTTTATAGTCCATCAACAGCAATCATAGCTAAAAAGTGTATTTCAGAGTTGCCAATGAGTGTCTGATGGCAATAATGCCAATTCTGTGAGACCAAAAAATGCAATTACTAAATTAAATGTTTTTCAGACAATAAAATGTTCACAATGAGAAAGGGTCTCATTTTGAGATGTGAATATAACTCAATCCAGGAGAAACAGACACTATGCTTCAGAATGGGTCACGGTCTCTTTAGGGCTTACTGGGCACTGGAGTGGTCCTTAGCTGCCTGCTTAATGTCTGGTCAGGTATAATCTCACCTGACCATGTCTGAAGGACATTGGCATATTCAAAACCAGGAATGTGAGCCAATAAAGTTGGGGAGAGCGGGAAAGGTCTAACCTCTTCCTGACTGAGTTAACATGTCCTGGCAGTGTCAGGGAAGAAGACAAGAAAATACTTTAATCTGAACAGATCCCCAGGGAAATCCTAGGAGGTATGAGTGTGAACACATGTAAGTTAGAGCCTATGGTTTACCTCCAGGGAAAACATTACTCAACACCTGAGGATGTCAAATTTACATGAGGGTTAAACCCTTGACCATATGGTTACGTAAATATCAGCTGAATATAAGGATGGAAAAGGAAGGCTTCTTATTTGATCTTGGGGCATCTAAGCATTATTTCTTTTCTGTCACTTCTGTCTCATAAACCTTTCAAACAATAGTATTTGTATTGGATGCCCTAATACCTGGATTTGCTTTTATCTCAGCATGACTTGCATTAAGGGTCATATCAGAGTAACCCAAAGCAAACCCTACATCACAACATTCCTAAGAACATGGCAGACTTTAAAACCAAGTACTAGGTCAGAGTATCCACAAGATAACAGAGTGCATTTTTTTTGTGCTGCATTGTCTGCTTTGGGAAATCCTGCTGAAGGGAAGCAAAAAGGAATAGCATAAGCAGAAGGGGGGCTCTTAAAAAAGTGTTTACCAGTAATGAATGTTAATCTTGTAAGGTTCCTGGAAGCAACTGAGTAATGAAAAATATGCCTCAGCCTTCAGGGTCAAAAGAAAATTGTAACAGATGGATTAAAATGATTTTGTCAGGAAAAGACAGGAAAAGCCAGACTAGATCTAAAACAGTTTTACTTTAAAAGTCATGAAAAGCTAGCTTTCATTATCAATGAACTGTTGAGAATTACTTTGCTAAAAACCTCTACATAACTAAAAAAAAAAAAAAAAAGGAAGAAACATGTTCTCACAATTTTCTCAAGTAATTTTAAAGCATTTCAACTAATTAAATAGATGGAATGGAAGGAAACAAGCATGTTTGATCTGATAAATTATGACTATTTTTTATATCTGAAGGAACAACATTGAAATAACCTGATTATTTTACTACTCAACTATAATCATAGGATTAAATTTCTCTTCCTTTTTTTTTATTTTTTTATTTACTCTCTACATAAAAATCTCCATTTTTAAGAAAAGAACAACATGGCAGTTCTGTCAGCTTTTACAGAGACTCTAAGATTGTTTTGTTTTATTTTGTGAGGGATTATCCCTGACTGCAAACCTAGATTTCTTTCACTTAACAGCTTTGGACTGAGACAAATACAGGAACCCAGCTAAATTTTACTTCATCATAGCACTCATCTTCATTCTTGCCTCATTTCCATGCAGTTCACACCTAAAATATAAACCGTCTTCATGAACCAAGTCCTTTCAGAAACTTCAAGGTAAGAGAGAGAGAGATAGCATTACTAAAACTTCTACAGCCTTCTTCTGTTTCTCATCTTATTTCTACCTATCATTCCTTTCTTTTGTTCTCAATTCATGTTTCTTTTACCTGACAGTTTCATGGCCTACCATGTGGAAATTCAAAAAACGCAACCATTCTGAATGAAGAAGTCACAGTCATGTCATGCATCCGACTTCATGACATTCTCCATTTCCTAGGCTGTTGTTTTCATTCTTAGTCTCATTTATAGCAAGCTAGCACATGCATTATATAAATATTAGCAGCAGAAAACTTCCTTCACATGGTATAACTCACATGGCATGTGTATTCCCTGTATGGCAGCTTTTACTCTGAAATGAGAAAAAGTAATGGATGTGCCCTATGTGCCAGAATCTACTAGTTAATGTCTTTTTCATTAAAACTGGAAGGAACTTTATCTCAAAGTTACCAGAGAGAAGGCCTGGCCCAGTCTTGGATGGGGCTGTATGTGGCCTCATCATACCTCAGAGAGGTACTAAAACTTACCTGAATAAATACCCCAGCCCTGAGCTGTACTGATTGGCATGGTGCAGACAAATAGACATCAGAGACCCCTAGAGGACTAAGGATTAGCTTTCTGTGAGAGAGGGGGTGGAGGGGAAAGAAGAAGGGAGACAGCACAATGTTCACAAGATACTTAATTTCCTAAGGTAAGTTTAACAGTGTAAAAATCAGCTAGTCCAGGTATGCACAGTATACCAAAACACCTGAAAAACATGCTGTTGCTGTTTGAGTTTTATCAGTGACCTTTTTCAGGGTAAGACAGAAAAGTGGTATTTCTAATTTTCTGACTCTCTTTGAAACAAGGTGACAATGATTTCAGACAAACTTAGTAATACTATTATACAGTGAGAGGGTTTTTTATGGGGATACTGAAACTACAATAAGTAGAATGAATGTCAGAAATAATAGCTTTAGTCTACTGTGATATATGTGGCCTTGGCACACCTTTTCAAAGCAAAAGAGTTATGAGAGGGTAGACTGTATTTCCCATTGATACTGCATTGGGTCTTTTGATCTGTTGGACAAGGTATAATAAGAGTATTTCTGCTAGCAATATGGTAGTTGTTATTCTGATATCAATGACATGCATACAAGGCAAAATGCAGAGTCAATGAAATCAACATCTTTTTACTGCAGACTTGCCTAATTTCTTTCCTCATAGGCTAAGATACTTTTGCTAGGGGAAGTACCTGGCAAATAAAGTGAGTTTTTTTTGTTATTTCCAATAAACTTTGAGGAAGTGTTGTAGTCATCTTATTCCTATATGGCTTAAAAGCCACAAAATACCAATTGCCTGGGTTAAAATAAAGTTTCTTTAACACAATGACTATTAAGATTTTAGTAAGATTTTATTTTCCACCATATTGACTATACAAAGTATCTTAACCATTAAAAAAAAAAAAAAAGGAACAGAAGACATCTACCTTATCTGTTTGCCTGCCTGAAGTCTAGTAAGTACTTGATAATGCTTCTATGCTCTGCACAGCTTTTGTCTTTGGCCTTAAACACACTGACGGTAGGATTACCACTATGACACATGGCTCAAAAACTTGATAAGCTGAACTTTTATCAATAGAAACATTTATCTTGCCACAAAAGTACTTCTCAAACATATCTGTTCATATATTTACAATCCTACTTTTGGCAATTCCAGACAGATTAACCTGAACTTGTAGGAAACCTTTCCTCTCAAGATGTGTGCAGTTTATTTCAAGCGAGCAAGGGAAACATGAGTAAGACAATGGAAACAGGAAAGAAGAAAACAGACAAGCAGCTGCTAAGTGCAATAATACAGTAGTGAATGTATGCCCCTTCCTCCTCAATCCAAGAATTCCAGCATTTTAAATGGCACCTCTTAACATGAATTAACTCTGCACAGATGAGTCAAGTACATCATGAGAAGGCTGCCATTCCAAGCTATTTTTTTATCTGTTCATTTAATTATGATTCTAGTTTATCAGAACTAAATAAGCACAGTACTTACTGTTGGAACACCTATTCTTTGATAATTACATTCAGTAAAGCACTACATTGTGTGTCAAGGAGCTGAGCTGAAGTTCATTAATAAAAATCAGGAAACCCTTTAATTAAAGCAGCAGGAAATACTATTTGCATTCAAGGAAGAACTTCTGAAAGTACCATGCTAATAGTTTTAAGAAAACGATTTCTGAACAGCAACCTGATTCAGTCATTTTGAAATCCAGTCACTGCTGTGCATTGAATTGATCTGTCTCTCGAACACTGCCCTCAAAATCCTCAAAACCAGCTAAGATCAAGAATGAAGCAGCTGCATTACTGTCTCCAGAAAGTAACTTATACACCTGTGCTTTACGTATATGAAACTTATATCTGACTTGTCTCACTCTGCCATAAAATGTAAGTACTCCAGATGAATGTACACAAAGTGCACTAAAAAAACCCACAAAAATCAGAGCATCATTCACTTTGCAAAGCAGCAAAACAAACACTTTCTAATAATATATGGCTGCATCAAGTTTTCCATTTGGAATGCTAAGCACTCAGATACGGTAGCAGATGATGTATCTCTAATCATCACATTCACCTTTAAACTTTCTGGATTTGTAAACAGGGACATTTCTATAACACACACTATGGAAATCTCAGATTACTGTAATATATTCTAACTTTGAATTTAATCACCGCATACGGAAGAATTTATCAGGAAAGTCTGACTGCACTCTTGTAAGATGTACCGATTAAAATGAAAACTCAAGATGCTCAAGTGCCAGAATCTAAGTGCTAGACTCCCAGTTTCTATTGCTCAGCAGGAGGACACCTTGCAAAAAATCTAGACAGTGCTTTCCTATCTGTGGATCAGCTAAACCTCAGATGCTGATTCTACACAAAACCTGAAGCAAGCCTGAACTATACAAATTCTGTGAGGTTTAACGACTTGTCCAAGAATGTGCATCTGTGACTGAAGATATTTTTCTGGGAAATACGGGGAACGAATATAAGTTATATTCTAGTACATAGTAACACTGCAACCAGCTACCAGGTTGGTGGTGTTCTAGGCAGGCTGTAAGCATTATTAGGCAGTGACAGAAGATTGCACAGTACCTGTGTACCTGCTTTCCTTTGCATTTATGTGAAGGTTTTAAAAGATTCTAAGCCAGTCTGTGTTGCTGAATTTGTTAAGCATTCACACTTGTCATATGTCAGCCAGGGAATCAAGTATCCTCTACTCAAGGTGTCATCAAAATAAAATTCATAGAATAGAAGCCTCTCAAGTCTGATAGAAGTGGGGAATGAGGTCTGTGCTTGCTTTGGTGCCAATAGCCTAGACCATGAGAAAAAACTTACTCCAATAGTAATTTCTTCTGCAAACATAGTAATCTTTCTTCCCAGCCCCCTCCCCTCCCCCTGCCCTCCGCTTTTTTTTTCATTAAACCATTTCAAGTATTCTCCTTATTTGCCCTCTAACAGCATATACAGTGCTCTCGCTCTCTCTCATGCTCGTTTAATCATGACTGTCAGGAAAAAAACCTCCACAAAATTCACAAAGTAGAAAAGGATAAACAGAATGGAACTTTCATGCCTTTATATAGGATCTGGGCATTCTAATACCTTTTTTCTTTATTTACTTAAACATGGGAAGAGCTGTTCAACTCACAGATCATGTATGCACAATTTCATTGAGCCATATAAGATACACTCATCCAGATGTGAGATCTGCAAGTTTAACACTGGTATGTTTGAATTTCCATTAGACCCTATGACTTTTTGGTTGATGCCTCTTTGCAATACAAACTCTGCTGTGCAGCCATACTGTAAACTTCTAGCATTTCTGCTAAGCCTTGCTAGAATTACATTATTTCCTGAAGGCTAGAATACTCTTTTGAGCAGTGCACAAGCTGTTGAACTCCAGAAGCACTTGAAGCTACTGCCAGAATAAGAGACTATTACTTTTTCTTCCTACAAATTGCTGTAAAAAACCTATGTACATACATATACATGTACAAAACCAGTCTGCGCACACATGCATGTGTAGACAAAAAGGTATAACTATTGTCTGTATCACTCCAGTTCTTACTATTTAGAGATACTGGTAAAGATAGGCAGAATAGAAAAAACAAACTTGGAACAGACATTTCTTACCATGTGCCACCCAGCCATGTTTACACTGATCACAGGTTCTCAGGTTAATCTTCCCTGGCTGAAAACATTCACACGTGCAATTTACCAGTGTACAGCGAATAGCCTAGAAAAAGAAACAAAAAACACATATTAATGTATTTCTACCTGCTTGTACAAATCTGTTGTGAGGGCTAGAAGGATATGAACTGCATAGCAAAACCCAGTTTTCTAATATCCAAAGCACTTCTCTTTCTTTTAAGTAGAAATTAATTTTCTTTCAAAAACATATGTTAGTATATCCCATGGATTTGAATACATTCCTAAAATCTTTAAAAGAATTGCTCCATTTCCTTTAGGAGAAAAAAAAAAGGTGGTAGTAAGAGGATTCTGCAGGAAAACCGCAGATATATTCCCCCTTCTCCTGTGGTACCCAAACTTATTTTCAGGATTCCTTTGTGCAGTTCAACTAAGAAGTAACCCCATTGCAGAAAGGAGTCATGCATTTGATGGGTTCCCAAAACACAATAAAATGATCAAGGTACAAGAATAGGACTGCTTCATAAAACATCCTGTAACTTTCCTTTGCATTTATCACTTTCTCTAGTATCTAGGTATAGCCCTCTACCTCCTAACATTCCTTATTTGTGAAACATATATTTCTCTGTTTCAGAGTAGCAATTCTAAAACTCTAGAGAGAGTTTTATGCAGAGATCTCAAAATTGTTTAAATAATACACATTATTAATATCTCATCTTCCTTCTTAAAATTATTGCGAAAATTACACAGGTTTATTCTGGCAGGGGCTAGGTACATCTACAGAAAAATGAATATAAATTGAATAAGACTTTTCATAACGTAACAGACATATGTTTTTAAATAGTGTAGAAGATGACCTGTGCACTTCAAACTGCTGTTAATAAATTTATGGCATGCATTTAGATGTAATTTGCATGGAGATTTCTGAGATGGGGAGGCTTATTCTGATCATTCACAGATTAACAATCTACTGTAACTACCAGAGCTGCCAGGAAAAGATATCTCTATAGATTTAGATGCAATCAATGATCACTTGGGGGCTAAGGTGGGGGAAGGGTGCTTGGTACCTATTGCCACAGCAATACTGAAGAATTATGAAGATATTTGCCTTTCCAAAGAATTAATAGACACATTCACACACTTTTCCCCTACCAAAAAATAATTATCTTAACTATACTGGCTTTAAAAAAATTACATTCAGCATTAGCTTGCCCAAGCTAAACTTCTTGGCTGCTGACAATGAAAAAGACTGAGAGTTATTTTAAATGTTTGATCTCTTTACTTATTTATCTACTCTGGAAAGCAATTTAAAGATATTTGTAGTTCATGGATACACTTAATATGTGTATTTCTCTGACAAATTTCTGGTACAAGAGTCCTTTATCCCTCCTATCCTATTACTCTTTTACCATCTTTTACTCTCAAAAACCTAGTGGGGAAAAAAAATCCTGCTCTGTTATGCCTGACACTTCAGGTCCTCAGCCCCAATGTCACCTGTCCAATTACTCATTAGCTAGGTTATAAAGCACTGCTCTATGTATGCATGATTAAAAGAATTAGTAATATGAAATATACTGACTATGTGCTGACTATGCAAGAATAATATATGTGTTTGTGGGTTATGAGAAAAAATTCTCCTGAAAGGCCCTGTTTCATGTTCAATAGTTTATTGACTCAGTAATATATCAGGTCTCCACTGGTCAGTAATGGTGTTCTTTCGCTAATATGTTCATTAATTAATGAACTCAGTAATTAATTGTACTGCAAGAAGGTGGTCTTAAAAAATGGTATTCTTATTGGACCATAAAAGATTTTCTCACATTCACCACTTTTTTTTAGATCTCTGCATCTACGTGACACATATTCGTTGTATTCAATGTTATTTTGATTTGTTCACGTGTCACAGTAGGTATAAGAAGTGTAATATAGTTTAGTACATATAGCAGATGAAACTGTGACATTTGGTAGAGCTGCTTTATTAAGGCTCATCAGCATTTCCATTACAACCCTATCTACTTTTGGCCTAGAGGTTAACAGGTTGTCTGTAAAAATTTGATTCAACTTGAACCTGCAATACAATGTTTCAGCCTAAGAGTAAGTTTTATTACACACATTCAAAATGATCCATTTAGCTGTTATAGACTTAAGATGGGGAAAAAAATTTAGGTTACATGTTTCTTTTCCCCTTTCCTGAGTTAAAGAGAGTATTGATGATGTAAAGTGTTGAAGGAGACTAACTAATTAGTACAATTTCTATCTTCTATGTATATCGCCCAAAAAGTTCATCCAAATTTTTCAGAAACATGAAAATGTCAGCTTTTCCCCCAGTAACTAAATCTGAAAAGTCTTCAAAAAGAGCTATGCCCTTTTATAAACTAATATGGATTGGCATGAGAAACTCAAAAGATATTTAGCATGGTAAAAACATTCAGTCTGGCCTTACTTGGGTGCTTTTTCTGCAGGGTGTGTGTGGATGCCAGGCTGTAATTTGGTTTCAGCAGTTCCCCATTCCAACACAGAGAATCCTATTCACACTTCTGAGTGGTGAGGATTACCCCTCAAGCTGCAAGCTGCTCATTTAGGACTGAAAATACTCATTCTAGTTCAAGTTCTGGCATGATCTTAGGCAAATTACTTTGTTAGCCTGATGTCTACATTCCCTAAACAACAACCAGACACGACAATAGTAAAGTCTTACCAGGGTAAATGCAACATAAATTTTGAGGCACTCTACAGCAGTAGTGGCTATTGCAAAAATTTCAATCTTTATTTCAAAGATAAATTTTTCACTTTACTCAATTAATTCAGAATCATTGTAACTACCTCAGATCACTACAATATCCAACATGAAGCCAATGTAACTCAGTGAAGAAAAGATTCAAGATGCCAGAAATAGTCTGTATTCTTACCCACAGGGACGGAACACTAATATTCGTTAAACACAAAAGAAAGTAGTGTCCTTGAAGACCTTCAAAATGAAATGAACAAATTTACTGAGCTTTGCAAGGATATGCATCCAAATTATTAACAGTATTTTCCTACTGTTTTTCAATAGCATTTGAGAACACAAGTCAGTGAGAGCTTGTGCAAAAGATCCAGGAAGGACTCAGGATGGCAGCCGGAGGTGAATGTGACATAGATTCACCTAAGAACTCAAAGGTGTAATGCAGATCTCCATTTTCCAGTGGCAGCATCTTAAGGCATAGTAACTGGTGTGCTTGTAGATAGCACCGTGTGTTGATGAACCTGTGGCTGGACATCTCTTACTGCTTAATTTGAAAGGGGTGGGTGTGGAGGTATGCAGCAAGGCCGTGGAGCCTAGCAGCAAGGAAAGAATGTAAATAAGAGGTGAACATCCAATCATAT
>JAYRBT010000093.1:40090270-40105534 GCA_036023395.1 Myiotriccus ornatus | reverse complement strand
ATGCAGCAAGGCCGTGGAGCCTAGCAGCAAGGAAAGAATGTAAATAAGAGGTGAACATCCAATCATATGTGAAGGCTGGTGGTAAATTATCGATAACAGAGCTACGAATAGTTTTAGTATGTAAGATTCTGTAGAACAGTGTGTGTGAGTGAGCTGTAAGGGAGCAAGATGTAATATGTACTGGACGAAGAATAAAGCTGAATTTAGGCCATCATCATAGAGTGCCCATGGTCGTCCTCGTATACAACAACAGGTGGGGTCGGAAGTCAGGATAATAACAAGATCCTGGGTGAGTTTGTAGCCCCTAAATATTGTAACCATTGTTCAAACCTGTTACAGAGTAGGTATAAAAATGCAAGGGGGTAGCAATGTTAAACTTGCCAGAAAGTGCTTCTGAAAGAATACAGCTAGGCATTACAGAAGTCATGCCCTGTAATTCTGCCTTCCCGAGATTTTGCTAAAAAGTTTATGCAACAGGACTTGGCATATTAAACTATTTTGTTGGGAAAGAAACAGAAATTTTCCCTAAGGTTTTCCTAGAAATTTCTCTAAGAAAGGCAGAGAGAGAACAGAAAGAAGTGAAAAGAAACCAATTACTTCAACTAGTAAAAGAAAGGGTAAAATCGGTAAATACAGCCTCCCCTGTACTAGCTGGTAGGTGACCGTGTATTTAGATGACAACGTACAGGTTAACGCCCTTAAGTATGCAACAAAAAATGGTTTTTTCAGCTTCTTGAGACATACTGTTATGTTTTACTACATCAATGGCCTTCAGTTAACAGGAGTTCTCAGACATTTTAATATATCCCTTCAAGTGAGTTCCTAACATAATTTTGCTTGTGTTTCCATCAAAATTACAGTGGCCCTTGAGGACCTGTGGAGGAAATGGACTGGATTTCAGTAGAATAATTTAAAATAGTTTACACTACTGATTCCTTAAATCCTAAAATTTTATAATTGACACTGAAACATTTAAAAATATCCTGCTGCTCTCTTTGAGATATTCCTGTAAAGCATAACACAGAAAGAAGGAAACTTCGTCTAATAGTAAAGCATGATTTCTAGTACACCTATGCATAAGTTTCTATGAATAACATTAAAAGATGTTAGACCTGACTTCTGCGAGTTTCCTCCACACCAAGGATATTCATTTAACATTGTTTGGGTCATTTGATTATATCTAAAAAGTAAATATTATTCATATGTTCATAGAAATAGCCTATAGCAGTGGTGGAAAATCAATCTGTCTGTTTTGCAGAGCTTCCGAGGAATAAGAGGCAATAAACTAAGGGATCACAGTGTGGGAGAAGGAGGAAAGAATGTAAAAAAGAGATATGATTTTCTTCTGGAGTTCTTACCAGTGAGTACAAGAGATGGAGGGATTTTTAAATGATAAAACATTCTGGAGAGACAGGTAAGTTTTGCAATAAAAATTCTTAATATAACTTGTGATAAGGTCTCAAGAGTCCTGTGAGGTTGAATACCTTCTTACTGAAGTCTCAGCTATATCCTTCTATGCAGTGGCAGTGTTAACAGAGCTTTACTCTTAAATGTTCTTGCCTCACCTTTTTCAAGTACCAAAAGGTATTTAAGAAATGTCCCCTCTCCAACCATCTATAATATATTACTGTGCATCTGAATACATAATAGAGCCAACTATACTCACTCTCTATACAATCTACCTGTCTAATGCATCTCCCATATGTTTATACTACAGAACTCACACAATCTAAATCCATTGTTACCAGATACAGAGCACGAAGCTTGAGGATGAGTTGGTCGGCAAAATCTTTTCAGCAAGACTGCAGACCAGCCAACTGGTGCATAAGTGCAGTTCTTTACAGCTGCATTAAAATCAGTAAGATTCTTAAGTGCATATGCACTCTGCACAAACATATGAATGAACAAGAATGCCAAGGGGTTTAAATACACACACATATACACATAGTTAAAATTTAGATTTTGTATAATGCGGCGATTCACAAGTTCTCTGCATTTTTTTAATACGGGCAAGAACTTTCCATATTTAATTGACAGAATAAATGATCTCATTTATGATTTTAGACAAAAGTGTTGGTGATGTGTATCAGTAAATGAAATATTTGCATGAAATTACAAGAAGTAAAAGCAAAGTTTACTTGGAAAAGTAAAAGTTTTCAAATTTACTTGGAAAAGTAAAAGCAAAAAGCACTTTTTGCAACTTATCTCTCAACTTTAAGAAAAACCATTACGTTAAATTAACATTTTCTATCCATTGTCAAATAGTTTTATTCTATATTTAAATGCCCAATACCTAATTTTGAACAATATTTTATTGAAAATAAGTAACACTGTCACTGGGAGAATAATTTAGAGCCATACAGTAGTTGGTCTTGAGATATGACAGCATATCAAAATAATCTAAGTTAATGAGTAAGAGGCTGATGAGAAACACAGAGATCTACAGTTGTGTTGGTTTATGTTGACTCATGACAGAGTAAGTTACAAAGCAGCAGACAACAGGTAAGTTCTGCAAATGTTTCAGCACTTTTTAAATAGAGAGTCTCCTCTGCCATTATATTTTTCTTACTGTTTCTTTGTTATAAAGTGAAGAAGACAAGATCTGTTTATCTAAATTGACACTATTGCTCAGCTCAGGACCATACCATACTAGTGGTTTAGGTTGGGAGTTTTTTCTTTCTTTTTCAAAGCACATTTTATATGGTCTGTAAACAGCTCTTAGAAAATCTGTCTCTTCTCTTCTTTACTATTTCATGAATCCAAGTAAATATTTTTCTCTTGTCAGTTAAGTACTTTTTAAAAATACCACAGCTTTGCAAAAAGATCCCAATGAAACTATACTCCTTTAATAGTTGGCAAATCAGGAGTGCAATACAATCTATTTTTAAATTAACATCAAAAGAAGGATCATTTGTTTACTGACATTTAGGAAATGCACAATGTCACCTCTCTATAATGAGCTTGGTATTACACAGAATTGTTTTACCTGGTTTAACTCCAGCTGACAACTAAGCCCCACACAGTCACCTGATGTGGGCAAAAGTGGGATGGGGGAGAGAATCAGAAAAGTAAAAGTGATAGAATTTGTGGGTTTAGATAAAGAAAGTTTAATAGGTAAAGCAAAAAAAAAAAAAAAAAGAAGCAAAGCAAAAACAAGGTATTTATTATTTCCCTTCCCACAGTCAGGCATCATTCCAAAGTACTTTTTAACTTGTAAGAAAGAAGAAAAACTGGGGTGGAAGTGGTTGCCGTACTTTCTTCAGAATGAAGCATACTCACGCAGAAATATTTCTGTGTCTGCAGGGAGATCTTATGTCTCCATCACATAATTCTGGTACAAATATGACAATTTTTAAACTCAGCTAAAATGTTTACATGGGTAATTCTGCAGCCAAAACACTGGACTTGAAGAGGAGGAATGCCTTGATTCTGATTATGGGTGTGTCACTCCCAAAGATGTACTGTGTGGCACTGGTTAAGCTGCTTACTTAACAATTCAATTTTTAACTGCCCAATCTCAAAAAAATGGGTAATGATAATACTTACCACTTCCAGAGATAAGGCTAATAAACTGCTCACACAACATAGTAAAGTATGAGGACAAAAGGTAAGGCAGAAGCATTTGGCATCACTATTTCTCTTCCTGGCACAAAAATTTTAACAGGTTTTTTTTTTAATTATACAAGCTTAGGTTGATTAACCACTCTTAAATTAATGATTTTAAACATAGGAATCACCTACAGGAAATAACCTTCATTGATAGATGACCATTACTACCTTCAAAACCTGTAGCCTAATTATGCTTTTCCCAAAACAAAAAACAGTAAGGAGGAATATACTTTGCATTTGAATGGTCTGAAACATTCATGTAATGCAATGATACTTTTGATCTCTCTCCTATTTAGAGATACTCAAAGATCTTCCGAGTTATTCCCCGCATTGCAGTATTTTCTTGGCAATTTCACATCACATTATATTAGCATTGTTTCTCACTTGTATTTATTTTCAGTAAATATAGTTTGAAAGGTAGTAATATTGTTAGATTTCTCTCTGGCATTCAAGAAAACTGTTACTAATATAATACGAAGAGAAGGATGCTAACAACAGAGAAAGTTGTTAATAGGATAAAACAGCTTTTCCTGGAGCAAGGAAAATATAGTCTTTAAGCATTTTATAAAACTATTTCCAAGTCTTCTGGAGAAAGAGCTAGTAAGTGAATGGGGAATAAGAAGATGAGCGAAAAAAATAATTTGTAATCTTGCTTTAATTTAGGAGTTGCCCTTCAGTTCTATGGCAGACACTTCCAAAAGTGCAAACTTGTGTCAAGGAATGTTACCTAGACTTTTCTAGAGAAAATATAATGCAGAATATATTTGTTATTTTTCAGGAACTTTTTGCAGACCTTTCATCCTGATTCTAGACACTCAACACACTGTGCTGCCAACAGGATATTCTACAAAGACTGAAGGTAAAGTATTATGCTATGTTTCTATAACATGTAAAACTAGCCTGAGGTTCTAAAGCACCAAAGTTGTTAGCGGTGAAAAAAATAAGACTGATGACTGCTTCTTTGCTTAAAATTTGAAGAGAAAACACATAGTTGATTTAAGAATGATATTCCCTGCACCTGAGAGCATGTTAGCAAACACAGACATTTGTTCTTACAGATGAAAACCAGATTCATGTTATGAAACCAACACTGTCAGTCACTGGAGTTCAACCACATACTTTTCTAGAGAGTGACATTGCAAGCTCTATCCAGGTCCTCATCTCAAGTAAGCACAAATTGCCATCTTCTTAAGAAAGCACAGGCAGCAAGTTACTTCCACTGGTTTCACTGCCCTGCTCACCCTGGATCAATCATTTACTCTGCTCTGGTGAGACCCACCTGGGGTACTGCGTCTGCCTCTGGAGTCCTCAGCAAAGGAAAGACATAGACCTGTTGGAACGAGTCCAAAAAAGGACCATGAAGATGATCAGAGGGCTGATTTATGAGAAAAGCCTGTGAGAGCTGGGATTGTTGAGCTACAGTGAGTGAAGGCTCCAGGGTGGCCTTGTAACAGCCTTCCAGTACCTAAACAAGGCTACAAGAAAGCTGGAGAGGGACTTTTTCTAAGGGCATGTAGTGATAGGAGAAGGGGTTATAGCTTTAAACTGAAACAGGGTAGATTTAAATTACATATAAGGAAAAAATTTTTTTTGAGGAGGGTGGTGAAACACTGGAACAGGTTGCCCAGCAAGGTGGTAGACACCCCATCCCTGGGAACATTCCAGTTCAGGTTGGATGGAGCTCTGGTGCTGTCCCAATCTAGCTGAAGATGTCCATGCCCACGTCAAAGAGTTGGACTAGATGATCTTTAAATGTCCCTTCCACCCCTCACCATTCCATGAGCCTACGATTCTATGGAAAGTCCAGGTGATATTTCTGTGGAAAATAAGTGCATCTGCTGGCAACTATATTTAGTAAAGTAATACTGAGATCCCCATACTGTAGTATAAGCCTTGCAAAAGAACACAAACCAGTAATTCAAAGCTTGTGATGTAAAAATTAAACTAAATAAAGCACGCCCTGAATGGGAATTTTCATGCAGTATCTTAAAAAAAGACGTAGAGCCTGTTGATGTAGCAGGAGTATGGAAGGAAGCTGTCAACATATTTCTCTTACATTACATGGACTACTGGGTCAGTAATCCATGAAAGAAGATTTTTTTTCAGTAGATTATAAATGCTTCAAAAATAGTTATTTAAATCTTTTAAATCAAACAACAAATCTATCAAATCTAGTATCTGTTATTCATTAATTGTTTCCCCACAAATTAATCAGAAGCCTTAAAGGTGATCAGATAAATATCTCTCTCTAGACTAGTCTTGATCAATCTCAGTTACAGTCTGTCCAGTAAAAATTACAAGTGAAAAGATACAAATATGCAAAAATATCACCTTTAACAGGTAAATAGAAAACCTTATAAAAAAATGTAAACATCCACACAAAATTACGTTGTCAAAATCAGCAGTTAGATTTTTTATTTTCAACTTTTTTTCTTCTATAAATCTATAGAATAAGCAACATCTGAGTTAAACAAGGTAAAATGCAGCATGGGTCCTGGAATAGCTATTCCTTTCTGTCCATTTATTTACAAATTCTCCTTTAAGAATATCACAAATACATTGTTTATTGTCTAATCTTCTCTTCAAGAAGATTTGACTTTTCAAGCTTTTCTTTCCTTCTCAGATGTTACTGCTTTCTGGATTCTAAATGATGGGTTTTCAATTTAGAAAAAAAAAAATTGAATTTACAATACACTGTACTGCATTTTAGCCAAAGAAGATAAATACAAATTCTAAAGAAGTTACATGAAAGAGTTATAATGAAAGATTTTATTGTTTTGAAAATAATTCTAAAAGGAAAATAATCTTTTCTGTCTCATCAAGGTCAACACTCTGTATTATGTATCTTCTTTTTAACTTATAACCTAAAGCAGTAACTTCTTATTTCCATTATCAAAATACTCAATCCTGTACTGTTCCTTCCGTGACCAACTCTGTCAGCCACAAAAGTGGTACTGTAAGCAAGTGAGAACAAGAAAACCACACAACTGTTTTTTTAGCCTGGCCCCCCAAAAGCCAGATTAATAGGTGTAAAATTTTCTCTTCATTAAAGTAATTCATGATTTAAATATGTATTTCTTTCAGTAATGTAACTTTTAAATTTTGCTTCTTCAATACTGCCTGAAAACAGAGTAATAGATTTTTTCATGAAGGTTCACTAAAGAATACTCTATCCCTTTACCTTATGTATAAAGAATTACAGTAAATAGAAATAGAAAAAATGTTTCTCCTTGGCCAGAATGGAACATGAATATATATATACGTGTGTGTGTGTGAGTGTGTGTGTTTAACCAGAGAGAGAGAAAGAGAGAGAAGGAGGGTGGGGGGAGATATCATTGGTTTTCTCAGAAGGATTTTCTTTTATACATAGCTTTATCCTATAATTTTGTCCCTGTTGGGCACACTGCCTAAATTTAAACACAAACAGTCAAGCAATGAAGAAACATTACCACATTTACTGTGAACAAAAACTCCCAGTTGTACAGTGAAATTTTAATACATTTCAACTTATCTCTTTTACTAATGGGGAGAGTACAAACCCTGCAGGAATTCGCTCTGCAAACTGGTAATTACAGTAGACTCACTTTTTTATAATGCATATGTATATTCAGACACAAGAAACATAGCTGCCCTTTTGATGTAGGTTACAATAGGAATGCTTTAAAAAAATTATGAAAATCTACTGCAATTCTAAAGGAATGCATTAATTCATGGGAAGTTCTCCTTAAGCTATACTCAAGAACATAAACATACATAATACAATATAATAATAATTATATTTATTTGCTTTTATAAACCAAAGCACAAGCTTTAGCAGCCTGTTCTTTTTATTCAAGTAGGGGACTTTTGTTTTGGGGTTTTTTGTTGGTTTGCTGGTTGTGGGTTTTTTCCTAATGTACTTACTCGTACATTTCCATCCTACAATATCATGTATGAGTTGAGAAGATTTTTGTTCTCCCAGGCCTCTTCCTTTGCAGAACCTTCAAATTCAAATAGTTTTGATCTTCAAATTTATGTCTCATTAAATCATTATAACATGCATTTAAAAGCCCTACTGTAACTGTACAGATTTACAACATACAATGTCCAGCTCATCTAAGATAAGTCATGCTGTGTACACTTTTGCAGCATACACACAGACAATCTGAGGAGGTGTAGAATGTAAGATCTACTGCCATATCATACACAGAGAAAAAAATTTATCTTTAATACAATAATGATAAGACAGAGAGAGCTATAAGTTAAGAAAAAAAAACAACCAGGCAAACAAACAAATAAAAACAAAGTACAAGAGAAGTAAAGGCCTACAAAAAAAGATACATATTTCTAAGTCTTTACAGTTTGTACTGCTATTTTTTAAAGCCTATCAACAAACCATACCACTTGATTCTGCAAATACATGCATCCTCACTGTTTACACATAGTCATATTCATATTCTTTAAAGGTAGAAAAAAACCTCACACAACTCAATAATTTAATCACTGTGTGAACCAAGTACAACACACAAAAAGATTATTTAAGAATTCCAGCTTCTGGAGTTCTGTAAAAAGGCACATCTTCAAAACTGCCAGAAGAGCAAGTCACATTACCTAGCATCTCTTTGGGCCCAATGCTGCATTTTCACTAGTTTGCAACACCCAGCTTGCTGGACACAAGATTTGCCTTTCTCTGTTAAGCAGCTTGTGAGTGTTATGATGATTGAATGGTAACACGAAATGTCTGCAAGTTTCTCTCACTACGGAATAGCATATTCACAGCTCAAGACAGTCACAGGTAAAATCACTAGACCCTGAAGCTTCATTCTTTAAGCAAAGGAAGTTGTTATTACAAAGAAATGGTGTAAGCTGGTGTGTAAATCATTATTCACAATCACCAATGAGGGAATCAACGGTCAAATGAAAATTATAATAGCAACGGTGAAGGTCACTCTTGTAAGACCTTCAAAGATAATTGCCATGGAGGCATTACTAGAACCCCTGAAATATCATGTGAGTTGAAAATTTTCATTTCCCTCACTGCTGGGCAGTAGCTTTCTCAGAAATGTAACCCTCTTCCCCAGAGATGGCTTCTTTTAGCAATGAAAAGTGAGTAGTTAATGACTATGGAATAGCTTAATTTTTTTATACACAAAAATCTGGTCTTGACTAAATATGAAAAGATTCCTTCTCATTCAGAATTATGGAGTCTGGTACAATGTGAGCATCAGACTGATGAAGGATGCTACACCAGGGTTACTAATAAAAGGCACAGAACACCATGATATGTGTATGTATGGTATTTTACTAATTCTTATGAGAAAATAAAATCCACAAACTACTAGGAGAGTGAGAAATATTTGTGCCACCAGTTCTATGAGTGTAAGCTTTCTTCACAGTAACAAATCTCATTTTCAAAGAATAGAAGATACATGCTGTATCACTTGTGGCTCTGGCTGATGCAATACTTAGGTTGTGCTTAGTCAGCAAGTCTCTTTTGAAAGCGTATGGGAGGTAACACAAACTCATCCTCCTGTACATCATAATTGTCACAGCAGTTTCTGTCTGTCTCAGGGTGGGCAGAGAAGATACATAGAAGCTTAGTCTGGACTCACCAATGCATACGCTGTGCTAAAACTTCTCTTAATTTCTAGATTTCAGAAGCAGTGTGGGAAGAAACAAGAGACAATATATCCCGAATTATGACTCTTTTTGGGTAGGTGATAGCCGATTCAGTCACATTTCTAAATGGAAGAAACAGTATCTTTGCAATGAATATGCAGCAACAGAGCTGCCTTCCTCTTCCTCAGTTACTACCTTCAATTAATTCCCAAGGATTCACAGAAAGGAAACTCCAATCAACTTGAGAAAGACACAGCTCCCTTTTACATCTTGTCACATGCAAAAGTGAGCAATGCCTATTTTTAACAAGTTTCCATTAAAAGAAAAAACTACAATACTAAATGGGTGTAAAAAGACTGTACTAGAAAATTAGAGATAAAGGTTTTTTCTAATGAGGACATTCCACATCATTGACAGTGACCCTCATTAGTTATTTCTTGATACTTCCCAATTTTTAGTACTCAGTTCAATTTGGGACACTATTTTGAAAAGTGTAAGGGACCTTCAATACATGCAGAGGTTCTGAGGATCTTGATGTTAAGTAACTTTCTTTCTCCTTCTTACTCCTTCTTTTTATAATATTATGTGTAACAGTTGATGACATAGGCAGAAAATAAAACTAATCAGAATCAGGTGGTTTCTGTTTAAGGCGATAGTCCTCAGTTGTGACATGAGAACAACATAATGTAAATTGTTGACAGCGAAGCCAGAATAGATTTTATGTTGGCTGTACACCTTCATGCTGAATGCATGTCTTACTATTAACTATTAGGATTAATACAAAGCCTTAAAAGTAAAGGAACCCAGTGGTCATAACATATGCCTCAAACCCCGTCTTTTAAAAATAATCTCTGCTTGAAGGGCAAATGGATAGCCCTAAACTGAGGATACAGAAAAACTCCAAAAGTCATAGAATCCAGCTGAGTACTGTGCTTTCTGGCATAACAGCAGTGTTGCCACTGTCAATCCTTCATATCTGCCCAAGAATTTGGACACGAGCAAACGAGTCTGTCACAGACAGTGCACCAAAATAACACTAAACACTTGCTCTTCAGTGAGTGGCGTCAGCAAGGGAGGAGGATTGTTTGAGAGAGAACAGAAGCAGTTTATTTCTTTCTTATTTGTTTAACTAATGGCTGTCTGAAAATTCTGTACGTGCTTAGAAGTTAAGAAGCAGCAAGCAGAAGAAAATAATTTTTAAGCACAATTCTGGGAAGATGAGCAAAAAGGTTTACCTCACAGTAGCACTGCTTTTTACATTTGTCACCAAGCTGCATAAATGACTCCTGTGTTACACCTGTATACTTATTTCTACATTAGGTAAGAAATGTGCAGTGCAGAAATCTTTTCTAGAGGTTTACATGATGTGCGTTCACTTGCACAATGTCGAGATTACGGCTTCTATGTAATAAAACTGCTAACTTTTTATACATTTGTGGTAGACTATAGCCAGCCCGTTATCACAGTTTCTGTCCCAGTAACTTGTTCCTGAGCACCAAATCATGTAGTCAAGAGATGCTATATTTCTTGCTCTGACTTTATGAATTTAGTATTATTGTCTTGCGTAGTTCACACTAATCGTAGCTAAATTGAGCCAAATTAATATCAAATTGTTTTTGAAAGATAAATGTGCCCTCTTCTGGTTTGGCAATTAGGAAGGCATCTTCATGTAAACAAACAGGAAATTTTGCATTTAAACACAAATCAGTTTTTCTTCTAATCTCTTATCTTATAAAAGCTTAACTTAATTTACATATATTTATTTAAAATCATTTGAGAACTCAGACATTAGACTACACCAAAGGGAAAAACATAGTCAGCAAGATTTTGGGTTTTTTTCCATTGCTTTTGGTTTTATATAGTGATAGGACTGGTCAGCTGTCTGACTTCGATAAAATCCACTTCTCCCTCACACTAATAGGTGAATTTATACTTTGAAATGCATGCTAACAATTACCTCTGGACCTTGAAGTCTTTTTTCTCTAAAAATCTAAAACATATTAGGCAATGGTAGTTACAGCTTTGCTGCAACAGCCTGTTTCTGTACCTTATTCCTCAGAGCTGGAATAAGGAAAGTCATATTCGCAGCATATTCAAACTTCGAGAATTCTGAAGAAAGGGCAGTACACCATCTAATGAAGAAAAATTCTGAATTTTTTTTTTTTAATGAAAATAACTTATTTTACTAAATAAAACTCATCCATTCAGTTACATGCATTCAGCAGAGAAAGACAACAGCTATACAGAAGTCCTAGGAGCAATGAGGCTACACTATCCAGAAGAATGTATTCTAATTTGCTGCATTAAAGTAAAAGCAACTTTTGCCACTTGGCAGCATATATTGTATTTGAACCCTTTCATCTTCTAGGTTATTGTAATACCAGGAGCAAACAGAGTGCTCATTTGTACTTTATATTTATCAGATCCTGAATGTTCATTTTGATTTGTTAGTGTTCAGCATCTTTAAAAATCAACACACATCCTCACAGACAAAGTCAACTGAGTGCATTTAGCACATTCCTAGCTTCTTTAACAAGTTCTCTCCCAACTGTATCCAGAGGAATACGATAGTCAGTGCATGTTTAACATTTCATTCATTGTGCCTTCTGCCACACTGGTGTTAGATCTCACCAAGTGCAGCATCAGCTACAGTAACACTGCTGCTACTCACTATACAAGTGCAAAGACCAGTCTGCAGGCTCTAATCCAGCATGTATACTTATGGGCACATGCTGTGCTCATGCTAAGCCCTGCATTTACTCGTCATAGCACCCTGAAGTTTATCGTACGTCAAATCTTTTGTCACCATTTAATATGCAAATGCTTTGCAGCAAATGCAGACTGTGCACATTTGTGGAAAAAGAAGACCAGGCTGGTAAAAAGTGAAATGGCTCAGTGTGTGCAACACACCAGCCTAGAACCTCTTCCTATTGCCATCAATAAGAGTGTTGTCCTGCTTCACTGAAGGCAGAGCAAGCCCATCAGATGTTTTTTTAAAGCTTTATGAAAAAAGAGCCTAACATAGTAACCTGGAAATCTGTCAGTAACAACCTTCCTTCTCCTAGGTTATAAAATTGAGAAGATTATTACAGTTTCCTAACTATATCATCTTTCTAGCACAGTTCAAACTCATCAGCCTAAGAGAGTGAAGAGCAAAGCTACCAGCCTAACTATCAAACAGATGGATCAAAATCTGCTCTCTCAGCAAATCGATGTTTGTGGGACAGTAGGGATGCAAAGGGACACTTAAAACAATGATAACCATAGCAGGCATCAGAGGTACTCCTTATTCACAGACATTGCTATAGCTGCTCCCCAGTGCCCTTCCTCCCCAGATAAATTCAGCAGCAGCTCTGATGAGAGCTCCCAGACAGGCTCTTGCTGCCATCCTCACCGTCACAAATGCCATTCCCTGAAGCTACTGCTTTCATCCACCTCCACATAAGTGCATGTTATTAGCAGTTGTACAGTAAATATTTACACATATCACACTCAGCCCTTAACTGCAACTTTCTCTGCAGTACAAAAGCAGAGGCTGCATGGAATGGGTTCCTCTGTCTAGACCTCAGGATCTACATGATGGATGACACAAGCATAAAACAAGCAGGCACATAAAGACAGGACTAAATTCTGCTCTCAGAAACTCATGTGTCACCTCATTACAGCCAGTAGATTTTCATGATGAAAAGTTCAAGTCACAACGAGACAAATGGGAGACTTTTTTCTCATTTTTGTGAGAGTTCTATCAGGTCATAATTAAAATAAACATTCTGACTAGCAAAAAATGAGCAATTGGCAAAAGTAAGATGCAATCACATGCACAGGCTCTTTTCTCCACTCTGCTTACCACCCAGTCTTCTCTGGTGTGAAAACTGGTCTGGAAATTGCACAAAAGCCACCCTTCTGGTGAGATTTCCAGAGTTTTCGGGTAACAACTCTGCCACACACACCACAAAAACAGACTCTGTTACAGTATGTTGATGAGTCTGTTTCCACTCCTTGGAAAACCCAGGTGGTGCAGAGGTGTGTGATAGAAATTTCTAAACAAACAAAACAAAAATGAAAACAAAACCAATGAAAAACCACCCCACAAAAAAAAAAACAAACAAAAACCCCCCAAACAAACAAAAAATTAAAACCTCAGAATAGTTGTGGTTAGTTTGAATTTAAGGATCAAATTCAGGTCAGTTCCACTTTATCTAGACTGATTCACTTTTCCCTATTATTACTTGATTGCTGACAATGTGCTTGCTGCTGTGAAACCCTCAAAAAGAAAAGGAGTTTAACCTCAGGAGTTTAAACACAGACACAGAGAAAGAAGATGTACTAAGTAGCTAAGAAAGGAGTCAAACTCACAGAATTACTTTTTCTTAAATTTAAAAAGAAAATAATAAAATTTTCAACATTCTTAATAGAAAACGTACATTCTTTATAAAGTAATCTAATTTAATTAAAGATTTGAACTGCACACTGGCTCTTGGTATTTTAAAAAACAGTATTTACATGAAGAAAGTATCATGCCAAAAACCAGGAAGTGATGCTCCATTAATACTCATTACATGCCAACACTCAAAAAAAAAAAAAAAGGAAAGAAAATGTAAGCTGCCAAGTTTATTTTGGCGAGGCTGTATGACATGATTTGTATTCAAAGTAAATCTAGAAAAATGTCTTTAAATCAATGTAAATCCCTTTCAAATTGGAAAAAAAACAAAAACAAAACAAAAAACCAAAACCAAACAAACAAACAAAAAAAAACAAAGCAAAAACAAACAAACAAAAAAAACCCACAAAACCCACAGAAAACAGAAGGAAAAGCACTTCTGAGTTTTAGCCTTTTTTTTCAATGCTAGACTGTACTTAAGCAGTTTTAGTGAAGTACATTGTCACAGAGGACCTACCAGCTTAGGTTAGATGCACTTTTTCCTGTCTTTGCAACAAAGAACTTGATCTTTTCATCATCAAGAGGTTATAAATTAATGATATTTAGTTTTCCCTTTTCACCTATTTTTTAAAAATATATATATCTGCACAATTTTTAAATTTCTGAGAACAGCAAGTACAGAAATTAATCTCAGTTTTCTTAAGCAAAGACCAAACTACACAAGATGGCAGTGGCCTTTAGCGTGGTCTTAGCAAACTTCTCAGAAATGAAAACACTGATTCATTGCCTGGCTGGGTCAGCGGCAGGAAGGGGGTCAATGATGTCCATATTGCAGACTGGAATGAATGCCATACAGAAATTCCTAAAGCTCTTCTCCACAGCTTTGCAAAAGCAGCACTCCACACATACTTGGCTACATTGCTTCTGGCACTCAAGTAATTTTGTATAAAAGCATTTCAGGTATCTCTCAGCAGTGCAGGACCAGTACAATGAGATGCCACCATGACACACAGCACAAAAAAGTCAGTCTAGCAGGTCTGTCCTCAAAACAGAAACAGGGAGCCTCTGTTTATTCATGTTTGAATTTCAACTACCAATTGCAATAGCTAGAAAAACAAAGGCATTTCTGAAACCAAACATGAAGACAAGGAACAGGCCTTCACATGACTGCATGAAGGTGTTGTTTCTAGATCAATTCCACTGACTTTCTGAGAGACTTATTGCATCTCCTCCTTAATTCCTCTACCTTTCAATCACAATTAACAGCTCAGGAAAAGAGACTGAGAATTAACTCTACAAAGCAGAAATTCTCAAATTAGGAGATGACGGGAGAGCAGTTATGTATGCATGGAAGAAAGAAGTCCAAAAAGTACATCTAGGCTGTTGTTGTCTGTGCTGTTCTTCCATTCTTTTCCCACTTTTCCCACTCCAAGCAAGTTCTGCTCTTTTCTGATGTCTTGAAAAAGCCTGAGATTTACCTTGTGCCAGCAGCCAGGGGAAAATGAGGTGAGGGGGACCACGGGCTACACTCCAGGAAAATGCATCCTCCCTGGCTACATGAAGGGCACCTGCTCTTCCTCAAATGCCTCTGTTCCTGGACGTTGAACTACACCCCTCCTGGCAGCCTGCCCAGATCTGATCCCACCCTGCCTAGTGAGCAGGGCATGCCAGGCATG
>JAYRBT010000093.1:40079538-40090260 GCA_036023395.1 Myiotriccus ornatus | reverse complement strand
ACCAGGCAGTCCTAGGGCTGGTGACAAGGTGCAGGTGGTGAGGTGGGGACATCTTTGAGTAGAGAGCAGAACTCGATGAGGAAGCAAAGAGTTGGGAAGGTTCCCAGTATGTAGGATTTGAAAGAGGAGGCCATTAGACAGGGAGGGCCAGGAGAACCCTTGCAACCCTTGTTTGAAAGCTTTTTCATCTGATTTAGGGATTTGGGCTGGCTCAAAACATAAAAAACAAGTCAAATCATTAGTAACAACTGCTAGATTTAATTAAAACGCAACTGAGGACCAGGGCTGAGGAAATCAAGAAAAACTGCAGCACTGGAGGGGATGAGTGGTAGAAGTGGGGTAAAGAAGCAAGCTCAGAGCCATTTTTGACTAAACAGCAGAAAAGTGGTCTCATCTGTAAAACCATTGCTTTGAAACCTTTGGAGGCCATTATTGGCAGGTATCCATACATTCACACGGATATATTACTTTTCAAAATTACCATTCAAGTCTGTTGGTATAGCAGTTAAAATGCACCTTTCAGTTGTAAGCATATATGGTACTGTTCTTCACTTCATTTAAAAATTTCTTCCCTTCTCTGAAACAGTGCCCTATTGAGTAAGGACTACAAAGATGAAAAGCAGATGCTTCCTAGGAGACTGGCAAAACTGGTAATTCAGAAGGCATCTTACTTCTAATTACTGAGTAGGATAGTATCTAATAGTTATTAGATAGTGATACTATTAAATGCTACTAAAAGAAACATATAACTCCAGTAGCTCTGTAAATTCTTCCTTAGTGTCAGTACCCAAATACAACACTGTTGAAGGGAATCCCGGCAGATGAGAACAGACCTTCTGCGTAATTCTCCCAAAATAAAATTACCATTTCTGTGATTTTTCTAATGCTTTCAGGGGGTTTTGATCAGGCCCCCTTTTTAAAGTCAAATGAAATTTTGGTTCTATGCCAGGTTGTTCTTTTTTTCCTAAAGCTTAAATCCTTGACTTGCTTATGAGAAAGTGATGACTTTTCAAGTGTTTAGTCAATACAAGAAGAAGTTGCAAAACTATCCCACTGCCTTGAAAACTTCAAGGGAATGAAAAATATGTGGAGAGAAGCAGAACACTTATCTGACAGGCACTACTGAATGAAGTAAAGGATGAAGGAAAGCACCAGGTCAGATGCAGAGAAAGAACATAGGATTGAGAGTGGACAAAGGCAGAAGGTGGAAGGAGAGAGAGAGAAATAATCAAAAGAACTAGGAATACAGATGTAAACAGGAAAAAATGAGAAATACATTAGAGAAAAATCAGGAAGAACTACTATCTTTTCAATTTTAGAAGAATTTACATTTTTTTATGTCAAAGGTTAAGTACTACATTTTTGAGAGTAATAGGCATAGCAAACTGATTGATTTGCTACAGCCTTACAAAGCTCACATGTGAAAACATGCCATTGCACATCATGTGCATCCATTCCACTAAAATGCAGACAGACATTAATCACCAAAAGAGGAAGTATGAAATTTACTTTAATGATTTCTAGACTAAAAATCCTCAAGACACACACACACACTTCCACACACACCTTTCCAATAGCTTTTACCAGTGTCCTTGATGTACGTATGTTACCTGGATGGTTAATGATTACAAGTAAAACATCAGGAGCTCCTCTCAATTCAGACTATTTTGTAAAGCACCTGCAATGTTCCTGAGGTTCACCTGTGCAGTTTTGATCCAGAAGAGTTTAACTACTCAGAGTTTATCTGTATAGCTGATGGACAATTTCGAAAAAAGGCCTGTAATATGAAAGATCAAAAATATACCTGTAATTTGACAAAAAATTGTATAGGCCAGAAATGGTTCACTTTTATTCTTTATCTTAACTTCATTGAACAGTACTCCTTTTATCTACTAAAAGACTCTAGATTTTTGCAAGAACACAAAATATGGATGTAAAAAAAGGAGCAACATGACAGCAACTTTCTGAGGAATTACTTTTCACAGTAGGTTCTCAACAAGCAGACCAGTATAAGAAACACTCCTCAAAACTCCATGTGCACGAAAACTTTCAGCATGGGGAGCACACGGGGCAAATACACCTCATGACCCACTAGATTAAGCCAGAAGACCTTTTAGCTCTAATGTTTAGGTGAAAGGAAGTCAAACAGAGCTATACTCTCACTCCCACTTGTGTTCAGGGTATGAGGAAAAGTGGAAAATACTTGTCTTACTAAATGAAGTATGTAAATATACTACGATCACAAAAAAAACCAAAAAAACAAAAAAAACAAAACAAAACAACAAAAAAAACAAAACAAAAAAAACCAAACAAAAAACCCACACAAAAATCAAGCAAACAAAGAAACAAAAAACATAACCTGCCCGCCCCCCAAAAAAACAACAAACCACAGGGTTGCCAACCTACCTGACTACGCCTCCAAAGGAAACACTAATTATGAAATTCCAGCATCCCTGTGCCTATCTTTTTACCCTTCCACCACTTCCAAATCCATGAATCTACTTCCTCTATCTTTAGCAGAAAAGTAGGGTTTACAAATGTACTTAATGCTTTTAATACAGTTGCACCAAGCATGACCCAGATGCTGCATGCAGACCCAAACCCCTTCTGTTTTGGCCTGCCAGGTACCTACAGCCAGGGCATTCCATTACACTTACTTAATAGTGAGGAGGTAGCAGACAGCTGGTGAATCAGCAGTTCCTGCCCAGCCACACCTCTTACTCTGCCAAGCAAAGGTAGCTCCAGATGACAAGTGCTGCAGAAGATGGGCTGGAGAGGAAGCTTGGGTGAAGATTAGAGATCTCTACTAATTTTCAGCACTTGGACTAAAACTTAGGAGATTTGGTTTCACTAATGCTGTGGTTTACTCAACAGTATGCCTGATATGTCTGATATAGGTATTTTAAATTTCAATTCAAACTCTGGAAAAAAAACCACAATCACTCCACTTATGCCAAGCCTGACCTAAAAATTACTGGACATCTAAGAACTCAGAATACTCCAAACTTCAACTAAGAAAAACAGTAAAATCAGCTACCTCAGTACACTACATTGTACACATCCTTTGCCAGACATCAACAAGATATGAGAGTATTAAGATTTTTTCTGAGTACAGTGCAAAAAATGTAAATATAATGTAGAATCAGACATGCTAAAACCACATTTGAAATGGCATACTAAAAACCAGAAGATTTATGGACTTCTATAGGAGATGTTTATATAAGTTTCAAAGTTTATTTTCCAAAAGATTTGTTTAAAAATATTTCACCAGGAGGCTCCTCGGTAGGAACCCCTGGTAAAACGATTTCCTTGGTATTGCTACCAGAACTCATCAATATAAGATGGCAAATCAATTTAGTTTTTCACAGATCTGTAGGCAGATCCTGAGCTGCTAGGCAAACTGATCTTTAAGGATCACAACTGATCATGAATCAAGGCAAATTTTCATACAGTCAATTTCTGTGAAATGATTAACTAAATACAATTATTATGGTTCAGTTCAGTAAGTACTGCAGTTACTTGTTCTCATTTTTCCTGGTTCTCAGATGTTAACAACTACAAAACATAAAAGGAATGGCCTTTTATGCTTCATGACAGTCTCACTCTTTTTTACAGCAATTTTATTAATCTAATAAAAACCTATGGACATGTCACACCACCGACAGTAAAAAAGCATGTTGAAAATACTGAAAACATTACATTTGCCATGGACTTTACAATTATAACTATGCCCTACATCTTGAGAAGATCAATTAAAAGAACTTTTAAATCACGTTTACAGTTAAGTATTTTCCCAGGACCCTTTAGGTTTTGGTCTTCTTTAGTAAACTTCAGCACCCACACAGCTCCAGCCTGCACACATTTTACAAACCCAATGATATACCATATACGCTAGCCTTTTACTTACTGTTGTTCATACCAGCTAAGAGTTGAACATTTACACCTGACTGACAAGAAATGATTGAGCATGTAACTCAAAAGTAATGATCACCTACATAGTATTAAACCTGATTCAAATCTGATATTTGTGGAATATTTGGGAAATGCCCCTTGGCACTTGTGCTCATTTTAGGAGTATTAAAAGCAAAGAACCAATTACAAAGCCCTGGAAAAAAACATAAAGAAATGCAGCACAGATACTTCAAAATACATGCATTTTAAAAGACAATTTTTAATGTGTGAACATTTCTTATATAAAAAAGTGTCCCACAGCAAACAAGTGAAGAGTCATAGAAATGGGTAAGCTGCCCCCCTTGAATCTCCTGATTCAAATTCTATCACTGTCACTGACTGATTTTAATTACTCCTTACAAAAGCATTGTATGGAAAAGCTGCACTTTAATAACCACATCATTAGGAGGAAAAAAGCACAAAAAAACAGAGGAAGGACTTTACATTACATACAGGACCTGGTCAAAACCTTCCTTTTCATTGATTTCAGTGGGCTCTGGATCAAGGCCATATTGATTGCAGAGAATGTGGTTCAATGATTAAGACAGCAAATTTAAGTTTCATTCTTAGCCTGGTCATTCACTGGGTTCTGAGTCTTGGGAATGTTAATCACTTTTTCCATCCATGTAAAGGGAATATTTCTAATTCCCTTTACCAATAAAGAGAACCAACATATTCAGACAAAGGGAGATGCACAAGAGCTAAATATTCAATTTATGTGTAAGTCAAACACCTTTATTTTTAAATTTAAACAAAATTTTCTGGAACAGTGGGAACCTCAGCTGATAATTTATAATCCTGTTTATGTAATAATTTCTATGGTAAGTCTCAGTTCTGAGATATCTCTTGTGCATACATGCATGTGTGCAAGAAAGTGAAAGACAGAGAGGTAGAATATACTTTTGCTCACTATCTGGCACTTCATGAGATATTTGATTTGTTGTAAGAAAGCAAAGAAAAAGAAGCTGTCAGTTAAAATACCATTTCTGTCACACTTTTTAATAATACTGCTCCCATAATTACATTGTGGTTCTTTATACTTACTCAGTAAAAGCTTGCTAAGTTTTAGCATAGAAAACAATTTGTGAAATTACAGAAACAGAGTGAACACAGCAGTTCATTTGCTGAGGCAATTAGCCAGATCCTTGTCAAAAAACAGAGAGAATAAAGACTGTGATGTGCAAAAAATGTTTCTAATTCTATGCTATAATACATACAATATGTCTGTGGTTGTGCTGGATTATGTTAATAAACTACAGTTGAAATATATTTGTCACAACACAAAGGAAGGGTGCTATCAATTGTCTTGCCAGATATTTTAAATTAGTCACCAAAACGTCTAGCCAGGGTTTCCTCTGTGACCGTCAGACGAAGGGAGAGGCTTATCGGACAGTTTTTCCTATGGGACTAGACAGATTTTTCTAATGCTCAATTATTTTGAATAATCTGGAAAATAACTGTAAAGGGAACTGTGTCACAGTTGTCTTTTTTAACAGACATGTACAATTCAACTCTAAACACAAATCTTGTGTTATTTTTGGCTGGCTATCACTCAGAAATGAGTTTCCCTAATATTCCTTAGAAAATGTGGATTCTTCTTTTGGGAAGAGTAAAATGTATAAGGGGTGAAATACTGCTTAGTTAAAAGAGCAAACAAATTATGGCAAAAATCTAAGCACACAGTCCAGGAAAATTCAATTTTAAAAAGGAAAGAAAAAAGAAATTAAATATTGAAGACAGAACACAGACTTGTTTGATAACCTATGCATATTAAGAAAGAAATCTACTGTAAGAGTGAAGTAATTTGAATAACAAGCTGGAAAGAGAGCATCTCAAAGAAAGCTGGCAATTCAGAAACACATTTACTATTATGTATTTTACTGAAATTCATGATTTTCATAATTTTAATATCTGTCCTTTCCTGCTAAGACATTTATCATTTATACTACAACATAATAATTTATAAAATGTAAATGGTTTTCTGATAAGAGAAAAATGCAAATTTGATATTATTTAAACTGAAAATGCAACAACCAGTTTCTTTTCTTCACCTGGACGCTTCATACTTCAGCAGACAATACTGTTGTAGACTCTTAGCTATAAACTCCGTTTTCTTGGAAAAAAGCTGGGAAAAAGAAGACTTAGCATACAGGAGACAAAGTAAAAATGGCATCCAAACAGAGATCATGAATTGCGAGCATGCTACTGAAGTTTCATGTATTAATATGTGGATGAAGTTTCCTCCTTTGCCACCTCTCCCCACATCTGGAGATAGTTTGGTGGAGCAATTTCCAGAAACCAAACAGTATCTTTGCTAAAATAGCTCTTTTCATTTACAAATAAACAATTAACAAAATAGGCAACTAATTTCCAAAGTGTTCATACTCATTAGACTGCTTCCTGAAATTAAGTAGCTGTTACATGTTGCAGGGCCACATTAATGGTACTGCTATTCTTTTTCCAAATATAAAGGTTTTTTATAAGAATGTTCATTCATGTTTAATTTATTCTAGCAACAAAAGCTGATACAAAAATGTTACCTACTGTAAATATGTAAATATATATATTTATTGATTATACATATACATTGTTTAATCAAAGAAGGGAGGGACAACTAAAGAACTATTCTACCTGAATCATTAAAAGCCACTGTATGAATCACACTTCATCATGGGCGAAAATCTAGGTTGTATTATTTTGTGATTGTGTCTTACATATGAAAATATTTGAAGTTATAAGGGACTGTAATATATTTTAATTTGAGCATCTAAAAAAGGGTGGGGAAAAAACCCTCTACTGTGCAGAGGGGCCTGACTTAAAATGACTGCACAATATGACTTATTTCAAAAATCAGTTGGGCAGCTTAAGTGTCTGCTAGATACCAGCTTCTTAACAAATCCTGGTTACCATTTCTGACCAAAAACTCATACTAGAAACTGCTCTTTCCACACCACCTGTTTTTTATGTGCTGCCCACTGCCAGGTAAAGAAAGCTCCTTGGAAAGGTTTTTCAGCCGGTCCTCTATGCTCCAGCATTTTTCCTGTAGATTTTCCTATTAAACAGCACTGCTTGAGCTGTACATATATCACATAATTTCCATTCTTTAAAGGGAAATACTGTCTGCAAAAAGGCTGTGACACAACATTGTCAACATCCATCTTTTGACACATTCACTTTGCCACTGTTTACTGTCGCAGTAAAGATCTGAGGATGGAGAAATGTGTCCCAGTTTTCATGAGGACTGGAACAGAAGTCACCAAGCAATGAGCTTGATCTTCCTCTGACACTTGGCTGCAGCAGAAGAGGCTTCCGCAGAAGCCATCAGGACAGACAGTGGGAAGGAGAAGCATCTGAACGTCTATTCTCATCCTCTACTGACCATCACTCCACTGAGAGCTGTTTTACAGGACACTTGACGAGCAGCATGAGTCAACTGGGAATAACAACTACTGAAAAATATTTATATAACAGAGTACATTTATTCAATGTTTTAAGAAGTGATGCCCTGATACTACAAATATTCACCTCCTGGTAAACACCACACCAAGTAATTCTGTCACTAATAATTTTCCATTACTTTACATACACAGAAGTTTACAATCCAGGCCACCTTTGCACAAGTCACATTAAGTATCTAGCCCAGGGGATGCTCTGTTCCTTTTTCAGATAAAACCCTGCTTTAAACTCACATTCTTATATAAATACACACAATTCCATGCACCTTAAATAAATGCTGCTTTTAAAAATGCATGGATAATTTGAGCAACATTAACATGCTTAAGCTGAAAGGGGATCTCTGTCTGTTAAGCTCTTACACAGCTGAGAGGGGCTGAGGTATGCACACTGAGGCAGGAGTGATCAAGATCCATCAACGGTCTCTTTTGGCCAAGTGAATGAACAATGCTGAGAGATGGGAGATTTTGACTCTACATGTGAAAGGAACCAGCAAAATACTTCAGGTTACTCTCTTTCTGAACACGAACATTCATACACAATTTTATCATGGTTTAACTAAACCACTTAGCAAAATGGATTCAGGTGATCTTCTGCATTTGTCCCCGCACTGACAAGCTCCAGATCTAAATACCACCTCTGATCAGCACCCAGAGAAACCTGAAAGCTGTCAGTCAGTTTATTTTACTGTAGGCTTCAGAAAGTATAATGCCTGACATGGTCCACCACTATTATGTTAGATAAGTCACTTCCCTCCTTTCCCTCAATTTCCCCATCTAAAAATGAGAATAATAAAACTGACCTCATTCTTAGAGTGATTCAGAAGTGACAGACATAAAGCACAGTGCACAAGATGTGTATTCTATATGCCCTCAGGAATCAAAACCAAGCCACGCAGCAGGTAAAACGTATACTGCTATCTGGTGCAGCACAAAGAGAGGACACAGGTCTGCAAGATTAAGTAGCAATGAGATGATTCAACATTCTTTGCTTGAGGTCAGCTTTAACCTGTGGCTCTGTCAGGCATAGTCAGGACAAAAAAAAAAATCATAAAATAGAAATTAAAAGATCACAAATCAAATTGACTGAATCTTCACAGTCATACACCAACTTAATTTGTCCATAAAATATGAAAAATTTCCATGGAGACCTAAGAAATTTAGGTGGACATAAAACAAAATGAAACTGAAATTTTAAAATTTTCAGCCTAAAATAAAAACTGAATTTTCAGTTTTATAATGTAAAATCAATTTTGTAAACATAGAAACAACTTCACAGAAACAGGCCTATGAGATTTATAGTATTCTGATAATGTATTCACATTTTCAGTAACAAACACCATCTCTCTTCTGACGATATGTCTTTTAACTCAAAATAGTCTAGACAGGTAGACATGAGCCTGTGAACAGCTTTGATAGCTAACAAAAAGGAAATTTTCACTGCTACATGGGTGATCATTGAAACCTTTTACAAAAGAGAATCACATAAAACAAAATATATGCCCAGTTTTTCATGTAAGACTAAGAGGGAGCACAAATTATTCCTCTTATCAACTTTTATTACCATTTGTATTGAGTCTAAACTGAATAGTCTAATTATGAAGAGTGTTAGTATCAGAATTAGCCTTCCAGGTAATAATCTGAAGCATACTGTGAAGAGGAGTGGCAAATGTGATAAAGACAAATTCAAAAATATTAAATCGTAAGGAGGTAATCTTGAGCAACAGGATGGAATCCTGGGCTGCATCAAAGGCAGAGTGGCCAGCAGGCTGAAGAAAGTGATTCTTCCACTCAACTATGCTCTTGTGAGATCTCACCTGGAGTACGGCATCTGCTCCCAACACAAGAAGGACATGGAACTGTTGGACCAAGTCCAGAGAAGGGCTACAAAGTTGAAAAGAAGACTGGAGCTACTCCCCTGTGAAGACAGGCTGAGAAAGTTTGGGTTGTTCAGCCTGGAGAAGAGAAGTTCCATACAGACCACGCAGCAACCTTCCAGTATCTTAAGAGGGCCTACAGGGAAGCCAGAGAAGGACTCCTCATCAGGAACTGCAGTGATAGGACAAAGAGTAATAGGTACAAACTGAAAGAGGATAAATTTAAGTATGATATTAGGAAGCAATTCTTCCCACTGTGAGAGTGGTCAGACACTGGAAGAGGCTACCCAGAGAGGCTGTGGATGCCCCAACCCTGGCAGTGTTCAAGGTCAGGTTTGATAAGGCCTTGAGCAACCTGATCTATTAGAAGGTGTTGGGTTCAGATGACCTTTGGGCCTGCCCCTTGTCATAGGGGCTGAGTCTAGACGATCTTTAAGGTCCCTTCCAACCCTTAACATTCTATGATTCTATGATAAAAGCTTAGATAATAACTTTAGGCTACACAACCAACATAAATTTTAAAAGAAAATAAAGTATGCTAAATTCCCTCATTAGCTACAAAGTTAAAAAAACCCTCAGCTTTGTGCAAACATCAGTCATACATTTAAAGGAAGAAAACACTAGAAGTAGAGAAATCTTTCAAATAATGAACTATGCCTAGTTGCTTAGTGAGAAGTAGTAAACACTGAAGCCCAATTCAGAAATAGTACACATTAAGGATACAGCGGCAGTATTTTGTTTCTGTATAAACTCAAATGCTTTTGTCCAGTACCTAAAACTAATGATTTACTTAGAGTTGCTGTGTAGAACGAATAGAATTCTTTACTTTATGACATCATTCTTTTAGTTTGAAGAATTTTCCTTCCAAATGTTTACACCATTGTGCCAGTTACTTCAGCTGAACTTACACAATGAATTTAAAATCGTTTAATACCTTTAACTTACCAAGAGATTAGCACATGGTTAGCTAGAGTAAAAGGATTACTATTACTGCTGTTACAAGATATTAACACTTTTGGTAATGCATTCTATGGATGCTACATATACTTCCAACATTGAGAAAGCAGAATGAAGACCAAGTTTTCTTCGTTTTAGTAATCCACAAATGATCTTGCAGTGAAGTAAGAGAATCCTCCTTAATTAACTTTTTTTAAACTGGAATCTTCACCCTTATTTCCCTATGGTTCATGCAAGCTGATTAGAAGTTATAATACGGGCTACAGAAACAGTCAAATAATTGCAGCATTCAGTCTTCCTCAGAACAGCTGGTTAAGAAACAACCTCAACTCATGCATGCACACATGCACACAGAAACCCACACAGAGGCGTTATGGTGAGCAGTGAGGTTTCTGTCTGAAGTAGAGTGCAGAATTAATACACTTAGCAAGACAGAGCTATATTCATTGAAGCTTGACACCAGCTCCGTGAAGACGGGTTATATT
>JAYRBT010000093.1:40059334-40069984 GCA_036023395.1 Myiotriccus ornatus | reverse complement strand
GAGGAGGGGGAGAGGGAGAGGGGAAGGGGGGAAAGGGGGGAGTGTGGAAAATCCGCTGATTCAGGAAACTGCATTTCAAGAAAATGATAAGGAGGTCTTTGTCAAGCCAGCCTGAGTCAGGAAATTTAAAGAGACAGAGTATGCATCTACCCATCTCCTCTGCTTGTACGACAGCTTAAAGCACACAAAAAGACACGTGTATACTTAAAACATGCAACGTCCATAAATTTGTGTTTGTACTTAAAAGCACAGAAAGCTCCACACAAACGGAGGAGGGATGGGGGAAAATGTTGTCTTGATATCTTGAGATTTTATCACATTAAATCTGGGAAGGTCACAAAACTCACAAATTACTTCATTAATCTCTAATTACATACATCACTCCAAAAGAAAAACCAGTAAAAGCTATACCTCACCACACTGCCTTATGTGCTATAAATGCCACATACTTTATTGAAGAATTTCCAGCAGTTTCAGAGATTTTTACAAATCTTGAGGGGGACAATTTTTTTATTCTTCTACACTGAAGTCTAGGTATCAAAATTACCATAAACATACTGTACCTGACTGAGAGGAATTGGAGAAAAAAGTAATCAATATTAAAAACAACCATAAAAATCCCAATTGACTTAGAGAAGCTTTCCTTTACATAAGAAATAGACTGGTGTTCCCAGTCTGTGTAGGACTATCACTTTGGGAAGTCTGCTTTTCCCCTCTCACTTTCAAAAGAAACAAATTTTTTTTCCATCCCCGCAGAAATGCAAGAATAAATCCTAATATCTAAAATTTCAAGGTCCTTATCCAGGACTGGTATTTCCTTATCTTGCAGCTCATGTAGATGTGCATTTTAGAGAATATCCATATAGGAAAGGGTGACATTTCTTACAGGAATAGATTTTTCACTAATGACAGATTTTTCAGAATTTTAAAACAAATTTAGGTGAAGTAATTATCTCACAATGGATTCTTGAAAATACCGCAATCAGTACATCACACACTTATCATAAGCTTTTCCAGCAGACAAAGACGTCCCCACTTCAGTATATATTGGATAAGCATGTGAAAAAGGCCAAAACCCACAGCACTCTGTCTCCTTTTAGTGACTGGCTTTTGTACAGCATCTACATGTGCGTACCACTAATATGGTAAACACATTCAGCACCATTAAGGCTTTTGTTTCACACTGGGGATGGTAGCATTACTCCCAAGCAGTAAGGCCATTAAGTGAGCTTTTCAGAGACTCCCTATCAAGAGCAAACAACACTTCAATGCAGGGTGACATATATTTAGTATACGTATAGTTTGTAGGAAAACTATTTTAAGTATAGTTTAACATATAAATTTATTTACTATGATCTCTCTCTATGCAATGCACCTGGGATGTCATGGTGACATACTAAGAGCAACATACACACAAGTCAGATTATACAGACCTACCTCAGTAATGAGGGAGGTAAACAACTAACAAATAAAAATTTCAACTCACAGTACTTAGAAATTATGAGAAACTACTCAAGTCAGCTTTGACATACCAAACAGCTTCATAATTTGAAGAACGTTCAGAAAATTATTCATTCCTAGATGAGCCATGTATTCAACAAGGCAGATTCCATTTTCAGAGGGCAAACAAACCCCCTTCATGGTGTTTGTATTTATCCCTTTCTGATATATGTATGCCAGCTTCTGAATCTATTTGTAGTCAAGTTATTGTGTTTCCTATACCAAACATAATCCTGATCCTGTTCTTAAGTCAACAGCAGAAGCTCTCACAAGCAGTGGAAAATTGGGAAGGGTGGACAAAGGATCCTGAAATTCATCTCCATTCTCTACTTTTCCATAAGATAGACTGAAGACAGCTCACATATATGTCCTCCAAAGAGCTGCACTGGATGGACTGGTGTATTAAAAGGTGGTTTTAGGTGGGATAGGTGTAGCAGGTTATGAAAATAGATAAAATCTTCATTGTATCTTGTATATTAGCGTAACATCAGGCCTGCATCAGCAGCAATCAACTGTGCATCCTCTTAGTAAACATAAGCTAAAAGGAAATTACAAACTTGAGCTTTTTACACACTTAAAATTACCTTTTTTAACTGTAGGGCTGACGGTGGTTTTGTTTTAATGATTTTAATGGTTTACCTCAAATTAAAAACTAATAAAATATATTTCCTCTTAAAATGAAAAATGGTCTTCAGCGGGTCTTTGTACAGTCAAATGAAGAATAGTCATAACAATTATAAGCTGCTATCACTGAATTAGCTTTAATATTTACACTGCCTTCTAATGCAAGCATTACTTTTCTATGAGCACAAAAATGACACTCATCTATTTTTCCAAATTCAAAAGAATACAAAATCAGTAAAGCAGTGAAAGAAAGAGCTGGGAGAGGACAATTAGAAATATCCAGCACCAACACAGGAGAAATAATTTTGCACAGTGTCTTCTAATTTCATGTACAATTATACAGCTGATTCTAAATCCCTGCTACAGTTTGCTACAAAGTGAACTGGATAACCATATGATTCACCTTTTCAGTTAATTTTTTTGGCTTCCATTATTTTTCTGAAATGTATATTTCATGGAAATTAAAATTAATATTAAATTATTCCCAAAATTACAGTACCCTATAAGTCAGCATTAATCCAGTCAACTATGATTTAACTACAATGTCACAGTGAATTAGCCACTTGCTATTCATTAAATTCACTAATTCACTGAATTCATCCTGTGATTTCCAGAAGCGGTCAGACCTATGAATTGAAAACTATGGGGTTTCTTTCCCAGCAATTGTATGATTTATAAAAATTGCAGATCATTAATGCACCTTTTATAAACTGAAAGGAAGGAATAAATTTACTTTATTACTTACCAGTTTGACTCAGCCTGGGTATAATCAACAGCAGTTACTATAAAAATGTGATGGCTTCCCTTGGTAGTTGGATAATATTCAATATTAGAAAATAGTATTATTTCTTGTAAGAGAAATAAGTATAATCAACATAGATCTGAAAACAATAGTTCTATTCATTGTTTCTCTGAGGGGCAGATTCATATTGAAATGACCAACCAATCTACCTTCAACAATACCTTGAGTTTCTTTGGAAATAATTACCCTTCTCTCCCAGAGAAGTGAGCATCCAAGGCAGTAGAGGATGCTTTGAGGCTAGCTCTTCTTCAACACGTCAGCTGGATGACACACAGAGAGTGTTCCAGATATGTGGGTAAAGCAACAGAATGGACAAAATAAGGTAGGTAAGCAACAGGCACAGAGTACTGTGAATCTACAGTTTGGATTTTTTTTTAAATGTTTACCTATATATACTTCGATTGTCCCTTCACAGTTACATAAAAAACAAGAAGATTTTCTTCCTAGGTATTTATTTAATGCAACTCCATGGGTTTTCAGCAAGAAATGTGAGCTTTTGCTCACAAACACAACATATGAAACACACGCACATATATATATATATGTGTGTGTCATTAGTTTTAGGAGGGTGCTTTGGTTTTTTTTTTTTTAAGACTAATTTAGACTCGAAGGAAACTCTGCAAGTGATGTGGTCCAAGTCTATCCTGAAAGCAGTAATACTTTTGATCAGCTCACTCAATGTCTTTTCTGGTTGATATCTACTAGAAATAATTTCATTATGGATTTGTTTTTTTCTTAATTTTAAAATTATACCAATAACAGAAATTTTACCTACTTTTTTAAGCATTATTATCTACAATGAGAAAAATAAATATGGATGTTGATAGATTTGTCCATAAAGAGATTGCACAGGCAGGAGCTTGCAGTTCAATCCATCAAGCACTGTTATCTAACCAGTGTTTATGCTGACTTTTAAATAGACTTCAGCTTAATCTAACCTGCTTAGCAAACTCTGCACTCCTTTCCAAGTAAAGAATGAATATACAAAACACTGTGTGGGCTCATATTAAAGCCTGTATTATTTCAGAAGGGAATCTTTATTTCTATCCCATGCTTCGTTCTTGCAGTTTTTAATCTAAGTTGTTCAAAAGTCTCACCCAAATCAAAAGTATATGTAAACACCTTCTACACTCTCCTAATTTTTTGCATTTTAGAATGTTAGAAAAGCATAACTTTCCCAAAAAAAGCCCTTCCAGTTTTTCCTTAGGATCACCACAATTAAGTACTTCATTATAATTCTGCATAAATAGCTTTGACTACGTCTTTTCTTCTAATGAAAAACCTTATTCCACTATTTCAAAAGGAAGAGTAAAACATTTGAGTACCTGTGCAGAGAATGTTTAACAGATATTTTATATGTCAGTACAGGTACAAGTCCTTAGATGAGTGTCATTGGTGATTTATTACAAATTAGTTTCTTTCACTTCCTGTCTAATCTCCAAAATCATCTTAGTCAAAGCAGGCACTCCTGCAGATGTGAATTGTATTACCATATAATGGGGATAGCAAAGCAAATCTTCTTCTGAAAAATCTGACCAGCCCTAGCGATACCCGCAATTTACTTACACGCAGTCTACATCAACAGTTACGCTGGATTTAGCTTGTGTTTAGCACCACTTGATAAAAACTATTACCAATGTGGTTTACATAAATTACATGTTGTCTGCTCCATATGGAAACCATATTTTAGCAACAACCAGTGTTTAATAATGAACACTCTGCTCTGCTCTCACAGGCAGGCTCTTTTGCCTCTCTCTGGCTGCACAATTCCTGTGATTTAATAAGATACTTAGCTCATGAAACAAGCAATTTGAATATTCACACTGCAGTTAAAAAGGGATTAACTTTATCCCATGTCATATTGGTAACAAGATGACTAGTCTCTTTGGAATGTAGTGCACTAAATTATCCTTATCCATAAGATTTTTCAAACATAGCCTGATAACAACAATGCAGGGCATGAACATGATTATTTATCTGAGTTATTAATGAGTTTTAATTGTTTACTTTTTAATAAGTCTCTTTAACTCCTGTCATATAAAATTAATTAACCAACAGGCCACAAAGAAATACAACCATAAAGTGGTTCAATATTTTATCATAACTTTGTGTACTTCTGTAACATCTCAGTATGATTGTTTAATAATCGTGGCATCTTCTACATTTGATTAGACATGATATAAGGTATACATTAAGCAGAAATCATGAAGGATCATATACTAATGATAGGCATAGATATCTTCTTGAATATTTCAGGCTTACATATATAATTTGTTTTCCCTACAAGCTAAGGCAAAAGAGATAATTTTTCTGTCAGGTCTGTAAAATTTTAGGCTGGAATTCTGATCCTTTTGAAGCTCACGGCAATTTTGTTCTTTTGCTGTGCCCAGATTTAACCCTCAAATTTATAAAGTGTTTAATATATCAGTTAGCAGGGAGAAAAAGCAGGCTCTAACAAAAGTACTTCCAGAAAAATAAAAGCTATTACAGCAAGACCAGGCCTCTCCCATTCCTCTGTTCTTTATTTAAATCTTTAAGATATAAGAAAAAAGCTTAAAGATTTTACCTGAATAAGCCAGTCCTGTAATGAAAACCATGAGCTAACAAAAAAAATTTCAAAAGGAAATTAAAAAAGAAATGCTATTACAAAGTAATGCTTGTGGGCCTAGATGAGATCTTATAAAATTATAATGAATTCAATAGAGAATGACAATGCTGCTAAAGTTTTAAACTTAGTCTTTCCTTGTATAAATATAATTTCATACAACTCAGAAAGCCTGTATTAAGGATGCAATTTTTCATAGCTCACATACAGTGTAAACTTCCAAACATCTGGTGAACTTCAAAGCAGAGCCTTCCACCTCCCCAGAGAGTTATCAGTTGGTCTATAATGTTATCAGCTTTCGCACACTTCTCAGTGAGGTGCAATCTACTTGCCTGAGATCATGAGGAAGAGTCAGGAATTCCCGTTTCAATTCAAATTTGTGGACTCTAAGATTTCTGCTAAGTCAAGAACTCCCAGCTGCCTCATTGTCACAGCCTTCAGAAATAGAGACATTTGCATGCCTACTTTTCAGACCAACAAGGAATAATTACTGAATTACTGAAAATTATATAAATACTTCTGCAAAATTCTTTGAATGGTAAGGCTCACTTCACTGAGCCTGAACATGGTCACTTAAAAAGAAAGGGGACCGTTTTGGAGTATAAATGACAACTGACACTGACATATAATCAACACCTCTCCAAGGTGCGGATAGGGTGATGCTGTTTGTGAAACCAAAGCAGACTTTCAGTTGCCCAGAGAGTAGAGTAGTGTCTTAATACAGTATAATTCATCATCATTCAGACAGCAGTTCTCTCCAGACAAAATGACTCACCAAAAGCAAAATTCCAGTTAATTCAGTGTGCAGCAATGACCTGCCATCAGATGCACGGAATACTTTGGTGTGTTCTCCAAAGGTCAGGACAACCAGAGCTCTTTGGCTGCCTCCTGAAGAAAGCTGTTTCACAAATCTAATGAGCTACAGAGAATACCTGGAGGGTGTGGAATTTGGATACTACTCAAAACCTGACTTCTGACATGACTTTTATCTATTGAAGACCAGCAGCTCTACCCAAACACAGTCTGTGTTATCAGCCTCATATGTAGAGGGCAATTAAAAAATTCGCATCCCAACATGGGAGAAGTGAGTTGGTAAATACCACCAACACCATTTATTGTGAAAAACGTAAGAAGGAATGGTGAGAAAAGTGCTCACAGCTTGAAGATAATGAAATTATTCTTCAAAGGCACTTTCCACAATTTCTCATGGAAATGCTTTTGTATATGAACAATCTCATGAACAGGAAAAAATATTGTATCAACAAATTACAATTAGACAGCATGCATCACTAAAAGTTTGAAAATATTGCAAAGAACACTCATGACAAATTAACAAATAGAAAAAGCAAGGCATACTAAATGGAAGCCGGAAGTACTTAACAGAAATTCCATTAAGAAAGTTCAAGTTTCATAGATTTAGAAAAATCAGAAATTAGAGAGAGAGAACAGTCAGAAACCAAACTTGATACTACTCACTCTTATAGAGATCCTGCCTCTAGATAAAATTTCTTTTATACAAAGATGATGAAAAAGCATATAAACAGCACTGCAACGGTTTTAAAATCTAGTATAACAAGTAGAAAATGATCCTCACGCTACATAAATACCTACAACTGGCAATCTGTATCTAAAGCTAAACTACTCTGAATTCTTTGGTTCAGTAAATGAAATTGCCCATCCCATGAAATTTCTAAGAATTCTAGTCCCAAAATTTCAAAAAGTTTTGGGTCCTGTTTTGCTATTGCTTTGAATTCAGCTAATCTTAACATGCTGAGATTCCTCATATTCTGGTACAAGTACACAGAAAGCTACTTAGCATGGACAGTTTACGTGGACAGTTTGGGCAAATGTCTCAAAAACCATTTCGTGCTCCAGATGAAAATCTCATGATTGATTCTGCTTCATAAAAACAAATTAGGTGTAATCACTGATAGTGATTACTGATTTTTCAGATAGCAATACAAACTCTTAGAGAAACTTGCAAGTTTCTATTCACAGGGAATACATATCTAATATCAATAAACAGTCATATTTTTCCGTGTTTAGCCATCACAAAATTCTGAATAAAATCATGCGTTATTTTGATAGATAATTATGTACAGTTTGGGTCAGATCTATTTAACGCAGAAAAACTGGCAGACCTCTAACTGTTATTGTGAGAGTCTGTTACTACTGGCACAAAATTTAAGTATGTTCATACTTTTCTAACTCCTAATTTCAGTGTTCTGCTACTAATTACTAATGTCAAAACCAGAACAAAAGCTCACTGCTTGGCTTGTTGACTTCTGCACACAGATGTCAAACACACAGAATTCATTAATGATTTCAAGGTGATGAAAACCAAAGAGATGGCCAAAACTGTGCTGTGGATTACTGGTTCTTTTCAGATTAGTGTCTTCATCACTGCAGAAAGCACAGTTAAAACAAAATCTTAATCTGGCATGCATTCTAAGGCATTTTACACCTACATAGTATAAAGGGAAAACCCAGGACAATCTAGAATTGCCAAGAACGTAAAAAAAACATGAATATAAGCCTATTTTGCTGAACTGCATGGCATCAAATGGTTACCATAGAATAAAGTCTAATGCTCAAGACAGATAGAAATAATACATTCTGTATGTTAATGTGAATGTGTAATCATCTTCAAAATCAGAGGATGTAGACGTCTGTCTACTTCTGTTCAAAATGTCTTATACGGTCAATTTTTAAAAATAGTGAAGGGGCAACAATGAGTAGCTATCTGTGTGAGAGACAAAAAACTAGTACAGGATATAATTTAAAATGTGCATTAGCATTTACTGAACATTACAGATGTTCAGATCAGCAACTAAAATGATGATCTCCCCTTCTGGTCAGCACAGTGGTTTGTTACATTAGAAAACTGTATTTTAATGACATGTCAAACCTGCAGATTTAAGTCCATTCTAACTCTACTACTTAGTCACTCTATTGTAATACAATTCTACCAAGTCAATAAAATAGTAATTAATATGTCTTGATTTTTACATACTCATTAACATTTGGCTGGAAAATGGGTTAAACATACAGCTGTTTTATGAAGTTCTGAATTGCACTGTTTTTGCAGAAGCTTAGATTAGTTGTTAGAGTGACAGAAATGTGAAAATCTAAACATGAGCTCAACCTGTATGAGGAAGAACCTTCACAAGCTTCCACAAGAATTTTTTCACTCTCTCCTAACCAGTTTTGTAAACTTACATTCACACATGCTATTGTGTTTTCTCCTCATGTTATAGTGCAGAAGGTCCTCAGAAACAGCTGGGGAAAGCAGATACACATTCATGTCAAACTCATAATTAAAATGGGGTGGGATAGTTTTCATATCCAGAATCCTTCAGTTCCACAAATCTGTGGCAGTACATGAAAGGAGAGCAGGTAAATAACTTACAGATGTGTGAGACTGTTCCCTTTACAGTACCTCTTAAAATTATTCTGTTCAATAATGAACAGTTTAATCCTCAAAGATTCAGAAGCTCTAGAAAGTACTGAGAATTAATTATTAGCTGCACTTGTCTGGAAGACATGTGAAACCTCAGAAGGTGGCTACCTAAACTATGCTTCCATGTGTTTGTATACTGTGAAAGTGATTTTCTGAAATTTGTCCTATTTCTCTCCTGATTCGCATTCCCTGAATTACTTTTTGCTTGACTAGAGTGAAGCTACAGCAGCTGCATTTTCACCAACATCTACACAAACTCCACTGGCAGACAGCAGCCATTTTCTGAGTTTGCTTTGGTTCTTCCCTGTCTTATTTGTTGATATTCCACCATTAAGAAATTTATTCACAGAAGTCACTGTACAATTTGGGAGTTACAAGGTATGATCAGCCATGTAACACCTACTATCCTATTCTGTCTGTGAAGAATCCAAAGTCAGGATGGTAACTTTTGTGTTTCAGCTGGGCTCTCTGGTTACCTACAAATCATAACCATGCCCAGCACCCTCAAGAAGGATCAACCCCATTCCATATGCACTTCACAGATGGCTTTTAGGACAATTTATTTCTCCGGCAAGCTTGCAAAAGCTACTTGGCAACTTGTACACAGTTACTATGACTTTTCAGGAAGGGTCAATGATATAGGTGGTCGATTCACATGCACAAAGCCCAACGTGTCCCACACGTAACGTCCCTCCTCACTTTGCAGAGACTGTCTGCTCAGTGCACAAGGAATAGGCCTGGCATTTCTTGAAAGTATGAGACTCATTGAGCATGTGCTACAGAGAATGTGAAGACATTTTTATGTCCAGGAAATCCTAGGCAGAAATACAATGGGCACAGTCACACACCACATCAGTCTTTCAACAAGGTAATCAGAAATCAGCTCACTTGCTGATAGATTATTTGCCCTCATGATGAGAATTATATATAACAAACAGGACTAGTTACAATAACCGAGTGGTTACCCACATGATAATGATACCTTTGTTTTATTGAAAAACACCTCCGTGGGAGATCTTTCAATGCAAAATAATCCAATTGCTGTGGATTTTACCAATCTGAAAAGCAGTTTTATATATTTTTAAACATCCTTATTAATTCTTAGCATATTAAAAAGTATTTTCAAATAAGCAAAACTCTGAAACATTTAAACAAATACTACTACATGTTTTCATGTTTGTGGTATTTTAATGTCACTAACTGCTGTACTGTCAGCATCCCCTTTTATAGCTAATACCCTGTAAATCACAATAAATATTTTAAAATTGCAGCCTTTTATAAAAAAGCCACATTGCTATTTTGTAATTAATTTTTTTGCTCCCCTGAATAGAAAGAGATTCAAGACAGATGCTTACAAATTAACTTTTGAACACTCCAATAACCATGACTGCAATAATTCCCTCTTGTCAGTAAGCCTCTGCTTGGGCACTAGGAAGACAGGCATCCTTTTCCATCCCCCACTGTACACAGATGACAAACTCCTTCAGCAATCCCTCCTTAAAGCGCTGCAGGCCATTCAGGAAATTCAGTGGATCTAGAGAGTGGCTCCATGGAAGCCAATGACACCTCAGCCATAAACAGTTCATATGCATATTCATATGCTTGAATAATACTCCTTAGTGCAGTTCAAAGATGTGGGAGAAAAAAAAAGAGCACTTG
>JAYRBT010000093.1:40011139-40050340 GCA_036023395.1 Myiotriccus ornatus | reverse complement strand
ATGGTCCTGGAGAATAGAATAACCTCATGTCTTACACTGTGGGTCACTGTCAGCTACAGTCAGTGCCAATATTACGTCCTCCATTTCTGTATGTCAATTTTTGTGCCAGTTCTGACAGAACTGTAAATCTGATCCAAAAGCAAAACCAGCATTAACAAATCAGCTATCTGAACATTATCTGAACACAATTATTTGAACTGTCTTGAACTAACCAAGGTTTAATGCAGTATGTGTTTGTTTTGTCCGACAGCATAATTTGTGTAGAAACAATAACTCAGTAAAACTGCAACATCACACAGCTATATATACCAGTTTTACACCAGGCCTGTTCTTTCAGGTACAATACATTCCAGCAGTTAACCTGTTAGCCAACTCAGATATGAGGGCTAAGGACAAATATCACTTATTCTGAGTATTTTAAATGCACCCACTCATATTAATCTAGCTGGTTTTGTCAAATCAAACAGCTTGTAAGTCAAATCAAACACCATGTAATTCACCACCATGGAGTTTTCAAACCACCCTGATGAAAAGATGTGAGTTAGAGGAGCTCTACACTTCCTTCCTATTCAGTCTGCAACCATCAGGCCATGTTTCCTTACCCATGTACTGCAACAGCAGTGGATCAATACTTGTGGTTTAACAACAGAGAGCCACCAATCATGATATGAATGATTAAAATGTGTCTGGGTACAAACTGCTTTTCAGACTGGCTAGGTCACAAGATCAAAGCCTTATGCTGGATTCAGTGCTGGGGAATGAGGTCTGATTGGGAAGAGGCACAGGGTAAGTGGGAAGGAAAGAGAATCAAGGGTTAGGCAAACTATGGAGCAAATGCTTCCAATTCATACTGGTCTTGGAGAAGTGAGATCACCACATCTGCTCCATGCATTGCTCCCTTTGGCACTTTCCCACCATTTTGAACAGTGGCAAGCTTCCACATACATCCTTTCACTGGTCCTCATTAAATCAGCATCTCACTATTCGCGGAAAGAACTAGCAGCTTTGCTTGCATATTTTACTGAACAAAGACTTATTTAAGCACAGTCATTACAAATGAAAGTCATATTGATGAGCTTGCAAAGGGTCAGCACTTTCTCGCTGGGAACAACTGACCTTCTGCCCATACCATACTTGCTGATTTCTCCCACTGAGGAAAGCAAAGGACTATCACACTTGCTTGCCCACACACAACAGAAATGATGTCACTGTCCCAAAACACCAATATTTTCTTGAAGCACCTACTATTACTGACCTTAAGACCACCCCTGAATAAACAGAGGGGGGAAAAAACCCCAGCAAAACAAGCCACTCCACAGAAAACAATGTTAGAAACTTAACAGCAGTCCTAAATCTGCTGAACATTTACTGCTGGCCTGAATAACTCCAGATGGTCCAAAGAGAATATCACTTTTTGATCCTTTAATGTAATACTCAAAACCACAATTAGATCCCTGAATGTCAAACTCCTAATGACTTGCTTACTATTCAAAATTGTGGCTAACTAGCTACACACTATGACTCTTTCAACAACACATCCGATTCTTTACTCAAGCTTCGTGAATCTGTACACAACTGGAGCTGTCTATTAGGAAACAACTGCATTTGCAGTTGCTTGTCCTCCAAACAAACAAAAATAATCCAAAGCAAGAATTCTCAAATTCTTTTTCTCTAGTTATCATAAAGTCCCATGGAAGTCATAAGTATGATACTTCACAAAGAATATACCAAAATAGCCCAAATGGTGGTTTTCACGGAAGTAGATGGAACTCACTGGTTGTCAAAAAAAATCCAGTAAAGGACTTTACTCTCTTAGTCTTCCTAACTATCAGTGTATTGCTTTTGATTTTAAGAAAGCAAACCACACATAAAAAATAACAGTTTTCCATGATTTGTCTAAACCATTCATGGTCTTCCTAGGAATTAAGCCAAGTTACAGACTGAAATCACCAATTCTCACACAGTGCAAGTCACTCAATACCAATGCTCCACCAACAAAAGTTAAGGGGAACACGAGGTGGTAGAGACTGACAGCAGAAATGTGTATCACAAAATGTGCAACACAACTACAACAGCACTTTGTACAGTGTCTCTAAATTCAAAGAGGCTTTATACTGGCTTTTTAAAACATACCACACACCAGGTATGCTGCAAATTGAACTCACGTTTCATACAGCAGCAGACTAAACTCGTATGACTTTCAACAATAATATGCACAAGCATATGGAGACATCTTCAATTATTTGTAACTCATATGCTGGAAGATCAAATAGGCTTTAATCTGTAACTGTTTTTCATGCATGTTGTTGCTCCACAGAACATGGTTCTTCTGTACCTAGTACCAGTGATGTCTGATAGATAGTAACTCAAAACATAACATCACAGATAACTGCAAATCCAATTTCAGAAAATTGCCAGTTCCAACCTTATTGCCACATTTTAGATCTCAAATCTAAAAATAAAAATATGCAAAGTTCAACATGCTCCAATAAAGGCACATTGGTTTCATAAGTAAGGAAGGATAGGATTATGAGGTCAGTCTAATCAAGTCAACTAGTTGTGAGTTACACTTAAGTCAATTGCTCCCCAATCTGCTTCAGTTCTTTTTCAACCTTCCCAATAGCCTGAGAAAATATTTTCCCTCTTAACACTTTTCTCCAAATGCATACTTTTATACACTTACTGGCATTAACATGTACCCCTTGATATAACTTTAGAACTATTCTAAGTTAAAACTATTCTAAGGAGCTACATGTTTAAATCAATCGTGATATAAGTCCATAGTAAATTATAGTTCACAATTATTTAATAGCATGAGTGTTTTATGAGATCCATCACCATTTCACAGAATCGTAGAATATCCTGATTGGAAGGGACTGACAAAGATCACGAAGGACAACTCCTAGCATTGCACAGGAGAACCCACTTCTCTGGGGAGTCTGTTCCAGTGCCCAGTCACCCTCTGAGGGAAGAACCTTTTCCTAATATCCAACCTAAACTTCAGGCCATACCCTCGGGCCTTGTCACTGGTTACCGCAGAGAAGAGATCAGTGCCTGCCCCTCCTCTTCTGCTCATGAGGAGGTTGTGACCGCAGTGAGGTCTCCCCTCAGTCTCCTCCAGGATGGACAAATCAAGTGCCCTCAGTCACTCCTCGTACAGCTTCCCCTCAAGGCCCTTCTTCACCATCTTTGTGATGGTGAACTTTTCCTGTTCTTTTCAAACATATACTATTCTTATATGGAGTACACAATTTTGATACAGGACACTCTGACATCATATATTTGGCAAATCTGCTATGGTGTTTTTTTTGTTGTAATTTGTTTTTACATATCCAGGCCTCAAAACCATGAAGTTTTAAAAATTTATTTAACTTTATACACTAGGTAACTGTGCAAATCTCTAGGTTCTATGCACTCATACTATGGATGTTTGTCTACACTACGAACCTCAGTCTTCTGTCTGAGTAATGCTTCATAGAAACACAACTATACATTTGTATTTTTAATAGGGAGAAAACTTAATTACTATAGATTAATTGTGTCACTCAGTAACCTCTTAACTTCTATGGATTTCATTTTACTTTATTATTTACTCCAGGGATATATTATTCCACTTTTTAGAATTAGAAGATTCACATTTCTTTTATATATTTATTTTTCTTTTACCGGGTTTTATTTTCTTTTAAGATATATATATATTATCTCATTATAGTGTTCTTGGACAAGTACATCATGAGATGAACTTTTGCTCTGGGGCTCTGATTCTAGATGTTACCCTAATTTTCATCTCAACTTCAATTGTTTTCTTTCCTTCCAGTAATTTTGGCATTCCCCCATGTTGATCTTCCTCATGTTGCTTGCTGAAATTCCCTCTCTTTCTTGCTTCCCACCCTTCCTTCTCTTAATGTGTGTGCATGTGCGTGCATGCAATGTCATAGGGACATATTTCCTATCATCTGTAAGTCAAAAATATTAAGAAGTACTATTTAACAGATCTCAAAACATAAGAAAATAATGATGTTATTAAGTTGTTAACACAATACTATTAATATTTGAATTAGTATGTGCTATACTGATAATCTGTGTACAAAGATGCTCTACAATATCTACAAAGTAGATACAAAGTGCATTTCTTCCTAAAATCACTGGCTACCTTTTGTCCTGAACAAGACTACTCCTCTAACTAGTCATCACAGCAGGTTCCTCAAAACTATTTTCAGCAATGACTCTTTCCTCAAAATTTCACATTGTAGGTACCAATATTCACTAAACCAGACATAATGCATTTTTATAATCTTCCATTGCTTAAATTTGTACAGGTGTCATGTATTGTTAAATGAGAAATTCTAAAGGCACTTTAGACTGAGAATTACAGTCTACAGTCTAAGTCATAGGTACAAACGAGGTTGACCAGACTCACGGAGACAATGAGTCAGTCAGATCACGCACCTAGACTTCAGAGTACATACAGAAACAAACACGAAAAGACTTCATAATGATAAAATGAGGACTTGAGCTTTGTAAAATTGTCACAACCCAGTGAGAACAAAATTGACATTAAAAAAAGTAGAAGTATCTGTTTCAAGCAACAAATCTTCAGAAGACTATTTTATCCAGGCTAGACAGTTTTGCTTAATAGTCTGACGTAGTGATTTTCAGTTTAAGAGGTGAAAAGTGCATTAAGGCTCTTTTAAGAAACATTACCTTTAGTAAGGAAGCACTAGGGAGGCTATAGAGTGAAAACATTTCTATCAGCTATTAGCAAAAGAACATAAAACAGACTTGCTATACCATGTAATTTTAACCAAATTATGAGGTTTTACTCAATAACCAGCGATCAAAATGATCATATCCTGCTGCCCTGAGCCAAGTCTGTACCCTGCTGTGGAATGGACTAGAGAGGTCTATCAAAAAGGGTTTGAGGCTTTCAGTTGTTGATAAGGGTCTTTGACTTATCACATTTAGATTCCAAAAGGAAAAAACTAAAAACTGCACTTTCTATGTTTATAAATAAAATGAAAAAGTATTTGACAGCATGTCACTGGCTACAAAAATAATCTAAGCGCATCTGCAAGAACTATTGTAAATAATATATGCACAGATACACATACACACTTTTTTTTTTTTTTTTTAAACCAGAACATGACTGGTTTACCACTGAAGGGCATAAAACTTAGGTTGTTGTTTACACTGTGCCTCTGACTGGAACTTGGATAAGCTACTGTTACTAGCTGGAATAAAATGTACACTGTAATATGGTTGATTACTCATGTTGGACAGACTGTAATGTAAATATACAGTTTGCTACAGCTAGAAATATGGTTTTGATAGATTCTCAGATTTTAAATTGATTGTAACTCGGAGCAGGTCTTTGCCAAAATTATTTGATATTTCACAAGCATACGGATGAAAAATGTATGACAGTGGACCTACCTGACCTAGTGGTTTATGGTACTGTAATTTCTCTCTAACCTCTCCCACAATTGTCATATAAAGGAAAATATCTAAGGCTGTGCTGAGGGGAATAGAATTAGTCATGGTACCAACACATTAAGATTTTAAAAGTTGTACAGATAATCAGATATTCATAAATCACGTTTCTGATCTTGAGGTCATAATGTTATTATGAGGTATACAATACTTCACATATTGACTGGGTTGTTCTGATACAGTGAGTCAATATTACTAGATAAAGGATGGCAAAGAAAAAGATACAAAGCAAACATCAAGCTATAGATTTCACTTTCTCAACCATGAGAGTCAACAATTTTCAAAGTAAATATAAACTTCCATATCATTTTCCCACAGTACATTCAAAGCTAGGAAGTGTCTTACTGCTTGTAAGTACACTTCAGATTCCATTTTGCCTGCAGAAGCTGCTCTGGTTTTGCCAATAAAGTTGCACCACGAGGCTCTGATACCATTTTGTTATGCCTTCTGACCATTATTTGGTTCCACTGGCAGACTCAGTTATAAGAAGCAGCTCTCACAGATCTCCTAAATGTTTAATAGCTTTCAGTGAGAATAATACAAACTCATACTACTATTGACCACCTAGAAAACCTCCAAAAATGTCCAGAAAACTCAACTGCATCACCTCCTTTCAAATTTTCTTCCTCAACGACTGCCTGGTTGGCTGTGTTTGATGTGCCAACAGAAATTTCAAAGTAATGTGCAAAGCAAACTGAAAATTGAATCAAGCACATGAAATTTTAGCTAACATTATTCCAACCCGTGTTTTGAAGCCCTCTTCTTATTTCTGGATAAGTGAGTGTACGTTCACGATACATCATCACAAATGGTCAGTATGAACATCTACAGTACTTGCTACATATCACTCTAGGATCAGTTCATTGTAAAGCTAAGGCTTTTTCTGTGTTTGTACAATGACCACACTCCTGGCCCATATCTGGAGCTTCTGTGCACCACTACAATACAAATAATGAACACTGTCATAATAATAATAATAATAATAAAAAAACTTTTTAAAAAAAGTAGTTAAGTCTTCTTTCTACACTAGTGCTCCCAGTTATTTAAGGTGGTGACAGAGTCCAGCACTGACATTTGTTTCCATTTTTGGACACTCTGGGATCCTCCTCAGTACAGTATTCCTTGTACAGCACAGGAAAAAGCTGTGTGGTTTCTACAGCTATGCAAGCGAATATAGCATTAAAGAATTTAGCTTCACCCTAAGGCCCTCTGTCTTAAACTTTGATCTTGTTTCATCTGCTTATCCACTGTCTCTTACCTGGTAATTTATGAAAATAAATACATTAATAAAAGTATTCTGCTATGAAATCAATAAAATAAGCAACAAAGAATAAACCACAAAAAGATCACTTCCATTATAATTCATGAGGAGTGTTTACATAATTCTATCTTCAAAGTCAGACATTTGCAAGATTTAGCAGCTATCACCCACCTCTGAAATGCAAAATCATATGCAGATCCCCTTCAGCTAGCTAGTGTATGACCCCAAAAGCATACCCCAAGTAGTACATCCTGAGTTATTCACCAGTGTCCAGTACCCCTACCTGCAAAATGAAAGTTGGACTTGGTGATCCCTATGGGTCCCTTCCAAATTGAGACATTTTATGATTTTATGAAGAGAAAGCCTTGTTCTCAGACAATTTCAGCTTAAACATGTCTCTGCCCTTTCCTGATGGCAACATATAAGTTCCAGAGGATGGTGAGATAGAACTTAGGTTTTGCCACAATGTGGCAAGAATGGCAGCCACCTCTTCAGACACTGATTTTTTATACTCATCCATCTTGGTTTACCTGCTCCCTCAAACCTCCCTTCTAGGCAACTAATCACACCTACATATGTGAGAAAGTATACCTAAGGAAGCACGATACAAATTAAGGATCTACATCTACTTAACTTTGAAAATATGTAAAAACCTGAAAACCAGGTGGGAAAAGGTAAATTCAAGGTAAAGAAGTGGCCGACATAGGCAAAGGATATATATTTTTCCTTCTTTTGTCACTCCTTCTTAAAGAAAATTCTTACATTCAAGATTATTTTCTCCCAGATATTGCAGTGATATCTATCAACTGTTTAATTATTAATCACAGAGCTAGCAAAAAACTCTGCAAAACACTTCGCCAATCCCACTTCTTCCCAGTTTATGCCATTCCAGTTTCCCACTATAAACCTCAGCTCCAACTGATATATATTTCCATTTCAGTAAAGACAGAATAACAGCTGGCCTGGGTAACTTCCAGAAAGCAGACCAAATTTAACTCAGATTCGTCTACATGGCTCAACTGAGTGAAAAATTTGTGCTTAGTTTCACTGAAATTTTTAAGGCCTTTCAGCAAAAAGTCCTAATATAATGCTACAATGAATTTGTACCCTTATGGTAATGTGGTGTTATTATCCTTTTTTTTTTTTTTCCTCATCAGGAAAACACTAAACAAATAATTAATGGATATTTAGTTCAAAAAACCACCATCAACTACTGATTCATAAACTACAGGACTCAGACAAATAAAGTGGTGCTGAGAGACATTCCTACTAAAAAAAGTTGCTTCATTTAAGAAAATCTAGAAGCAGATGCAACAGCTTCTACGCCTAAATTTTCCAGTAACTTTTTTTTTAATTAGCATTAAGCTAAACATTTTTTTTATTTAGCATTTTTTACTTAGCATTAAACCAGCCATTTTTTGTTTCTTAGCACAGAATAAATCTGAAAGAACCCTTCACCTTGTTTTATAGAGAGTTCTACTGCATTAGTTCATTCTAAATTGGAATAAATCAAGTACAGTTCAAGGATAGGTCTAGGAATGCCTGTCATATCAGACACTAATCATACAAATAATCTTTCTGAGTCTATCATATGGATTTTCTGCTACCTGTTGATTCCATAGAAGGAAGCATGTTTTGAACCGGTTCCTCAAAGGAAAATATATACACATGGTAGCAAAGCACTGGGAGGATGTGACCAGGCACACAAACAACACATACAGTGATCTAGAAAAAAGTGATGGTACTTTTGGTCTGCTAGCTGCCACTGGAATGGCACTCGGAACAATTTTATTTTTTATTTATTTAATGGGGATTAAGTCCTATTGTTCTGCTTTTCATAACTGCTTTGTTTCCAAAACGTCAATGAAATTAGTAGAAGCTGCAGGTGCCTTGTATGTTTGGAAAAGTCCACATAGCACCTATCAACTCTCCGGTTCAAAGTCAGGCCCCAATCCTTCCAGTACTCCAAGTCTTTAACTGAGTGAGAGTAAGTGTTCATGCCAAATGCAGAGCAGTTCCATGGACCTGTCAATTGCTCAAATGCATGTATCTGGTTTTCTACTTCTTTTTGGTTTTCCTGTAATGGAAACAACTGTCACCAGCTAATACTGCATTCAAGAGAAGTTTCTTGCCTAACTAAATTGGTGATTTTATGGTTAGTTGCTAAAACCACAATTTGCCTGAACATCAAAGAACACCTCCTTGGTGTACATAAGGAACCTAATAAACTTAAAGTGCAAGTGAAATATTTTTTGCACCAGAGCAGCACAACACAGCACAGCCCACAAATGGTGAGCTGCATTTATTATAAACTTTGATGTGCCTTGAGAAAGCAATGTCTGGAGGGTATTCGTATTTAATGAGGCAGGGGATAATGGGTTAAAAGAGTAAAATTCCCATCCTAGGAAAGAAAAAAAAAAGTAAGCTGTAACTGGGAGTAGAGTATGTAGCTGTTTTATACAGAAGTCTGAGCAACTTCCTTCAGAGTTCTATCATCCAAATTGACAAACAAAAAGACTGCATGAGATGACAAAAATATAACAAGAAAACTTGTTCTATGATCACAATATTTGTGGTATTATACCATGGACCTCACACATTAGCTTTACAAAAATAGGTAAGTTGACTTAAAAGTGTATTTACTTTCAAAGCACAAAATGGGCTCAATTTAAATCCTGGAAAATTTTTTAGTCTAATATATGATTTCAAAAGGAGGGGACGGCTTTATTCCTGTGAGAGAAAACAGGGTCCTTAAAATCATATTTTATAAATATTAATATAACTTGAACAGTTTGCATTACAGTGCTGCTAGCATACTAACGTTTATATTCATCTGGTACAGCCATCCTCGCCTTTCATTCTCAGGGTTTACTTTCAGACTGAGTCTGCAAAGTTTTAGCAATGTCTGCAGCACTATCTGTTTGTTCCCGTTCTTCATTTTTTCCCATTTCACTCCTCCTCAAGTCAGTCATAGTTTAACTCAGTTATTTAAGTCACCTAAAACAAACAAACAGAGTGTTTCACAGAAATATCTCCTGGTGTATATTATCTCAAAGAAACTAGTCTGGGGAATACAAAGCTTTTATTTATTCATTTTCTAGTGACATTACTAAAGAATTGTTTCTTCACAGCTTCCAGCAGGACAAAAACAAGCATAGTTGATCTATGATAGGGATTAGGCAGAAGGAAAGTGACAGTCTCAAAGGCCAGAACGTAAATTGTAGAGGTTGAAAAAGTCCTAAAAGAGCAAAAAGTCCTCCTTTTGAAAGGATGGGAGAGAATTCCTATATCTCAGATATGTCAGAAACAACTAAAACCAAAAGTCTTCATTTTGTTTTCTGCAACTACATGGCAGCAAAACTACATGCCATATATACACTGCAAAAACCCTGAAAATATATTTAAGTTGACATACAACTTATGCTACAACTATTAAAGCACTCAAGAGAGAAAATATTTAATACTCTTTCCATTTAGAAATACAGATAGTATTTTAACTGTCCAAACCCAAATTGTTCAAATTCACTGGCGTGCAGCTCAGTACACACAGGCATATTAAGATGCCTTAATCGAACATGCATCATTTTTCTATCTTACCTGGAATCTCAACAGGAATAGAAAGTGCTCAGCACCTCCAAGACTGAGGCTGTGGTCAGCCAGTTTCCTTGCAGTGCTCAGGCATTTACTTTCCAACTCCTGCTCCCACATGCTTTCTCAGCAGCTTCCTAGTGTTCACAGAGTGCTCTGATATGAGCCGAAGTTTGCTGATAACCACAACGTGACTTCTTGGTTACTGGCAGAAGGGAGGGCTGGTACAAAACTCACAATTGCAAGTTTCAAAATATTTTTAGTCAAATTCATATGCATATATTTTTCTTTTATTGGAAGCTTTTGCCTAATGTTTCTATACTAAAATAACGAGTTACTTCACCTACAGAGTGTGTGACAAGAGGTTTATACACTACAAACACTGGGGTTTGTATACTCTCTTTCCCTATGACCAAACATCATTTTGCACCACCTACTGTACAACTGCATCCTGTTTGGACACTCCAAGACAAGACAAATGAAGTGACTTATACAAAATACATATGATTTTAGTGATGATTACATTACAAAAGAAGAAGTGAGTTTTTTTTTTAAAAAGGACTATTTTCTGAATACTATTTCAAGACACGAGCTCCTTCAAGGGACATGGAAAAATTAGTCAGGGATACCAGACCTACCTAACCAAAAGGCATCCACTGGAAATTCGAGTACACTATCTTCAGATGTTAAAGCACCCTCAATTCCAAACAGGAACTGAGCAAAGAAAACTGGAAGCCCACAGACAGGCAACTGGACAGTGGAACAAAAGTTAGCACAATCTTAGAAGCTGACTCTTACAAAGGCTGAAGAAATTCACAGTCATTTACCCTTGCTCTCTTCTCCTCACTAGAAGAAACCCTAACAATAATTTGCTGTTAACTGGCAGAATTTAAAGCAACCTTCCAGCTCCACCACTGTGAGCAGCCTACCAGTACATATGCTGACGATAGCCAAAGCATGGACTGCGACCTCTGGCTGTGTGTCCTACCTGCAGCTAGAGGCTTGCAGTATTATTACAGATGCCAAAAATCTGTCTGGGATAAATTTATAAATTTTTGAAGCTTCTTAACTTTGGAGATGCCTACGACCACTGCTTTCCACCGTTTCTGCTTACCATATGTCACCACTCAGCAAAAGTCAGTTTGTGTCTGCCCGTTTTTAGAAACAAGTGCATTTGCACTTAACAACTGTTTAAAAGAATTTAATTTTGTAGAGCCATTTTCTCTGCATTTTTCTAAAGGCTGATAATTCTTTGTTTGAGCAAAAAGCAAATTGAGACCTTTTACCCAGCACATCTCTCTTTTCAACCAGTTCAAGATTATGTATTTCCTTATTTCTCTGAAATCTTTTGCAGTGTGATTTTTTCATTTCATAAGACAGCTGAGGCATGGTGATGAAAATCTCATGTCAATAAATGCCCCTTCCACCTTTAACAAAATGAAACTAACAAAATTTCAAAAGGATCTCTGTGCACAGGGGTCTCAAATACTTATTGGTAAATATCTCTGCTATGGTTCAGTTCCAAATTTACCAGATCTATAGGTATAGAATAACAGATAAGCTGTGTTAACATTTGTATGCAAAAGCTGTTTACAAGATAGGCTGCTTTTTTGAAACTGCAAGGTAAGTTTTGCAAATCCTGCACCAAATCATCCCTTGCTTTATCCATCATCATCCAGTGTGATCTTAAGCAAAACTTTATCAAAGTAACATGCCACTTTCCTGCATGCTGATTTTACAAAACTCACTCTCTGAACATTGTTCTACATGATGTCATCACACTGTAACTCACTTCATTTACAGTATCTGTTTCACTTCTACTCACAAGCTAATATAACATTTCTTTTTTTTTAACTGCACACAGGCTGCTAGACACATGTGCACAGCAAATGGAATCTGAACTTAGCTTAACAGCCTCATTTATTCCTGATGGTTTAAATTATTTCATCACAATTAATGACACCCCCTCAGCTTCCTGTGCAGCGCTGCCAGATGTTCAGAGACCACAAAGCCACTCTCTTCTTTGACGGCTAGTGACAAGTTGTCCTCTGAAGGACGTTCCCTCAGTGCATAGGCCGGATGACACCTCCATTGCTTAGCACCTCTCTACCTCCCCGAGTAACCATGGTGAAAGAAGAAGGAAGCCATGAGAAACTAGTCACTGCATTAGTAAGGACAAATAAAGTGAAACATTCTGAACTTGAAGGATCTCATCTCCTCCTACTGGAGTTCCAAGCCTGATTGTTTTATGAAATAACAGACAACTGTTTGCCTTGATCTTCAAGGTGTGAAGCTCTCTCAAAAATAACCTGTCCTTTCTTTAAAGAGAGAAAAAAAAAAAAAAAAAGGGGAGAAATTTAAATGGTAACCACATGGCCAATAAACTCTTACCTGCGTTATTTCAGTATCCCACCCTCTTCAAAAGCAGATTGCAAAAACCTCTGAATCTTAGAAAAGTTTCAGTCACATTCAACTTGGTTTTTGCATTCTGTTTTGCTATGTGAGCAGATAATTTACCTTACAGTTTTGCCCTCACAACCTTTAGGTATTTTCTCTACAGGAGGTACCTAGATATCTTACACAGCAGGAAAGAGAAGTGGAATTGTGAATCTGGATATGCTGAAAATGATGATATGACATCATCTCTTAACAGGCATGGGCAGAAATGGTAACAATCGTACAACTACAACCTTGGAATAACAACACAGTAAGTGTCTTGCATTTTTAAGATAAAGAAACAGGCATATCTGTTCTCGAAATTCCCCCCAATATTTTGAGCACATATGGCAGACATTCTATTAACTTTTTCTTTTTTTTAATTAAAAAAACCCCAACAAATAAACAAACAAACAAAAAAACACACACAAAAAAAACCACAAAAAAACCCAACCAACCAAAAAACCTGATCTGTGGCAGGGACCTAAGGGCTGCTCAGTTTGCCAAAAGTGTAGTATTAAAACAGAAAGGCCACCTGTGTTAGCCCACCCGATAGGAAAGTCAGGAGCTAGAAAATGTCTGTCTCTGTCTCTGTCTCTCTCTCTCTCTCTGTCTCCCTCTCTCTGATTTGTTTTTGGGGGGGTTTATTTCGGTTTTTTGTTTGGGTTTCGCGTTTTTTCTTTCGTTAAACATACTTAAAGGCAAACTTGGAAGGGAAAAGTATCCTCCATCAATACAAACTCTAGATAGCAGTGCCAGAAAAGTTTTGTACTTAAGACTGATTATGTGTGTGGTCACTCCAGAGTTATTTCTGTTAAAACAAAAATTAGTTTATCCCTCAGATTATTTAAAGTTACTTTGAAGGAAAAGCTCTTAAGAATTTTCTTTAAAATCCAGTAGCAAAACTGAAGGAAACTGAGAGGTAACACACCCTCTACAGTCTGTAACAGGCTTGTTTTTTCTTATCAATTTTTTTAAAAATGTTTTAAAATCTTTCATAGCACAGAGGTTATCACTGAAGTTCTTTTAGGTGCTCATTTCAATCACTTTATCAGACAACCTGTAAAATGTTATGCTGAAGACCAGCTTCAGCTTCAGGAGGAGTAGAGATTCACATAAAATGACAGTGACAGGAACCCCTAAGTAGTCTCAAATATTACATTTTCCATATACACATGTATATATGTATGTGTGTGTGTGAGTTTATATATAATATATATGCCAACAAATACACCAAACTTGCCTGGACATCTACAAATAAAAACCCCCAATCTACTCTGAAATGCATGAGATTTATGGAGAGTCACATGGACTTCATTCTGTTGTCTCTGAATGTTTGGGAGAGTGGAGGAGCTGAATAAACTTTAAACTCTCATGTAGGGATGTATAGCCTGTGAGTCTCTGGCAGATGTGGAAAGGAGATGAAATGGGCAAGGGAGAATCAAATATCCCATCACTGCAGGTTTGTGAAGGGGAAGAGCACTGCAAGGATCTCGCATCTGGCAATCATTTGTCAATAGCTGGAAAGAGAACCGCAGGAAACTTTCTGGCTCTTGTGGAAGATGAAAAGACAAAAAACATGTGTCACACATGCACAGTACTAGTACAATGACTACTACATTTATTTCACCCCACCACCTTTTTTTTTTAAATTTTATTTATTTAATGATCTTCAGATATACTTTAATCCATGGTCAAAATCATGCAGTCACTTGCTTGTTAAAACTGCAGTGTATGTACATTTTTCAAATAAACCCCAGGGCTGATGTTAGAAAATCAAAATCATTCAAGCGTAGGCTGCCTGGTACTTTGGGCAGGAATCCTTGTGGTTTAGTCAATAAACAGAATCAAAATGAAAGACACCGCAGTAACTAGACAGTAATGTTTTGAGCAGTTCTTAACACAAAAAGAGAAAGACAGAGAAATAGAGGCTGACCAAGTGTCCAGATACAATGCTATCAAGTCCACAGAGATCATTCTACTGCATTCAGCATCTGTATTTGAGCACAAGGTCACTTGCTGTTTCTAAAAGAAAAAGTATTTCTATTTAGGGCTATTTTTATGGTTCTTCTGTAGTTCTGGGTTTGGTTTTGTTTGTGCTTCCTCCCTTCCCCCCCTTTATTTTTTTCCATAGAGATTCTATTTCCACTGCAGAAATATCTGCTAAATAAAACATAAATGGGTCACTTTAGCTTTTCTGAGCCACAATGCAAGATTTTACTAATTCACAGTATCACATAGTACAGAATTGTAAATACTGCTAGGGAAAGTGTCATTACAAACTACGAAAAACTGAATAGGTACTGGTACAACGGAGGGCCTTTCACACCTAGCTATCAATTCATTCATCTGCTTTTCAGAAGAAGTTGCTAAAGCAGAAGCACATCTTGTCCCTGTGACTCTGCAAGTAATGCTGCAGGTTGTTTATGCTGGCAAAATCATAGTAGCCTGCCAAATTATAACAGAAGCAATATCTCCCCCAAACAAGTCTGATCATGGTTAATTACAATGCAGAGAGCAGCCACAATTATTCATTATTACAGGAAGAATCTTATTTAAATGTTATGGAAATTTGCACTTGTATTTCAGTATGCCTGGGAAAAGAACCCCACTTACATGTGGAAGAACCTCAAACATACAAAACATCACAAGATACTACATATAAACTGGGAAAAAAAATGTTGCCCTGATATTTACATCAAGACATTGCAATGGTGATATTTACTGAGTCCAACCAGCATGCAAAATTGTTTTCAAGTAACCCTTTCTAGTTTAATCACAGGATTTGTGAACACCAGCAAAATGCAATGACGTGTATTTTAACTGGAAAAAAACCACACAAACCTCCCCCTATAAAGACATAGGCAGACAAAAAGATAGACAGATGGACAGACATAAATAGACAAATATCCTTTACAATTGACAACTGTTCTCCTTTATACGCTCCACAGTGCAGTCCAGTTCTGGGTCGCAAACTGGCAGACAGGGAGGGGATGCTTTAGGGTAGTCCATCAGTATCAGCCTATCAGTAAGACCGGCATATCAGTAAGAATCATTAAGATTCATTGGCATAAGCAAGTACAGCAGGGCACCAGGACACAAAAAGCCTCCATATATGTGGGTAAGAACAACTGTTTACTATGCACTGGGGCACACTGGTTCTTTTTTTTTCCTTTTTTTTTTTCCCTTCCATATGTGTAACTAAACAATTCTGCTGATTTAGCTTTTGTTCAGTATTCCTTTACCAATTAGCTATATATCAGATGGTGGTTTTACCCATCCCATTTATGCTTTGAGCTATCATCTCACTCTCACTACAATTGCAAATATAGGCCTCACAATGGAAATTTATATGAATCATTATTCTTGGTAATACGAAGCTTCAGAAACCAGTTTAACTTTATTCTAATACTTCAATATCACAAAATTTGACAAGAGAGAATTTTAGGGATGAGTTAGCCCTGAAAATGATATCCAAAAACGTCACATTTCACCTCAGATCATTCCACAATCAAGTTTACAGCAGAGCTCAATCAACAACTAATTTTTTGTCCAAAAATTAACAAAAAACTGCTCTACTAGATACGTACTGTAAAGACAGCAGGGTTACTATATAAGCTGGAAGTGAACTTCAATGACTGTTACAAGTTTTCCATTCTACTTGCACTTCGGAATTCAGCTTGCTTTTATACATTAATAAAACATTATATATGTACACACTGACATACTAAGATACCCACACACTTTCTCAAAATTTTTAATTGTGGGGGTGGTTAGGCACTGAAACAGGCTGCTCTATGAAATGCTGGATGCCTCATTCCTGGAAGTGTTCATGGCCAGGCTGGATGGGATTCTGAACAACATGTTATAGTGGAAGATGTCCCTGCCCATGGCAGGGAGTTAGGAACTATATGATCTTTAAGGTAGCTTCCAGTCCAAATCATTCTATGATTCTATGATTCTCACTGCACACTCTGCTCTTTGCTATCCTGTGTAGTACTCTAAGAAGAGAGAAACAACACTGGCTACCATTACATCATCTCCAAACTCTCATTAGACACCAAGGAAAACAAATAAGGCCTGGAGTGCACTCTCTAAGTATACACACACACACATATTAATAAGCATGGACTCTTTATGGTGTGTCTCAGGTCCAGTATGAACATACTCTTGGACAACAGGGAGAGGGCACTCTCTTATCTGAGAAGGTTCGCAAAATCAAATACATTCTAGTTAACTAACTATGTGACCATTAGTTGTTGTGGGATTTTTTTTGCTTTCTTGATTTGTGTTGGGTTTTTTTCTTTAGAAAATATTAAATAGGGGAAACTGAGGGCTTGACAAAACCTAGCCTTTTAAATACAATGGATTTTGGATCAAGAGAAACAATTCTGGAAATATCTTGTTATTTTTAGTACAAACAATGTCGGCTTCCAACAATTGCAGCTCTAACTTACAATGTTCACTAGGCAACACCAACACAGACACTCAGAGAATAAGGTTTAGCCCACGTCTCTCACTTCTCACCTGCTCAGCACTACCAGCTCTGATTCTTCTTGAAAGAACGTTCCAAATGTCCCCTGTAAATCCTCTCTATTGAATGAAATAATGAAACATACAGATTCTGCCAAAATTTAAACTCTGAATGTCTCCAGTGGTACTTCCCTTATCATCTTGAGTGCTATTTTAAAGTTGCTGCTGGAGTTCCCTACACTGCAGGTTGCCATGCAGGGATAGTAGAGCTAAGACAGAAATGAAACTGGGCAAAGAAAACATCTTGAATGACTTTGGAGCAGTGAGTTCCGCCTTCCAATGGCAGAATAAGTTACTTTATTTTGCTCTTGAGAAAGTCCACTTTGTGAACCTGCAGTTGGGCTGCTTTCTGGGATGCAAGCTATTTTGAATCGCTCCACTACCAGGCATACTACTACACAGATAAACTGAAATACCATGTGTTATTTGAGCTGCTTTCAAACAAACAAACAGAAAAAAGCCGATGACCAAGAGCTCCTGGCTGCTAAAACAAAACTGAAGGCTTTTTCATGATTTACCCATTCTGTTTCTGGGCATAAAACTACACAGGAAGCACATCATATTCTCAAGGCCAGTGTATTGCACGCTTTTTCACCTCACAAAATCAATGCCACATGGATCTGTTTCTTCACTGCAAACTCTGGCTCACCATAACTGTACAGGTATCCTTTCGCCATAAAAGCCATGTTGAACAAAAGATGGCTACTAACTAAACTGTAGTTTGATTGTCAAATTAATATTTCTTACCTCTAGTCCATTATGTTCATACTCTTTTTTTTCTCTCTCTCTTAAATGCCTCAGCTTTGTAAGTATGCTTCCTATTAATGTAGCATGAAACTGGTAATATAAGGGCTTTCTCACCTATTGCCTGGATCATGTCACTCCCCTCTTTGATGTGGAAGGTAAAGGAAACTGATTCAAGTCCAGGCTCTTTATCCTAAAAATCAAGGCTCTGGCTATGTATCTGTTCTCCATCGTATTCCTTTCATTTTGCTCCCTGAAGCCCATAGCCTTCCTTATCCCTTCTCTATTTAGTCACCTCTTGTCTTCCCTGTCCTTCTTCACACCTGTGCAGTTCCTCTCACTTCTTCTTTAAAACAACTAGTTTCTTACGTGAAGTACAAAAACCTTAAGTCACCTAGAAAAGTCATCTTTGTCTTACCTTTAAATGTCAATTGCAAAAGCTCAGAGAGACAGTCATCCTAGGGCCACTATGAGTGTTTCACAACTGGATCACTACATCTGTTTAGGTTTTGAGTGTTTACAGGAGGAGGCCATCTAATATTGCTTCTTTGTGCAGTGGTAGGTATACTAACTACCCTTAAATAAAACACACTTTTAATGTCACCATTAACAGTTTAAAACTTTCCCTATAAACAAATCTTTCTGTCACTGGCTGTTAGTGTACATATATGCCTTTTTTTGGCAATAGTTTAAATAATTTCAAATGTAAAGGATGCCTTCGCAGGATAATATCTATGCCGAAGCATTCTCAAGAACTGCAAATTAGAATGTTGAGGATATTCAAGAGCTTTAGAATCAAATCTAGGAGCAAGATAGAACAATATTCTACTCTCATCAGCAGGATTATTGAGCAGATGTCATGAGAGAAAAAAGTGAGTCTGAACATAATCTTAGTCCCAGCTGAAAGGATAAAGTTTAAATAAAATCTATAGACTGGGAAGTCCTTACTCTGGAAAAAAAAGTTGGAACAGACTTTTGTTGAGATATTATAAGAAGAAATAGGAAAAAATCTTGAAGATAAGAAAAATTTTTTATCACTGCCATTTTTTGTCAAATATCAACTGTGCAAGACACTTGTCACGTCCAAAGAACGTAAAAGTCCAGAAGAATAATACCAAAACACATTTTACACTGTGAAACTGAAGGAAGAACTTTTTAAGGCAATTTTCTTCTGCACTCCTATGTAGTGATAACTTTATTTTTTTAATTTTTTTTTTGTTTTTAGCTTGTAGGCCTAGAAAAATTAGTGTGTCTTTAGGAAAGCACCTGCACAAGGATAACAAGACTCAATCATACTAGGAGATTTCCTGTGGCAGAGACATGGACACTGAACTACACAGAAATGGCAAGGACATAAAGGCATTCCAGAGCTATCACAACAAAATGAAAGCAGAAATGCAATTTGATAAGAAGGCTAAAACATTGTACCAGGTCTATCTGAATGTTTATGCTTTCTCTACATAAACCATTAGTTTACATTGAACCCTTAACCTCAGAGGGACCTGATACATAGTTGCAGTACCACAGCCTTACAAGTCAGCTTGCTTTGTGATAGACTCAAGGTTACAACACACCAAGCAGGAGTGTTAAACACCTGGCCTCTCCTTCATTTATTCTATTTCACAGCTCTCACCAAAAAAAAAAAAAAAAAAAAAAAAGCATTTCAGAGCTCATTTAAATGCATAGAGAACCCATCCTTCACAAGAAAGTCCATTAATTTTGGGCAGTCTAGCAACTGAAATCCAAGAATGTATCAAAATGGAGTCATAATGTTTGAAACATTATGTGGTATCTCACCATTAAGGGCAATGTAGAAGCTACAACTGACCCCTTTAATCTAGAACAAGTATTCACTTTCTAGAAAACTCCTGTGAAGAGTGTGTCCGAAATAAAGCATTTGTAGAACTTGAAATTTTCATACAGAACATAAAAAAAACCAAAAAACCCCAAACCAAACCAAAACAACAACAAAACACACACATACACACACAAACATACCACAAAACACATAAAACTTTTCCAATACTTCAGAAAGATTTTAGACCCACTATTAACTGCAAAAACTAAATTTAGGGTTGGGTTGGGGTTTTTTTCTTTAAATCAGCAACAGACTTTTATATGATGTTATTTTTCTTGTCTGGTCAACTCCCACAACCTCAGAGTCACAAGTTATGTTCTTTTCATAACAAGACTATTGTGTTTTTTATGATCACTAGCTCCTTTATCTTTTCATTCCTTGGTCACTTCAATCTGTGATATGACAAAGGTCTATTTCTGGTCTTAAATCTCAGGTTATCTTAGTTACAATCATACTCATTTTTCCAGTCACTGTCTAGCTCAATGCATTCTGAATTAAAGGGAACAAAACATTGAACCCAAAAAGAGTCACTTTCTCCAGGAAGCAGACTAATATTGTATCACTGATCTAATTTTTTTTAATTTTGACCTGTATCTAATTCAAAATTACCATCCTAGTTTTCAAATTTCTTCATGAAGGCAAAAAGACTTAGCAAAGTACTTCACATTGGAATTTCCAGTGGATCTGAATGCACTCCAGTGACTCATTTTCACAAAGTATTTTAACATATTGCAAATACCAAATAACATAACCTTAGTCTTCACTTCTCTTATTGGTCCTTTTTTCCACTTTCCATGTATATGGGACCGTATACCTTATCCTTTTTCAAGCCATTAAATCAGCTTTCTTCAGCTATCAGTTTTTTCCTATTCAGTGTGGCCAGCTGAAGCCCAGTGACTTTTTATTTTCCATTTCTGCATCTTTCTGTTCTTCCATAACTACAGTACCCTACACAAGCTGGTTCTGCATTTATATTCCAGCTTTTCCTTCCCCTCTACTTCAAGGATTCTCATGATGCTTCAGAACCTGCACAACATCTTAAGAGACGAACTACTGTGTGGGAACACTTTTCCTCCCATTTATGGTCGTGTGGAGCACCTCCCCTCCCACCTTAACATCCCATGGTGTTTGTATACATGGAAATGTACAGGAAAATGTTCAATGCAATTCAGCAGCAGAAAGCAAAGAAGAAACCCAGCACAACATGACTAGTCAGCTCTCCATAAGCCAACAGAAAGTGCTTCATAGACCACCAAAAATGAATGACTCTATAAGCTGTTCTTCATCCCTTTAATCCATCTTGCTTTCCTACTCATGATCATCACTGTAACTGTTCAAATCAATATGAACAGGAATACAGCACAAAGTAATTTCTAGATCTCTTCTGCACCTTAGCTCCCCAGAGTCCATGGACTCCCTTAGCTCCTGATTGTTGCATCCAATGATCCTCTATATTAAGATTCAAATCAGACCTGAATTTTCCAAAAAGGTCCTTGGAATCTTCAAGGGTAGCAGATGGTCAGTTTTGCATCAGTGTTAAATATATTGGAAGTTGAGGACTTCGATTTTAACTATAAGAGTTATTAATGCAACCAGCATCATATTTCAAGAACAAGGAAGACAATAAGGTGGGGACATTATTCTGAATGTTAGCAAATAGATACCTGTACACACAAAAGCTCCCTTAACACATTTTAAGTCACACAAAAAGCTGTCAGATGAAGTTTATCTCCCAGGAATTAAAAACTATTCTCCAATAAATTTAATACAGAAATGTACACTACAATCTGTTTTGTTATCTATATTCCCAAGTGGTAAAAATATTAACACCAGGTTGAGAACAAGTATAATTAGCTAAGCATTTAGCATCTTTCACTTTATGAATTCTAATATTATCCAGATCTGTGAACTCATTTGACTGATGGGTAAATAAATGGAATCAAACCCCATTTTGATTCCTAAAAAAAATTGTACCTCAGTTATTTTTTTTGCTTTGGTTCTTTGTATTTGTGTGCTATGGTGTATATGGCAGGCAGTGTATGAGGATTCAAACACTTTGGATTCTGTATGTCATGCAAATTCATAGTTTGACACTACTAAAAATTTTGAAATAATGTTCAACCTTTAATGATGGGATGACACTTGTCTGATAAAAAGCTAAATTTCTTTCTGTCAAAAATGCACAAGCAAATGAAAAGGTCTTTAAAGTGTCCCTCTCTGATCCCTGGGGCATAGCAGTGCTGAGAGCACAGCTACTCTGCAGAATCTCTTTCAAAGGAATAACAACTCTATGCGAAGGAGCTATTTACATCTTGCTGTGTGCATCATCAGCAAAAACAAAATATATAACAACAATCATAAAGGCCTTCCCCCCCACATCTATCCCTCCTGACCTTTATCCCTCCCATTCACCCAGGAAATAAGGGGAAAGGGAAGCAGGGGCATAGTTTTTTTCGTAAACAGGGGGTTTTGAGGTAATAGTTACTCTGAGCTATGGGAAAAATATCTGCCCAATCCTTCACTTCTCCCCTCCTCACACAGATATGAACATACATGTACACACTATATTACTATACCTAGGTTGTCCGGGGCAAATAAGGACATGGAATAAAACAGGAGTGATGCTCTTCTGACCAGGAGTTGAAATGATAGGCCAAAGGGAGAAAAGAAGTGACAAGGTGAAACTTCAAGGAGTGGTGCAGCTAATGGAAAATGCCCAGAGCCAGATGCCTCTTGTAAATAACAGTGAGACTCAGAATGCCCTTTGAGGCTGATGCCAGTGACTGTCAAGGAAAAGTTAAGAATTAGGGAATTTTAACAGGTCGTAAGGAAAACTTGCAACAGGCAGCATTTTTATCAGACATGCCACAAGTGGGGGAATGCGACTGGCCCTGTGGAAATTTTTCTGCAGTTCAGAAGGACTTGAGAACTACCAGAAGGCACCTCTGAAACCCTAGGGAAACATTAGCATGTTCTGCAGTCCCACAGATGGTGCCAGGAGTATGGATACTGAGACCAAAATGCACACTCAGGAAAAGGGAGAAGAATAGTCTTCCTTTGAATACTTCTTATTTCATTGAGGCAATTTCTGACCTTTTCCTCTAACAATTTTTATTCTTTACCTAAAAGCATGCTGGACTGTAAGCTGATGCTTTTAGGTTTTTTCCCCTCATTGAAAGGTTCTGCTGTGGTCTTCTGGTACAAACAGAACCCATGACAGACAAGCATGCCTTCAGAAATGCAGAGCAAATGCAAGGATGAATCAGCAGATGGCCCATACACTCACATGGGTAGCACAAAAATGATCAAGAAGAAGATTTCTGAAGTAGAAGGGAAGCTTGCAGCACTTACTTCAGTTCCGACATTTAAGACATACAGTCAGAGAGGGCACCTGTCCAGATCAAGGAACTCAGGTGCAACTACCTGTCAGGCTTAAGGACTTTGGCAGAAATACCATTTCAGTCAGGAGTAATGACACTTTGCATGTCCATATACTGAGATGGAGAGATTTTGAATACAGTATACAATGCTTTTATCACTACCAGAAAAGTGCAACAGAATATACTACTTGTAGGAAGAGAAAAATCCCACAAAAGAAAGTATGGAGGCAAAAAATTAATCTCTGATTCAAGAGATACTGTTGTGAGAAATGCATTGTTGAAGGCCATACTTACAGCTTATTCCAAATTTGCAACTATCTTACACGTTACCGTCACATAAAATGTTTTCCCATCAACAATTTAAAGCATATTTTGTAAGAAAATTTAACAGATGATTACCTGGCTTTCTTTCTAGTGCAGCTTTCTTAGAAACGGGCAGCACATCAGTAAAATCCCAACAATAGATCAACAAGGTATTTGTGACAGAATATTATAATACACTCTTTTAAGCGAGACAGATGAATTAAGGTAGGTTTCTCTATAGGCATAAGGCATGACTTTGGTTGTGGATAATGGAGGGGGAAAAGAAAATGAACATGATTTGCAGAACATTGCCAATACACATATCTGTTACTGAGTTGTTATTTTAAAAACTCTTCCCTCTCTGTAACACAAAGTTTTCAAAGCCTCTAAAGGGAAGTATTTTATTTTTGCTTTGCAATTAGATTTTTTCTAAAATTTTCACAATGCTCTTGGTCACAATTCAGTGGGACACCTCAAACTCTTGAATGCATCAGAAGTGCAGCAAAAATGGACCAGAAGCGCAGCAATGGGCAGAATGTCCCACATCCAGCAGCTCTCTTTTTATGGTTTGTGTTTTTTGGTTTGTTTTTGTTTGTTTTTTTGGTGGTGTTTTTTGTTTGTTTGGTTGGGGGTTTTTTTGATTGGTTGGTTGGTTTTGTTTTTTGGTTCGGGGTTTTTTTTTTTTGGAGGATGATGTAGAATCTTCACTTTAGACCTAAGATCGGATTTCTCATCCCTTCCTATATTTCTGTCATTCTAAGCTCTACACATAAGCCTTTTCAATTAAAATTCTTGAAGGTTGATGAAGTGTTTTGAAAGGAAAGTACTGAGTAGAGGAGAGGCTGAGGGAGAGAGGAGGAGGGAGGGGAGGGGGAATAAAGCTCTAGCTAAATAAATAAACTAAATATTAATCCCCTAAGTCTTTTAACATGGAATTTGTTCCCTTAGATAACACTAGACATACAAAAGGGAAGAGTATCTGTTACTCTGTGAATAAGCACAACTTGACATATGTTTTATTGTCCTTATCTCTGCTCATCCCACCACAGGTAACACTAATCAAGTGAGAGTATTTATGCAGCATTTTTACATGTGAGTGAAAAAGCATCTCATATGCAAGATCAAAATAAGAACAACATTAATTTATTTCTAAGCATTTTATCAGCCATCTTCAATTTCCCTGTAAGCAAGCTGTTTGTTTGTTTGACTGTCTTTGTTAAAGACAGCCTACTCCTTGAAGAACATTGTTTATTTTACGTTAAACATATTTTTACAGGCCTGTTAATAAAACAGGTGTGGGGGGTAGAGGGTGTGCATGTAAAAAGTAGTGCCTGGAAAAGTAGGGCCTTAATAGTTTGTGAGCTGCAGTGGCAAGGAAGTTCAAGCTTAGTTCACACCTAGAAGATGCAGAGGTGTGTGTTTCTCCCTTCCACTTCATATCTCAGTCTAAGAAAGTAGAGGAGCAATCTGCTGAAAACATACTGCCCAAATGAAAGGATACCACTAGGTCTGTCCATCTGTCCACACTGTCCTGTCCTATGTAGTTCTGAAAATCCTTGATTTGTTTGAGTTTATGTACTTATATCAAAAATCCAAGAAAACATATAGAAACAGTCCAAAAATAACTACGTAAGTTACTAGCAAACAGTCTACATTCTAAGGTAATTTTGAAAAAAATTCTACAAGGAAAGAATAGAAAATTTTCAAAAACTACTGTGGGAATTTTATCTTCAGAAGATTCTAAATACCTGATCCCCACAAATAATCTTCTTTCTTTTTCTGAATGAGCAATGAACAAAAAGAGTGAAAAGAAATTAAAGCATATGTACTTGCTCCAGTTTAGATTTTATTTCTGGGCATTACAACTGACTGATTTTGCCAATGATTTTTGTGGGTACAGTCAGACAGTAAGTTCTTTTCATTAGTAAAGCTAACAAACGTCAAATACACAGATCTAAGCACACAGCCTAAATGCTTTGCTTATTCAGAACCCAAATATCCAATTTTTTTTTTTCAAATTTGTCCATGAAAGAACTTATTAATAAGAATCATTTACGTAACAGTGTTCAAAGTTATAATTGTTGTGGTGGTTTTTAGCTCAATTCTAAAACAGCTGGCAAGATTTTTGACCAAAGTGTGAAAGATTATACTGAAAACACTAAAAAAAACACCCAACCCACATCTCTAACACTGATGCAATCCTGAAAAGAAATCTTACTAAGGGATAAGAAGTCACTAATTTTTTTAAATTCAGTTAGTAATGACTGTCATGTGAGAGCATGGTATATGAAAACTGGACTTGAAGCCCTATGTAAAGAACTGTACAACTAGTAATAGCTCTGTGTGTTCAAGACCTTTTTCTTTTGATTAACTTTTCTTGATGTGGTATGCACACCACCAACATGAGAGATAAAAATTCATCCTTCAGTGGTATCTCAGGACCTTTCAAGAAAGAATTCTCAAAATGACAATTTAAACTTTCTTACTATTACAAATAAGAATCTTTCTAAGAAAGATAAATACAAGTTATCATCTCTCAAGATCTGCCTTTATTAGGAAGATTGCATCAAAATACATGAAAAGCCATGTAAAAATGGATCATTATAGTAGTCCAAAACCCTAATGTAGACATATTTATAAAGTTCAACCCATGTTCACATAAATCCAGTTTTTAGTTAAAACACACAATCGAATTACTATGGTTTAAAAAATTCTTGCATCCCAGCTTAACCATGGTACCCAAAGGCATGTGAATTTATCACCTCTGTAAACCTGAGATAAAATGTGGACAATTAAAGCTCTGTGGATGAGGGGTTTTGCTCACATGTTTTTACCTCACATTTGTTGTGGTAAGTGGATGGAGTTAATTAGAGCAGCGCAGCAGACTTATAAGACCAGATCATATTCTGAGTCATCATTCATTGAATTACAGGTTTAGTTCAATGTAGTTATAGCAAAATTTAAACTGGTTTAAACAAGTCTACATTAGAGCTTATAGTACCATAATTAGATGAGTATGTACATGAATGTATATATAGATGTCTTACAGATGTGTATATAGATATATGCATACATATGGGTGTATGTATATGTAGGCTCCTCAAATTACCTTTTTTGGGGGGAAGGGGGGCAGGGAGGGGGGAAGGAGTGAAGATCCAACTACTGGAAGGATCAGAGTAAAATACGGGTTAATTTCTGCCTTATGTATGCAAACTGAAGTATAAAAGTCCAAAGTCAGCGTACCAAAAGGCAAAACTATTAATGTTAAATGTATTACTTTTAATCTCTTCATCTCTACAGCAGCATCACTGTTCTGTGAAATCCAAAACACACTTAGCAATTAATGCTTAGCATTCTCTGAAATTCCTAGCGACTGTGTAGCGCACATTATTCTCTTTATAAAATAATAGTGAAACCAAAACGGTTCTCTACCTTTTTGCACTTGAGACAAGGGACTGTAAAATGCATGTAATGCTAGCTCTGATTTGAGTGGAAAAGTCAGAGTTAGTTGTACTTCCATGTTACTATGCATACAGACAATTTGCAGCTTGTGTTTTAAAAATAATTACTTTATTCTATTATGACATCAGATTTGCAGCAATGTAAATTAAGACCTTCTGTCAAATTATCTCTTTTTGGAATGATACGTGCAGGGAATTTCCAAAATTTTCTTAATTCCAGTTTTTAGAAGAGAGTTATAATTTACTGAAATTGACTTGGAAAATTTAAACTGTTTTAAATGGCAGTATATTTACATCTATTAAATGATCATATATCATGGGCCACTTATCTTCAATAAATATAATTTTTAAATTTTCATTTGCAGGCCATCATACGTAAACTTGTAGTGAGTTTGTACTCAATATATTTCAAAACTGCTAACACATACTCAAAATGAATACTGTTTAGAATTTATGAAAGGTGTTAATGAGGGTTTCTGAAATTTGAAGTAATGATTCAGTCTATAAATCATTCTTTTCCTTTATGGCTGACTGCTTGTTGAGTTTATAACCCTCCATAAGCCTTGTCAATCTAACTGTTTAAAACCACCGCGACTAAACCTTCAGAAATGTGAACTTATCAGATTAATATCTTCTTAACCTGACAAAATTATTGCATTTTATACAAGCTAAAGAATAAAGCATACAGGCAAATGCAGATGTCCCAACAGCTCTTACGCAACAGATAACACAGGATATGGTTTATTTTAGGTTATTTGGGGATTTTTTTTCTTTCCTAGAGTTACATTCTTTAAAGGAAAGCATGTCCAATATAACTGGATTTTCCTGCAGATATATGGACAAAAGAGAAACTAGAGTGCGTGCATGTGCCCTATAATGTAAAAGATCTCAAACAAATCAAGTATTTCTCTTTGCTGCTAAGGTATACTACACTAATTTTTAACTTCAGGATTCAGAAAGAGTAAATTGTACACATCAATTAAAAATTACATATGTAAACATACCCATACATGTACAGACAGGTTTTGTACCTACTTATATAAGATGGAAGAAGTTTATCTTATTTTTATTAAGGTTTTTTCTTATTTTAAGTACAGTCAGCTTACTTTCGCTACTTTCTCTGCTAACCTGGCACTATCAAGCATCATTAGTTTTTATGACTTCTTGTGGATACAAATCCTTGCATACAGAGTTCGATATCACTGATAACATATCATTCAGAAATCAAGTGTGTATATATATATATAAAAATATATATATAAAAAAATACATGAACCCTTATAAGAAAGCAAACCATCTAGCAGTAAGAATGCTAACATGACCAAAAATAAACTTAAATCCATACATAACATTTGAAGTGACATAGTTATTGCAGATGACTGTAAGACACTAAATCTTCTCTATAATCTCTGTGATCATTTCTCACTTGCAAAACCAAAACCTTGTCACATCACTCTTAAGTGTCATATATTCTGTAAACATAAATATGCATACAGCAGCATTTTTGCATCCTGGCTCAGATGTTTAGATAAAGATATAACACATAAAGATCTGCAGCATTTTGTCCCATGAGAGACCAAATCAGTCTTTGCTTACATCCATTCTGCTTCTTTGATTTCAGTGACCCTCACAAGAGTACATGCATGAAGCACAGCTGAGTTGGCCTCTGTGTGTACATGTGTGAACAGGATACAAATTCCATGACAAACTTGTCCAAACTCAGGTATGTAAATTTTGTAAAAACAGTCTGATTTTTAGAGATCAAAAGTCACTAAGGTCCCAATTAGATTTCCATATACATATCCATACAGGATACTTTTGCACTAATCACTAGCAGTATGCATATTCAAACAATTATAGTATAAGATATACTATAACTTGATGACACAAAGAGCTCTGAAGACTTCACAGTAATTTATTCTTAAAAAATCACTTAAAAATCATACATGGCACATGACTTGAGTAGCCTGAGACCATATAAAAATGCAGAGACACTAAAAAAATCTAGTATGACTCAAAACAAAGTTTCTTTCCAAGGACTGTATCTGCACAGCTCTTGTTCCAAATTGCCTATTCTTGCTCTACTAAAACAATCCTGTTTAAACTTTGCTCGAAGTTATTACTTAAAACTAAAGCCAGTTGGATGGATAAGTTTATTCCCTTAAAGAAATAAAATGTCACAAAGATGCAGCATGGTTACGTTTCGTTATTAAGTCCTTTTGCAGTTTAAAATTAAATCCTCCTGAGTCATGTCAATCGTTAATGCAAAGAGATGTTTAAAAAATGTAAAAAGGAATGAGGGAGTAGTAATGGTAACATACAGTACCATGAGCCGCTTTGGCCTCCCAGCCAGTGGTGTACAGTTAACAGATCATTCCTGGCCATCAGCAGAGAAGGGGGGGAACATCCCCCCCTGCCCGGGGCCCTGGGTTGGGGCAGCATAGCAGGAGGGGGGCGGGGGAGAGGTCTGGCAGTTTACAGAAGGCAACCCAGCTCCCTCCCGGTGCATTCCTTCCCCTCTACCTCCCAACCTCTTTGCGTGTGTCTTGTCATATTTTCTTCAACTGCTAATTGTCTGGACTGAGAGATTTTAAACAGCCGCAGCTTAGGAAAAGCGAAACCTGTCTAAGTGACTATTGCAGCCTGTCAGCTTCACGCTGCCGGGTAAAATTTTCCAGGGGAAGTGCTCTTCTGATAGTTTTCAAGTCACTAAGTCACCCTCCCTCCTCCTTTCCCCACCACACACACTCCCCTTGAGGCCTGAATGCACTTGTGGCAATAAAACATTCATGCGACTTGGAATTTTAACACAATGCCATTTCCCTAGTTTAACCTGAAAGGAATGCACTAGTCACAACAGACTACATCATCCTGCCATTAAGCCTTGCCAAGGAACGGCTTTTTTGGCTGCGCTGGGCCAGCGTTGACGGGAAAGGAGTACACAGACCCACACACAGAGCACACAGAGGCCACCTCTGCTTCCTCGGCCTTATCCAGCAACACCCTGCTCTTAACCATGACCCCTGGCCTGTGTCACTGCTGTGACAGCCCTGTGATGCACGTGTCACTTTAGGACTTCTGCAGTGTCACAACACTGAGCAGGCAACTCCAGCATTTCACTGACTTGCTGCTCTGTCTCAACAGGCACTTGATCATTTGCCAGAGCGTGGTTGGGGGTTTTGGTTCCCCCTCCCCCTTTTTTTTTTGGGAGGGGGGGGTTTGGGTTTTTGTTTGTTTGGTTTGGTGTGTTTGTTTGTTCGTTGGTTTTGGTCTTTTTGTTTTGTTTTCACGTTTTCCAGAGGTTTGTGCTTTTTTTAACATATACACTATTGTTACTGTTGAAATCTGAAGACCTTTCATCAACCTATATAGCCTACCTATCCAAGGCGCAGGACGACACACAAGGATAGGACACAAAAATCCCCAAAACCAACAAATAAAACAATATACCTCACCCCCTACAAAACAAAACAAAAAAACAACCAAACAAAAAAACAACCGAAACCCAACAACAGCGCAAACCCAACCTTTCCAACTGCCTGTGGTAATTAGGTTATGATTACTGACAGAGCAGTTTGCTTACGGGACTAGTTACCAAAGCTACCAGAACTCTATCATTCTAGGGGTATTTTTTTTCGTTTATAATTAAAGAAAAGGGGAAGAAAATGCAGAAGCATGATGACTTACATAGAATGAAACAATGTGTTACAAAGAATGCTGATGGCAAAAGGAAAACATTAAGAGTCTCATTTGCTCTGTGTTAACCCTTTTGTGTAATGTCAGGATTGCTGAAAAAACAAATCAGAACCGTAATGCAGCGGAGTGATATACATGAAATGTTTACTTGTCATTTTGATTTTTGAAACTACGAGTACAAATTTCTAAGACCTGAATTTACTTACTTTGTTTTGTTCTGAGTGACAAGCAGCACAGCCACCTTCACCAAAAACCATTTTGGTGTTCCTTGCCCTTCTTTACTACCCATTTTTATTCTTCTGCAGTTGAAATACCTTTGATTTAAGTGAACAGAGTGCACTGAAAGAACAGACAAGGAAACACTTTAAAAAAATTGGAACTGTACCTTTAGCTATTTTGGCACTCACATTAAAAAGGGAACTGATACCAACTGCCCATGTGTCCTTGTTCTGTCCCTTATGCAGGTGTCTGTTCCTTATTACAGATGTCTGTAAACCAAATTAGGAGATAAAAGCATTCCTAGTTCTGCAGTACACAACACTGATTGTAACTCATGAGAGTTGACTAGCACTCCCTCATGACTGATTATAGTGTTATCATAATTATCAACATGCCATTGTGGTTCCACAGATGCTTTACAGAAAGACCCCAAGAGGACAAGACCTCTGCCCAAGGAGTTTACCAAGGGAATGAGATATTACCATGTGTGCACAAAATACAGGGTGCAAACAGATGAGGAGGAGGAGGAGAAAGAGGCTACCACATACAAAAGCCCAAGAGATATGTTTTAGTTAGATAGCATCTCATTCCTACGTCATAACATCTGGAACTGTATCTTCACATGTAATCACCAAGAGGTGATTACATGTGAATAATAAGCACAGGTTAGAAAGGTATTCCATCAATACACAACATGCAAATGCTGAATTTCAAAATGCACAACAGATTAACGGATCCGTTAATGAAGAATGCCTTGTGTTATTGTCACGGAAAATAATTCTTCTGTGGTTTTTCCATTGAGAATCATGTTTCCAGAATGCAAAAGAAAGCAGCAGTACTTTTGGACTCCGTGTTTGTCTGACCAGTGTGTATGTTTTAAGGAAATTCAAGCTTGCTTGGCTTTTTTTTCTAGAATGTTAAAGATTTTATATATGCCAAAGCAACCGCTGTGAACAGTGGTTACTATCACATACTTCACAGAAAGAAATCCAGTGTTGGACAAATATGGGCTAGGTTGCCCACAGAACAGAATTTTTATAATCTCCACCTTGTTACAGTTTTGTTTATGGCATGATGTGAAGATGTAGATAATTTGGGGATGAAAGCTGCAGTTCTGCAAATGCTCTCCTGGTGTCAGAAAACCAATTAGTTCTTGTGTTAGGCAATAGGGAAGCTGAAGAAGTGCTTCTTCACACACACAAAATATTTTTCAACATACTTGCCTATACAGAGTCAAGTTAACTTTATCTTTACCATGAATATGTAACACAATGATGTAAATGTTCAACATGAAGAACTGCATCTGGAGCAGAGACAAAAGTTAAGTAAGTAGGCATATATGCAATCAAAGCTCTTCCACTGGTGAAAGCAAACAACACTTTAGTCTGCGGATGATAATCTAGAGACTCAGAACACAAAATTCACAGAAATGGTTTTTCTGTTCTGAAAAATCTGGCTTTGCTGTTAGAAATCAATAATTGTTCTTCTAAAGTCACATTTTTGCATTTCAGAAAATTTTTAGTAGCTAAATTACTCAAATCCATGAACCGTAAAAGACCTGCCATATTTTTAAAGGGTGTACTTTAAACTTTGCCTAGAATAAATGTGAGTGTATCCAGCATTTATACAGAAGGCTGCAGAGTCAATGAATCTATGCCTGCAACCTCAAATATATGTATGTAGTCCAGGCTTTCTAGTGGTCAATATGATCGGTCTGTGCTTATAATTATTTCTTCTCATTTAATAGGTTCTTATTCATTTATTCTCCTGGTTCTGATAATGAGCACCTACTCATTTCTACTAAATTCTGCCTTATTCAGCTCTACTGAGTCTTTCCTAATGGTCTTTCACCTAAAAGAAAAATGCCTGGTCTCCCTTCCATGACAATATTCTATTAACAGTTCATTATAGCACAGACTAGTCAGATAGAGGGGGTGCCTTATTGTATTATTTCAGAAAAAGGAAGATAATGATTGGATTTACCTCTGTTTCATACAATTCTGTTGTATCATATCCATTCAAAAAAGAAGTAAAACAACCAATGCTTCCAGTATACTTTGGAGTAAAATTTACTTAAGAGGTGGTAGAGTTTAGATTTCTCTAGTGATAAAACTGTCTCTGACACTTGGTTGTAATATATACCCATGTAATCTTAGAGTACCAGTACTGAACTTTTTTTTTCCTATGTATGCCTAAAATTTTTTATAGGGTAAAATGGGCACCTCTGCAAAACAAACAGATACAGACTGCTCTCTGGATATATGATCTGCCTCTCTTAATTATCTTTCACAGGCAGGTTAAACAGAAATCTCAAGGAGCATGTAGACTACAGATGGAGGGAACATAGCTATACTGTAGAGGGCTCTTTCAGGGCTGCAGGGTTGAAGAATACTATCTGAGTCAAGACGCAACAATGGTCTGTTTGCAGCTACTGAAGCAAGGACTTTTTTGGTACAACTATCACTGCAACAAAAAAATAAAAGCCATAAACACAGCACAAGCTGATGGCTCTCCAGGGAATAGATGGGAACATCTATAGGTGGTAATATACCTTATTGTTTCAGTAATATTTTCTTGCCTGCACTTCAGACAGATGCTCTCATGGACTAACTTAAATGCAACTTAAATATAGTTCCAGAATTAGTTCATTTTTCTATCTTAAGAGTGGTTTATTTCTCTTAGACACTGTGACCTCTTAGACACCATGAAGTAATCCAAGGAAGTGCCAAGAAGCCACTAGGCTTGCCTGAACAAAATTGAATGCTTAGAAAGATACTAATGAGGCACCATATCTATTTATTTAGGTCCTCAGTATTCTCAAGGAGTTAAAACTAACATGACTCAGAATAGGAAGAAAAGTGATATCCTTGGTCTTCACTGCTATTTCTGACAGCTGAGAAAGTAGCCATCTGGGAAAGATGAAATATCTCCACTCAAGCTTCTCTCTATAGAAAGACCATCAATGGTATCCATCTTGTACACACTTTCCCAGAATATCAGGAATCTTACAATTTCCTAAATTTATCACAGCTTGATTCAAGCAGTTCCAAATAATCCTCAATTCCTTCCAACAAGAAAGAAAACACTCTGCCATCCTGCCACATTCTTTAAGCTAAGATCAGGAACAGTGGCCTTGCATGTTATTAACTATGTTTTCTTTAGGTTAATCGGTGAATCCTTGGATGACAGAACGGGTGAAGGTAGCAAGTAGGTTCTAAATGTCTAAAAATATCTGTGTTCCATTAACCTTTAACCTGCTCACAGCATAGAAAGTAGATATTAGAATCTACCCTGTCCATCAGAATTCTGCCCATAAAGAACATGTTGGGAAGCAGAAAAAAAATCTCAGTCAAAGATTTTTCTGACAGAGGATGGGGCACTGGGGATTTGACACAAACTCGGAGATGGTAAGATAGTGGTCTGAAGAAAGAGAACAGACTGTTTAGAAGTGAAAAGCCGAGGTAGTATCTCTGGAAATATAAATCGCATTAATTCCTTTACGAAGGATGGACATTTAGCAAAAATGCAGTGGAAGTTGCAAGAAAATTAACATCTGGGTGCCTGTCTGACTCCAGCTCCACAACAATAAGAATCTTTTGCTATTTTGCTAGGATTTGGAATCAATGCAGGGGCTAGTGCCAGAGGAGACAGCTGCAAAGTCCTGTGAAGGCAGTGAGTGAATTCACATCTTCAGTTTTCTGGCTGCTTGTTCAAGTTCCTCTATCTCTGGAGAAGCATCCCAAATGACAGTCCTCCACTAAGTTCATGGGGCTTGCATGCTGAGATATCAAACTAGTACAACCCTTCTATTTCTCCAAAAACCTGGAATGTGCAGCTTATTTGGTTGCCAGGGCCTTCCCAAGAGGTTGAACACAGACTTCTTCTCAGGCAAAATCAGTGGAAATGTGTACCTTCATAAAAAAGCATAATTCTGAGAGAAACTCACCTATACTTGACATGGTAGCAAATGGCTGCCTGTACCGGGCAGGGAAATAGGGCATAAAAAGACCACTACCTGAACTCTGCTAGTTCAGCTACTCTTTGACTCCCCCACACAGATTTACACAGTGTCTTCAGGTAATTAGGCTTGGTCAATACACACGCCTACATCTATTTCAAATCACTAAGGGTGGAACCAGGTCATGACCTGACATTACTGACAGTCATTTCAGAACGCAAGTGCAGAATTATTGTTACTGAAATGAGGTTTGCAGAGTGCAATGACTAAGATGTGTCATTCATGATTTTTTCTTATTGAGCAGCCACAGTTATGAACTAATGCCTACAAATTGTTCCCCTTACTGGGAACTCATAATACTCCTGGCATCTTTGGCAAAAAAAACCAGTGCACAAAAATATAAAATAACAGAAGAATTTAATTGTGGAACACTAGCAATACCTCATATCAAATTCCACAGAGACAAATCAGTCCCTGTGGTTATAAACAGGTGTGGCATTCAGAAATTCAGTTTCTCCATTGCCATAGTATTCAAGGTAGTAACTTAATTCTCTATTTGGGTGCCAACTTCCACAAAAAATAAAGTACTGATCCACAGAATTTATGTAACATTATTTTTTTTTCCCTAAAGTACTTTGCAATAATTTGAAAACGGGGCAGAAGAGGTTCAAGATATTGGGTTTTTTTTTACTCCCATACATGTGGAATATATATATACACAGATATGAACCCCCAGTCAAATGCATATATCTGACTCATTCTATATAAGTCTGACTTCTATTGTGTCTCTTATAAAAACAATAATAAAAGTGAATATCTATAAATCTTTGTTATAAACTGCAATTATTCTTTATTTATTTATATGGAATGACTACTCTGTCCATGTTTATTGTGAGACTAGCTACAGTGATAGTCTGTTCTCCACATTCTCTTGTTCCTTTATTGTATTTCCATTAAATCTTAAAATCTGACAAGACTGTTGATTTCTTACATAACAACAGAAGGCATGAGGACAGCATCAATTGAGGCTTCACTTCAACCAGTACAAGGAATAATCCTAATGAAGATAGGGAACTGCAGTCAGGACACTGCTCCACACCCTCATGAAAGAGATTGCTTAAAATGTGTGGTTGGTACAAATGCCAAACAGCTTCCTTTTCTTTTTTTTTTTAATAGCAAGATGGCATGTGTACTTCTAGCAGCTTTAATATAATCCATGATATTAGACATTCCAGATATGAAAGAACAGATGCTACAGATTTGGACTGAATTTGAGACAACTGAAATTGGGACAATTGAAGGAAAGACTGATCTTTTGAAACTTTTGTTACCAGTATTGTTGAGTAGCTTTGTTTCTAGCTGATCACTTCCCTGTTAGTTCTTCTGCAGATCCTTAACTCTTATACCATTTCTTCCTCAAACAGGGTCCAGAAGCTTCTGCCAAAAACCACCACAAATTATGCCTTAGGTGACACTATGTGCTCTGAGAGCACTTACGCAGCATTAATTTTTGCTGGGCCCCCAAGCTGAGAGTACCGCTTGCACAATTAAACAGTCTCCAACGGTTCAGAGCCCCTCTTTGACCAAAATAATAGAAATAGATCTATCTGCGTACAATGTATTAGATGCTCTTGAGCATGGCGTCTCACGTTTAGGTAACATTAACACAGCAAGGCACACTTGGCTTGTCTCTGCATGATTCACAAAGTACCAGTGGCAACGCCAGTGCTGGGCTTTACTCTGAACAAAGTAGTAAGGCACCACTGAGAAAACATAGGAAGACCTGATGTCTTCTGTTTACTCTCACTGGTGGTTTCAATTTGCCCCTGACAGCCCCGTTAAAACACAGTAGCTGTTTAATCCCCTCACCCCTATGAAGCCATAATTCTTATAGCGCTATCTACCAATATTAACTTCATGGAATTTGGTCTGATTACTTAGACAGGGCAGTATGTTAATCTATGCCTGTTGCATTTAGGATTTGAATGTAAGCATCTCAAGGCAAAGAACACTTTTCACTTTATATTCAAAAACTGATATAAATGTCACAAATAGCAAATACTCTGGTTTGACTGTGCTGGAAACCTAATAGGTGCATAACCTTTGAAAGGATGAAATCTAAATAGGCAAGAAATCTAATCCACACTTTTATGAAGTTGAAATGTCTCACGGTGCTAATGGCAACTAAGATTTGCAAAACGTGCCCCCTAACTAGTACAAATATTATGAAATTATTAGAAGATTATGCTAGTAGATATAAACAAAAGAGGTGAACAGTGTGGATCTTGGTCAGTTTATCTGAGATTTCAAAGCCCGCTTGTATTCTGTTTCGGATACCCAGAAAAATGTATCCATCAAGTCACCTGCAAGAACAAAAGGTTTCCCAGAAGCACTGTACCCCAAACAACAGAATTTGCATGCTAAAAAAGACAGAAAGGAAATTTTCTGTTGATTTTCCTGAAATTTCCATTATCAGAAGCCTAGCATGGCAAGGAAATTACTTTAAACTCTCACAGGAAACAATGGTAAGGAAAAGACAATCAAAATAGTGCAGAAATAATGAATGTGCAGTATAAAAGAATGTCATTTCACTGCTCAACTCTAGCTCTAAAAGTCTCATTCACCTATGCCAAGGAACCACAGATAAAAACGGGAGCATTTTATTAACCATCTTAAATGAAATATAATGTTAATTTCACGTATATAATCTTCATTACTGCAATACACATACTGCTAATGTAATTTGGTCAATTAGGGCAAAGTTACTAATTTGTCGGGTGCCACCATGAGAAATATAAAGTGGGAAGTTGCATTGAAAATGTCAAAAGTTAATAGTAAGACAGGAGTAATAGGAACAAGCTGAGAGAGGAAAGAAAAGGTGGGACAAGGAAAGTCTTAAAACCAGATAGCAATAATAAGAATAAAAAAACCACAGTTATAAATAATATATTTCAATACAGACATGTAAGCATAAACTGCCTTTAGATCTGTACAGGCATTCACTAATGATTAACTAGACAAAGTATTACAGACTCCTAAATTCAAACCTAAGTTATGCAGTTTAATATTGCATTTCAATAGCTTTTCTGACTTGACATATATTACTTCTCTCTTTTCCCTTTGACTCAGCTGCTGAATGGTGGACCCCGTCTCAACACAAATTAAATAAGAGAACAATGTGTAACTTCAATAGAGAATGAGGCTGGTAAGCACGGCCATTCATCCTTGCAGCCTTCTCCCCTCCGCCCTCTGCTTATTCCTTCCCCAGTCCAACCAAAAATACTATGCACGCACGCACGTGAACATATACATATGTGCATATTACCAGGTCTATGCAATAAGAGATATGTTAATTTACTCAGCTTGGCAAGGCACGTTTTGTGAGTGTGGATTAGCAAAAATAACAGAGGGGAAAAGCTGGGGTAAGCAGGCTGAAGCCCTGTGTGTGGCCAAGGCAGCGGGAAGCAAGGCAGAGAGAAAGAGAATGAACCCAACAACACAACAGTGGAACAGGCAGCTGGCCTGAGATGCTAATTCAGCGCTTTAACAAATCAATGCCACTTGAAAAGTACAATGCGAGCCCTCACTGGGTAGATGTCAGGGGACCGAGAAAATGCATTCTCAAGTATTTCACATTAAGAGGGAATAATGTGTTAATTTATAACTCTTCACCCTATACACTTGGATTATCCATCTGTGTCAGTGATTTGACTTCTTAAATTTATCAAAAACATGCGCAAAGGGAGGCATCTTTTGCTAAAGCATTGGGAAATAGCAATTCAGAAACAGCCTGCCCTACTTCGTTGTTGGGTGGACGGCTGGAGGATTTTTTTTCTTTTTCCTTTTTTTTTTTTTCCTTTGGACCCTTTGGTCAAATGAAGGCCTTGCCTTAGTGGTGGCTGATTGCATTAGGTACCATCCGTCAAAAATGACACCACAGAGCAGCAAAATCTTGAATCAGCAACCTGAGATGCCATCCCTGGAATTTAGTTTAAGGAAACTTAGCAAAATCCCTTTGCACACCTAGCAGAAGAAAAGCTGCCATGATTAAAATGCTCTTCTAAATGCCAGCTGAGATCTACAGATGCTACCTACTGAAGTACAAAGGAGAGAAGGCTGGAGAGGGAGAATTAAGTTGGGTTTATTATGAGATGACATGTCTGTATAAGGCATTTCTACTCAAACTTGAAGTGGAACTGTAGTAAGAAAAGCATTACGGACTGTCTGGCAGTCAGATTCTTGAAACTATTTCTTGACAAAAACTGTGCTTATTT
>JAYRBT010000093.1:39986139-40008639 GCA_036023395.1 Myiotriccus ornatus | reverse complement strand
GGACAAATGACTACAAAATATTTCAGTTGGACAGCTCATACTTTCACTTGATTTCTTAAATGTATCAGAAAAAGCAACGTGTATGTCACGTATTATGAATGAACTTTAAAAAAGTCTGTCATTGCACAATCAGTTTAAGCAAAAAATTCTAAGTTGTATTAACAGTAGAGATCAACTCGCCTCAAGAAGTGTCCTTGTCTCAGATTAAAAAAAAGTAGCTTTGCAATTTGCAAGTTCTCTCTCCAAATCTGAGCCTGGCCTTGTAAAGTTACATTACTGCAGCAATATAACAAACAAGTACAGACTGTTAGTTACAAGGCAAAAGTAAATATAGCATTTTTACTGTAAAATACATTCATAAACATGCATTACCCAAAACAGAAACAAGATTTTCCACTGTATGTTTCTGCACCTATGACAAAGGTGAGCCAATTTTTCTGGTTATGGTTGTAAATATTTCAATAAACCAACAACAATGGTGTTTAAAGCCTTATTTTTTCCTATTTGCTTTTAAAACATCATTTAGTTATTACAGTGTTTTCAAACTACACAAAAGGAATATATATGGCTTTGGACATGAGAATTTCTAGAAGGCTGTTAATGTTCCTCTTTGTCAGGCGCTGAAATAAGCCTCAAAACACAATAAAAGCTCCAAAAGGCAACTATGATAAAGAATTAAAATATCATATTCAGTATTTCATCTTCACACAAAAGAACCCCACCAAACTGAATTAGACCACCAATCATACCTGTATCAGCAGAATGCTAAACTCCAGAGCACTTCACTGAAAACAAACAACTCCGCATTTGAAGCACATGCTAGTGAGGAAAGAAGTGGTTAAGGTTTTCTTTCAGAACAAACCCCAAAGTTTACTCCTATAATTTTTTCAAATAACAAGTACTGTAGCAGAAGCATCCTCAAGAAACAAAGGGCATAGTGATCGCGCTAATAGTGTTGTGGTGACCTTTGAGACACTGACTAGTCTGTCAAGCACCATCTGTGATATGTACAGTGTAGTTAAGAGGAGGATTATTAGCTGGCCTAGAAACTGAAGAGCCATTTCAGTGTTAAAAAGAATACGAACAGAATTCACTTGACTTGCACAGCTTGAGCATATGAGTGTCAGAGATTAAGGAAGCCTTCTACTTCACAGGACAGGATCCAAGGATTATGTGGAATATATGGCACCTCTCATCTTAATTTCATTCTGAGTTTTGGAAAACTAAACTCAAAGAAGCACTGTACCACAAATCACCTTTACTATTGGCAGCATAATCTCTGCAGTTGAAAGATATCACAAATATAGTAAAGGTCCTAGGAAGCACAGGACTACTGCTTAATGGAATGGAATGCATTAAAACCAGCTCAGATTTCCCTAAAAATGTTAATTCTACTTGGTGTGGGATATGCAGCACCAGCATCCTGATTCACCGTGCTCAGATTTTAATCATGCAACCCCCTTCACATTGCTGGATGAGAAGTAGAAATGACAGCAATAATGGGTCAGAGGAACTACTTGCTGCTAAACTGCAAAGCTCCTTTCCTTACTGCCTACAGTAAAACAGGCCATTAAGAGTTGCTTTTTGATTAAAAACAAGTAAGCAATTTCAACTACGGCAAAGTGACATGTTTTAACTTGACATTTTGTTAAGGATGAGTACCCTGTGAAGCTCATGAAAGAGTGAAGAGATTCAGTGGAACATTAAGATTTACTATATATACTCAATGCCACTGTCACTCCTGTGCAAAACACGTCAACCTGGAAATATCTGACTCAACAGCCCTAAGGTTATTTAGAATAGAAAGTGAGATTTTTACATGTTTCACTTTGATGCCATGAAAGCAGCTGCATTAAGTTCTCTCAGTGGTTTTAAAAACCAAAATAAAATGCTTGCTCTGTGTATTAAAAGTTTCTGTGCAAATGTGTGCCACCCACCCAGCCAGTAATAGCTTACATTCACCATTTTCAGAAAGGATAAACACAGCAGAGAAGGAAATGATAATATAAAAACAGCCTGGCATGTGAAATGAGGAAAAGCATTGTAGAGTATCTGGCAAGACAAAGAACACAAATGTTATTTTATGAAAATTAATAGCATCTGAAATTATACTCCTGTCCCAGTACTCTCACCCAACCTCACACCCAAATTAAAGGTATTTTATCTAATTCTCAGTTGAGAGATTGCTAGAAGTGGTAAGTCACAGCTGTGTTGACACTGAACTTCTTGAACACAGAATACCATCACACTGACACACTTTGCAGATGCTTCTTTACAAGCAGCACCAGTCACTTGATTTGAAATACCTATCCATAAAATAAACTGGTAATCTCCAGCCTCTTCTCCAGTTAAAGTCTTCTTTACAGTTCTGGAAACACACCAACACTTCATTATGCCAAACTTACCTGCATTTTGATTGGAATTTGACAGTGAACTCAGTTCAACTCAGCAGTATCTCAGACACTGCCAAGAACAGACCCCACTTACTCATCGTTTTACGTAGATACTCTCTCCTTTTTTCCCCACAGAAATCTATAACACAGACACCTTCAATTTAAAATACAAACTAATTAACTATTCATTCCGCCAAAAAATGTTGGTATAATCTCAATACATGACTTGCCTGGAGAATTTAAATTATGAATAGAACCATCTTTCCTTAAAAGGACAAGAGACAAAATAGAACTGGACATCAAATTCTGCACACAACTAAATGATGCTTTTTTACAATAGATATCAGTATTTGCTTTGATATACCTTGTTTCAGAAAATTGTACTCTCACAGTACTGACTTTTCATCAGTCAACAAAATCACAACTACCTATGGAGATAGTTGACTGTATACGTAACTGGCAGTATACTGCCATTGACTGTACGGAAATTACAGCATCACTACAACATCTGCACAGTAACTTCACTTCTGAAGACTGCAAGCAATTAATCCAGTTCCTAATATGTAATTTTAAATTTTTGCTGGAGCTAGAACCATTGGCTTCATCAATGTGCAAAAACCAATGACCAAATCCAGTACTATTACCATGACTTTTAATAATTATAGCAACCACTGAGGCTTTACCTTCACAAAGACAGCAAAGGTAGACTTTCTAGACCACAGCTGTCTAACAGAATAATGCTGACTTCTGCCTCATGTTTTGAGTGGCTTTATGATAGTCAATGACTATCATAAGTAAAACTTCGTGCAAAGCTCTTGCAGCACTATGTTTCTTACAGAGCTTACCATCAGCCATATATCACTCCAGTTAGGAATCAGGGACCATGTTTCTCCTAACTATATTACAATAAGCTAACTGAAAAGCTTAGACTGCAATTTAGCTAGCATTTTTTAAATCCTTACTTTGTTTTTGAATATTTTAAACTACAGGAGTTTGTATGCTTTTTGGGCCACAGATGCCTAAATTTCCAGTTGCCAATTTCCATATCTACATTATGGTAGCAGAAGAAGAAATATTCTGAATTCCAATCTAAAGAATATAATTAATAAGATTAGTATTTTTTTAAAAATAATGAATTAGCATATTTAATTTGTTACCATGGAACCACACAGCTCTTTTCAGTGAGTCACAGAGAACATAAATAGTTAACAATGGATATTATTCATAATTAAAAATGAGATTCCTTATGAATCAATTACATGCTTAAAAAATATAGAGGTTATGTACGTAAGTTATCTGAAATGATTACAGTTAGTATCAGAAAAATGCACTTAAGAGTAGATAAAGTAAGATAATATGATGAAATTGTTTAGGACTTGGATCTTTTTAAGGACTGCAGTTACATTCTAGAGAAATATTTTCCAAATTGACTACTGTGATTTTCTAGATATGTCCAGTCTCTGAGTTATGGTGGTTATGTACTTGATTCATTAAAAAATTATTTACAAGGATGCTGTATGATTGTAATGTGGATTTTTTTGCATGGAGGCTGGAGTGCGTTATAACTCAATTCAAAGGAGAAAGAGAGAAAGGGCAGAATTCTCAAAAAACATGTAGACAAGATTCAAAATGGCACACAGTGTGTGATAAAAATCAAATATGGAACATAATGGGACATATGGAAACATATCTTCTATGCAGAGAAGGATGAATCACAAGTTCACAGCTGGAATTTATGTGGATCCTTATTTAGTGGAGCATCTGTAGCCCCTGTTTAGCTACATTCCCACATCAACAACAAAACAGTGCCACAGAAGAGAACACATGCATCAAGCTCCAGCTGGTATCTGCACCCACAACTCCTTTCTTTTCCCTGAAGCCACATTTAGTCAGTTTTCTTTTTACAGTTTGTAGGTGTATAAACATGCATACGCAAGTCAGTGGATAGAAACAAAATGTCACACCTGACCATTGCTGAATTTTGGAAGGGAGGGGATGTGGTATAGAAGTGACAGGTTCAGAAAAAAAAACCCTGTCATTTAAAATCAGTCTCATGTCTATACTGCTACTTTATGCATTTACATATTTAGTTACTTTGTGAACTTTACATGCCAGAAAAGTTTTATTTCTGTTTGGTATCATAAAAAAGGCCTTTAAAAAATGTAAACTGAAAAATCATAGGAAACATTATTTATATAAGTTTGTTTCTAGAACCCAAATTTCAAATTTCTATTTATTAATTTGCATACCAATTTAACATTTTCATACCTGACTTTCAGCTCCTCAGCATTAGCAAAAAGCAAAATAAGGATGTGCAGAAAGACACAATTTCATGTCTAAGCAACTTTCATGCAAAAGACACATAAATACCAACTAAGATGTTTAAAGTGAGGTTAGTTTTGGTTTTAGGATTTACTTTTTAGCATCACTGCTGTCAACACTGATTTAAATAATTTCCTTCTACTGTCTTCTGAAAGATTTCATAAAATGCACACAGATTATGAAATAATCTGCCATACAATTTCATGCACAATTAAAATTGCATTTTAAAGGTAAAAAATTCACAGCACTGAGTTATCAGAAGATTACTTTTTTTAACAGCTAGCATATAGCACACAGTTTCCCTTAATCGTATAATTAAAATCTGGAAAAACCTAGACTTTAAAGGTCATGCTTTCACAAATATTGCATTATTTGAAACTAGAGTACAATGCTCTAGTCACTTCCCCAAAATTTACTTCTATAATTATTTCTTAATTTAATATTTAATGTGGTCCACCACAGAAAAAGCAAAACATTCATTACCTCTTCCTGAGGAAAGACTGTAGGAAAAGCCCTCACAACACTGTTGTGATTATAGACTCTAGTTGTATTAATTTCAGTGAGAAAAGGACCATACACTTAAAATTGTAATTTTCTGGTGTTGTAAAGTATTGTTTTTCAACAGAAATGTATAGGAAGAAGACTTTAAGGCACTTTGAGTTTGACCTGTAACAGTGTACTGAGAGGCTCACTACCTGAAATCAGCTTTCACCACAGAAAAATACATAGAAATTATTTTAAATAAATTGTCAGGTAAGTCTGATGAGGTAGGAAAATTACCAATCATTTTTATTATTGTCTGAGCATTTTCTGTGGTTTTGCTCATGTTCTAAAATCCAGCTTTTACATCTCTCCTTAGACAATCAGATTGAGAAGCCACCAATGAAATTATTGTCATTAACAAGAAAATACACCAGAATGTACCTATTTCATTTTTTTTCCCCAATTTTTAAGGAAAAGAAAACAAAATATGCCATTTTACAGCTATTGCTATTCCAAAACTGGAGAAGTAGCATTTTACCTCAAATGAAAATTCACGTATCATCAGAGAGATTCTACATTTGTCAAGTTATTGTAAATAACATCTCTGGATTCCTAAATACTAATTTAATATTGCAAGAAACTTTTCTTTTTAAATATTTAAGGGAAGACAATGTCTTCAGAATGCTGTATCAAAAGGTTAAAAAATACACATTTCCAACTAAATTTAAATGTTTTATCCCTCTAGAGAAAAATCACCATCTCAGTAGATTCCAGAGCAGTATTTTAGGAGGTCTCCCAAAATAGTATAATAATATTCTATTTAGATTACTTTGTCTTTTGTGATTAAAATTATTTTGTATTCTAGGAGGAGAAAAGCCAAGTAACAAGAAATTGGAAATTATACACTGGAAACAACCATGGCCAGTCACATATATTTTATAATTTAAAACAGTGTTTACTATTCAGCTATTCCTATTCTAGTAGAAATAAAACATTTTTTTAAGAGTAGAACAATTATAAGAAAATGCAATACATAAAATCTATAAGATCCCATGTCATACCTTCTTTCTATATATGAACAAAAACATATATCGTGAGTTGATGGGGGTTTTTTCCTAGTAGAAAGGAAGTGATTGATAGATCCCAGGTTAAAATTTATTTTCCTTTAACAATCTGATCATTCATTCTCATTCCCTTTCTCACCCTTCCCTCCTCCACCCTGAACTGAACTTCAGCATTGCATTAACAACGGACTAGTGGATAGGAGGATCTATTAAAATGAGTAACTCACTGCATAAGGTACTTCCTTTGCAGTATGTTCCATCTGCATGAAGCCAGTGTTTTGGTGTGCTGGCTGCTGCTGTAACCAGTTCTCTCACAGATACCAACGAAGCTGTGCATACATTCTATTTTTTTAATGCAAATTATGGCTTTGGAGAGGTCATGCCTCAACACCACTGAATTAATAAGCAGCCAATCTGTGATATAAATAACATATTTAAAATAATTAATCACCTCTCAGATTATTGTACTGTTTACAGAGCATAATCAAAACTGTTAAGTATTGGGCATTTCTTCATGGCATTCTGCAAAAAGATGCAGCAAAGCATATGAATAGAACTCTTTCTGGGGAAGTTTGTATAAAGAGCCACTTTTTCCTGCTATCTTTAAGGACACCAGCAATTAAAGAGTGAGCTCTTTCATAAAACTATTTGTACACCAATGTTCAAGTTACAGTTGAGGAACACAGTAATTCAGAAAACCTATTTCAGTTTAAGGCTTTAAATGTCAAAAAACCCCACCTTACCCTAAACCCTGAAAAAACTCTAAGCCACATTATTTAATCTTGAACACAACATAGAATCCCTAAAATCTGCAGCACAGAAGATAAAGTTCTTACACAGCTGTTATGTTTTTCCTGGCTTAGAAACAGTAAGCCAGAAGTTGCTTTTGCTTTTCATACCTGCTTTCCACAACCCTTTCTTCTGCGCATTCTAATTTAAAAGAAAAACTAATAATAGATAAAGCAACACATAATTTGACAGCCTACCAGTTAAATTCTGACAGGGTCAATAAAATGAGAGCTTGCAGGAGTCCCAGATGAGGAACACTTTCATGAATGCCTCCATTGTGTAAACTCTCCGTATATCCTGCCTGCAAATGACAGTCATATGCCACCAGCTGCAGGAGGCATTCCAGCAATGTCAACTGCTGTGGGGCATTAAGGCACGGTAGATGAGTTGGTTCTTCTTTATGTTATTCCCTGGCCAGTGGGAGAGCGGTCACACTTTACTCATTTAACAGTTATTTTTCTAAAGACTACGTTGTTTATTTAGAAATGTAAGAAAATACATAAATAAAGTCTTACTAATGGAGCTCCTCATTTTAATAGTAGTTTTATTATATAAAGCCAGCTGGAAGTCATTATTTTTTTCCTTGCATACTCTTCATTAGTTTTTACCTCCCTCCTCCCCAAAACATCTATTTCAGATGTTCTTATCAAATTTATGTATTTTAAAAAGTAAACCGTTCAGGGAACAAACAGCTACTAAATGTTATGATAGGAAGTGCGAAAACATGTCCATTACTCAGAAAAACTGTTGCTACCACTTCTGAGGAGACTGTTTTCCTAAGAATTCCATTTTACAGATTGCCACAAAATTTTTTTAGAGAATTCCTGCAAGAAAAAAAAAGCACATTTTTAAGAGCTAAGTCTGAACATAATGATATGTTTGTGCTTTTAATTGCTTTTAAATAACTCACTGAAGTCCAAACTGACTTAATTCTTGCCTACTAAGTCTGTGTAGAAAAAATAGCATTCAAGTGTTTCAGGATTTTAATTTTCCCATTTTTCTATATATTTATTTTGTCAAATAAACACATATGCCACATAAGGGGATACAAACAAAATGAGGCCTTCTTTTTAAATATTAGCAACGCCTTGGTTAAGAAATGATAGAAAGCAGAAATTAAATTGAGATGCTTTTCAGCACGAAATGATAGAAAGCAGAAATTAAATTGAGATGCTTTTCAGCACCTTCAGTGTGATAATCCAGGACATCACACATTTTTATCATACTTTTTTGCATACAGGCACACTAAATACAAAACACTGAGCTCACCATGTCAGCACTTACATTCGGCCTTCCTTGAAAGGGATGCTTCTCCTCTCTGCCTCTCATCTCTTCCTATAGTCCCTTATAATCAAGATTACTTTAATTATTCAGTTACTACCAAGAAGAGTTTTTCTTTTAATACACGTTCAGATATACACATAGAAAGAAAAACTGCAGGGAAAGAAACATGAGGAAAGACATTAATAAATAAAGGATATCAATAATGATCTATCTTAAACGACATTTTACCGTTGTACTTCCACAAGAGCTGTAACATCTCACAAGACATCCCTCTGAAAGCAGTAATAAAACTGCAGTACAGTACACAAGGTTTTGTATTCTGTGCAGGCAAAGGGCAATGAATATGCTAAAAGGAAATCAATCTGCATAAAAGGATCTGACAGTAGCATCTTCAGGTTTGTTTGGTTTTTTATATATGTATTTCTACTTCGAAAACAGAGAAGACACTCTAGGAAGCCAAATTTTTATGTAAACAAGAATAATTCCTTTCAAAATGCTATTTTATTGATTAAATCACTTTTTATCCTATTGTGTTGTTACTTTTTCTTTAGAAAAGTTGGCAATTCCAGTTAGCAAGGAGTCTTGTAAACATTTCTTCTACAATGTATTTCATGTTGAATTCCCCTGCCCAAATTCTGTTCTGAGATTTCTTGTTAAAAAAAAAATCAAAACTTCAGAGGCAAACTGAAAGCAACCATACTTTTGCACTGGCTTCCAAGGTAACCCATGAAAAACTGAGCTTTCAGTAACTGACACATAAAATCATACAGAGGCCGATAATGTCTAAAAGCTCACACCTGACCAGAGACTTTAACACAGAAACATGTTTAATTTCTGGATTTTGATAACCCAGGAAGCCAGGTTTAGATTTCTTTAAGAAAATGCAATAGCTAATTTTATTTTTAAATTATGTTCATCTTCTTGGTGTCTAAATAATAGAAAAGACTGAAACACACAAGAGTAACTTTCTTTACCACTGTAGAATCTTGTCTTGCAAAATACCTGCACATTTCACATCATAAAAGTTACATGCACACAGAAGGCTTGCAGAATTGAGCTCCTGGTTACAGCTCACTCTGAAAGCTAGTACACTGCTATCTGTGATTCTGTACCTAAACTATATGCTGTCCTTGATGCATGACAGGGCCTCCAATGACATGAATGGAAAACACATGCTTGGATCACAGTTAGGATATGGTCCTTTATATTCTATTTTCCTCTCACTGGTACACCAAATGTTGAATTGTTCAGATGAAAAGAACTACATTGTATGACATTTTCATTCAAATCGTTCCAAGCCAGAAGTATTACATTTTAAAGTTACTGATTTTTAAGAAATACACTATGGAATGCATTAGAAAATATATATGCAGAGATTCGGGTAATCTATCTCCTTGCCCGGAATTCTGGTGAAATAAAGTTTAAAAACAACTACCACAAATAAACAAAAATTGTTCATCATATGCGCCTTGCGTTCCCCAGGTTGCTAAAAATTACTGAGAATAAGAACAAGTAAAGCTCTCTTTCCAACATTCATCACAGTAGGTATCACAAAAAAAAAAGAGAGCCATTTACCATGTCACTCAATTTCTTTTATAAGGGGCATATTCCAAGATGCACAGGTAGGCAGACTGCAGAGTCCACCTCTACTGGCATATTTGTGTTGTGGTCCATTTCCAAATAAACATCATCTCAGATATCACAGCAGGTTTACCTGCCAGTGACAGTACATTTCAGCTTTAATGACAAACCCAGTATAAATTTTCTCAGTTTCCATAAAGCTCCTTAAAGTATCTCTTATTTTTCACTTTGCAAAAAAGATTGCTGACTTCTGTGTGGTACACAAGGAGGAACGGCAGGATCATAATCATGACATTTTCTCCTCTGAACTCCCATGTTCTTTAAGTGGTGGATGACACTCTCCTTTCCTTTGCACAAGTGCACAGATACGCATCATCAGTAGAGGATGGGGATGCAATAGCTTCCCGAGAGGGTCAGAATAGCATCAGTGGTACACTGTTGGCAAGTTCACACTGATCAATGCAATTCTGAGATGCTCACTCCCCACCCTCCAAAAGACATGGCCTCTCTCTGACAAGATATTGTGTGATACAACCATACAAGTGGCAAAGTTTCCTCTGACAGTGAAGGAAAATAATTTAGAAAGCAGTTGTCAAGTATTTCAGTAAGGGAAAGGAGGCATTAGGGCATTACAATAATGAGTGGGGTGAGCAGTAAAGCAGGACATGCCTGTCCATTGGCTGACGTACAATCTCTTATTTTGGACATTTGTTAGATAGACAGATATTAAGCTAAAGAATGCATTTTGCTTCATTGAAAAACTCAGACATTCATTTAATAAAAATACTTTTTAAGTTTACTTCTTTCTACAGGCAAAGTGGGTAAAAAACCAAACTCAATTACAGTTTATCTAGAAGCTGAAATTTTGTCATTACACTCTCAGAATTAGAGCAAAAAGCTGCATTACTAATTCTCTTTCTGATACGGTAACAATGGAATTCTCCCTTTCTCCTCCGTTTCAACCTTTTTTTTTCTTGAGTTAGTATAATTCATCACCTCCTGAGTATACAAGGAGCCCCAAGTCTTGAAATTCTTCTAAACTGTGAAGAACCATTAGTTTGCATGGCAAATCCCTTTAATAAAAGCACAACCACTATTGTTTGAGAATAATAAGTGAGCAAAGAAAGCTAAAAGGCTATACACAGCATATGTTTTGAGCATTTCTAGTAAAAAGTAAAAGCTCTTTAAAGCTTTTGTTTCAGATTCTACTTTATGACAGCAGTTCTGTATCAGGGAACAGAGTGTTCCTTTGCAATCAGCACAGTGTCACAATGACCTGGCAAATGCAAATGCTTTCACTATCACTACAGTCCTTGCAATCTTGCCTCAGCTGTGACCCATTCACTTTTGCCCCAGCTTCACTAAGATGCCTTACTCAGCATCTAATTAGTTAGGGAAGATTTGCCTTGGCTCTTAACCCTGACATAAGAGCAGAAGACTCTTGCTGCTGCTTTATACCAGATCTGTTCTGTCATTACATTAATCAAATCCCTATAAAACTATACTTATGATCAAGTAACTATTAAAATACAAAATAAAAAAATAGAAAAAATATACATTTTGGAATATTAAACACTAGCGCTTATTGCACAATATAATTGAGCACATTTCAATGCTTCAAGTAGGTTTTACAATTTTGTGAATACATATCTCCAAGTTAAGCAAAGCTCTGACAGTGTTAGCACATTAACAAAAATACAGAATGGCACAAATATGTTCAAACACTGTATGTGAATATGTGCAAGATCAATATGTATAGAGAGGAATGGGAAAGAATTTGCTACGTTTTAGCTCTCTTGTAAATCCTGAACACAGTAAGAGAAGCTATTGAGAAGGATTTTTTTTACTTTTCATCATGTATCATGCATATAGCCATGTATCTATCCTTACATGTATGTCTAGTTGTATACTCCATACAAAACATCCTGCTTTTTGTCATGTAAAATATTTCCCAGTGCCTCTATTCTGAGGTACTTCAGAAGCAGAAAAAAATTCTTGATGCAAACATTTTTAATTTGCTAAAAAGACTAGTACACATTTGAACCATGCTTTACCAAAACACCCAACAAAATTACAGCAAGTGTCTGAAATAAGAAAACATAACCTGATAAAGCTTTTAAATTCATACTAGCACACAAACTTATTAATGAACAACAACAAAAAAATCCCACCCCACCTGTGTCCACTATTCTATAAAACAGTGTAATAAATATATATATAGTTATGTTTGCTGATGCTTACTCACAAACGTAACTGTTAACCATCTTAAACTACGAAATGCATTTTACCAATGTTAATCTTCCTCACAAAATATTCATAGTAAATCAATGTATGGTATTACAGCCTGTTGTCAAATTAAGTTTCAACTTTTTACATCTACACCTATAGTAAAAGAATAGTTATTCACTGCAGTTATTTACTAGTAAAATGGTTAATTACTTAATAAATGTTAAAATTGCATAGAACCTCAACGATTAGCAGCCCAGAAACATTTGAAAAGCTTTCACCTTCAATCTATTAGATATTACACTACGCTATTTTTTTAATACCGGTTCAATAAACAGTTTATGTGCCTATTTCTACATTAATGTTAGGAACTATCAGATGAAAGAATACAAGTGCAGCTCAAAACAGGCAGTGAACATTGTATGCAGTTTAGTATTTCTAGCAATATTAATGCATACTCCACGTATTGCAAGTATTATTTAGTTTTTCCTTGGAATAATCATGCATTTATGCAAGGAAAAAAGTTGAATTTACTGTACCATATCTCTTGTGAACAGATGCGTCTATATTAATATACATCACTGATTTAATTTTTAGTTTTCTTGGCTTCTCGCTCACCTATCTAGAAGTGATTTCTCTGGTGATAACTAACACATCATGCTAATGAGAGAATCTAATGTACAATAGAGAAATGTCACTACTAATAATATTTGCATGAAGTTAAATAAAGCAACTGTAAGAGAATGTCAGACAGTTGTTCTTTAATAAGATACAGTTACACAATGAAATTATGTTGTTAATTTTGTTACATCATTGAGTGAATCCTAAATTACTATATAATGATGCACAGATCCATTTATAATTCTGTATACTGCGTTTTCACTCTCATGTTGAAAATAGCTTCTGGAAAGGCTATTACCTTTTTATCTGAAATGGATTAAACATACTTCTTTCTCAGCAAAAAGGCAGATGGCTCTGGCATTTTGTGTCACTGTGGGTTACAGCCATTTCTCTTATAGTCTCATTTCTGAAATGACTTTAAAGTATTTTAGAACATTACAGCCCTTAAGGTAAATTAATGAAGAAAAATGACATTTCTTATTCTAACAAATACACAAAACATTTATGAAAGTAGACAATGACAGAAGCCCGCCTTTTTTTTTTTTTTTATCAATCAAATCCAGACGTTCTTTTCTGTTATTAACAACTCCTTGCCAGAACTAGAATGGGCAGTGTGTGCCCTGGACTTAACCAGATGAGCATGGAAGAGAAGCCAAGGGTTTCTGCTCATTCTCGACCTGTCACTGATCAAAGTGACCCGAAGAAGCACTCCTTTTTAAAAGTTAAGATTTATGCCCTTTGAGGTTATCAGACATTCTTCTGTATACAGAATGGGATGACCCCTTTCAAGCAAATCACACACTTTTACATGGACAAAAGGTGCATAGGCAAAACAATGCAGTCAAGTGGCCATGTCATAAAATTCTCACAGGTAATTTAGGAGACTATTTCGCTTCTTTCACCCCACCAAAATCTGAATTTGTTCTGGAACGTGGAGATACCATTTTCTTGTGTTTCCATTCTCAAAAGAAAATAGTCCCAAAATAAGTACCATTATAGTTGCTATTAATAGACCACACTTGTACAATCAATCCTAATTTTTCTAAGACACATGTCACAATGAAGTTGATTTTCCTTTTATTCTGAGGAAAGTTATTCACTTCTATATTATGTAAAGTGCAGTGCAGTGTGAGTTGAGAGGTAAGAGGAGGGAGGGATTACAAGGTTTTGTTTTGGTCTAAATAATTCTTCTTACCATGCTTCAATTCTTACACTAAAAACATGCTTGAGACTAAGTTAGAGCTCCCAGGAAAAGTGATGGGGCTCAGAATTTGTTTGCTTCTAAAATTCACGTGGAAAAACAACATTACACTTAAAAATTTAAAAAAGAAATGTCTCTAGCATTACTATGTATAGCTGGAAACATTTTCATTAGCAGTTCTTTCAAACCATGCCAAACTTTGCTGCAAGTTATGCACATTTCATAACTTCATATTATTTGTACTCATGAAAGCAATTTTTCTTAAAGCATAGGAGAAATTGTAAAAATACTTACATTTCCAGAACATGGATTGAAAATAATTAACTACCAAATGAATGAAAATAGATAACAGAAAATAATATTCAAGACCTTAGTGATTTATAAAGAAACACTGGCACTTAGATACAAATTTGCAGCTGCACTTGCACACAGCATGTGCGAGCTAGCAAGTTATAACAGCCTTAACAAATCAGAAATATTAGACAAGATGTTATACTTAAAAAGGAGAGAAATGCATTTAGCAAAATCACTTACCCTCCTCTTAAAAGAATGATGAAACCATACTTGGACTAAATATGTTTAGCACATGATAAACAAACAAAATATGACAAGGATATTAACAGGTATGCAAATGCATCAAGAAGAGACTTCTAAAAAATAAATCTGTTCCATGTTATCACCTTTGCAGTGCTACTTGTGTGTATACCAATTCACACTGATGTAGCATCCACCACACGTTTAGTCATTTAGTACATTACTTCTTGCTTTCTGTACAATGTACAATATGAGCACGCGTGTTCAACAATGTAAAAAATCCAGTTAATATTCAAGAATTAGTATATTAAAAATATTACTTAAAAAGGAAAATAGCAACCGAACAGCCTAGCCTATATGAATAAATGTTTGGCTAGGTTTAATAAGCTAGTTGTCTCAAATTATTGACACATTGTGATGCTCTTCTATTTAGTTTTGTTTCCTTTCTTTGTCAGTGTTGAACATTTTCTAGTCTTTCAGAGACCACACAGTCTAAATCTGTTGAAAAAGATCTAATACTAAACAGGCAATCTAATACTAAACAGGCAATCTAATACTATTTATGTGGTTCATTTGTCATTTATCAATTGATTGTTATCTGGATCTAGTTATGTTAACTCTTTTGTGGCTGAAATGAAAAGAACCTTTTCCCAGCCCCTAAAATTTAACCCCATTTCTTGCAAAAAGAATACAGAAGGTAATTTGGATAACTGCTTTCTGTGCCATTGTCTAATATCAATATAATCAAATATATGTATCACAGACATACATACAGCTGATAATGTTTGTAAGCAGCACAGTAGCAATTCACACTTCGTAGTACTAAGCAGTGTTTTTGAAATGTGCATCTCTGCAAGGAAATGAACTTTTTTACTTTCAAGAATGGGAAATTGAACAGGGTTGCTTATTTGCCTTACGTTGATTACATTCTATACCAGCATACTGTATCAGCAGTAATCAGGGTCCCTCTACAGGATATATCAAAATATTCCTTATTCAAATGCCTTCATCCTGTCCTGAGCTATACTGCTTAAATGGTCATCCATAGGCAACCGCTACTGGTTAGTAACTATCTGCTTTGGAGTTTTTCTTGGCTTTAAAGTTTGGGGTTTTTTAATTAAATTATTGTTTTATGGCCAGTATTCAAGCATTCCTTGTTACTGTAACTATAAAAACCTAATTACTTTCCCTCTCTTTGCTTAATGTAAATTATTTAATTCATCTTATGTCTAACATTAAAAAAAGTCTTAATATTAATATACAAATTTACTAACTCCTCTTCTGGCGAACACAATATTTCAATTATTATCCATCAGTGTCAGACTATAACTGGAAACTAGTTTTCAGAAGGACAAAACATCCCATGGTAGGGAGTCACCCTGTTAAAAACCTCCAGGTTGAACTTCCCTTGCTTGCTTGAGCCCCATCCAAGCTGAAAGTTTCTCTCTTTCTGGTTTTTTCCCTCCTTTTTTTTCTTTTTTTTTTTTCCCACCCCCTTTTCCCTTTCCCTTCATCCAGAAGAGCCAAGCAATTGTGCAAAATTAGCTGTAACACACAAGGCGCGTATCACCAAGCGTATGGTACAGAGACACTGGCTCCTGTGATTAATTATCAGTTACAACTGGCCTTGCAGTAACATTTTCGCTTTCCCGTCAGAACCGGCATACCAAGCTGCCTTAAACGCGGCCCCCGGTGAAGGAGCAGCTCTGGGGAGGACGCCAAGGCTCAGCTCCGCAGAGAGAGGGGGAGCGAGACAGGGAGCAAGCGGGGAGAGGGAGCGGGAGAAAAGAGACCCGAGGATTGAAACTGTCTCTTCTAACGACCCTCAGCTCCACGCTGGCAGCAGCTACAACAGGACAGCTCGTCGCTCCTTCCTCTCAATAAAACTGTGTTCTGCCACATTAAGTAAATTATGCCGTTGAGAGAGGCCCCCTAAATTTAGTATCAGTTTGATTTGGGGGTTTATGTGCTCAGCAAGAAAAAAAAAAGTAGTTTTGCTGGGATAGCAGATACTTTTATTTATGGGACGGGGGGGGGTGGTAGTGAGGGGAAAAAGGCTGGAACAAAACACAAGCAAACAAAGAAAGAAAAACAGTCATACTAGGAGCAAAGCTCTATTTGGAAACTTTAAAACAAATGCTTTGCTTTCACTTAAAGCTTTAATATTTTTTCTTCTTTTAAAAAGGAGCCCTTAGGGAAGAAATGAAGTAACCATGCACATTCCAATGACATAGTTATGACAGTTCAGAGGCTAACTATGTAGTGATGAATGAAACAAAAATGAAACATGGAAAGAAAGAGAAAAAGGAGGAGAAATAGAACACAAAAATGTCATGTTTTAAAATAAACGAAAGTAACATACCTGTTGGGACATTCTGAATAAGAGGTTGGTGTCAGTGTTCTGCCATGTCCCCATGAAACCAGAGTCGGTCGCTGCCGTTCTTGTTCCGAACTGCATGGAGTTGTCAGTGCAGGAGTCTCTTAAAGTCAAGTCTCTTGCCCTCTTTCGCTCTCTGTGTCTCTGTGTGTGTCTGTCTCTCACATCCACTTCTGCCTCTTCTGACTGAAAAGTGAAGGTGGATTTTTTGAGCCTCTTGGCAGCCAGTAGCAGGAGTGTAGTGTAGTTAAGAAGCTAGCTGCACTGTGCGTTTCATTTGGGAAGGGGGGATTCAGGGGAGAGGGTCAGAGCTTCTTTTGCACCTTCAGCAGAGAGACCCCTATCATTTATGCATAGATTGTGACTCCCCAAGCTCGCCTTTGCTCAGTTTAACAGCTGCCTGTCAGGTGTGCATGCAGCACTAAGGAGACCCAACCATCAGCTTCAAACTCTCAGCCACTGGATGTCATTGGATAGCAGAGCAAAGAGTCAACTGCACTGCTCCACTGTCAGGCACCAAATGACATCCTGCACTAACCCTTCAGTCTACAGATACACAGATACACACACACGCACATTCTCTCTCTAAGTAGCACAATGATCACAGTGAATTGGGAGAAAGAAAAGGTTGTGGCCCTTTCCCTGTCTTTCGCTTTCTTTATCTACAATGCTGTCAAGTACAGCATGTAATATCTGACACTTGCCTACACATAAGATTAGAAAACCTTAAAAAAAAAAACCAAACCAAACAAAAAAAACACCCACCCCCCAAAAAACCCAAACCAACCAACCAACCAACCAAAAAAACCCCCCTCACACACACCCCAAAACAAACAAACAAAAAACACCAAAACAAACAAACAAAAAAACACACACAAAAAAACAACCAAAAAAAAAAACCCACGGAAAAAGCAAGCAAGGAAACTACTAAATACGGTCAATATTCACTCAGAAGTAAAACATAAAAGTTGGCCTGGTTATTTTCTAAGTATTAGTCAGAAAACAATTGTGCCATAGTCAGTTTCTATCCCAAATGAAACTCTTACCAAAGAGGGGAACATAATCCAACTCCTTTTGAAATAAAACTAGAAAGTCACATGAACATTTCATCTCTCACACCCCTCTCTTCCCTTGCCCACTGCTAAGTGTATTAAGAAGTACTGCGAGCAAGAAAGGACAGAAAAAATGAAAAAGCTAGCCCTTCCTTTCCCCTCCCCCAAAAGATCAAAAGTAGTTTTCTGGTTTGTTTTTTTTAAGAAGCTGGTTGAAGCAGATACAATACACCTTTCAAACTGGAAAGAACAAAGAAATTAATCACAGCAAAAAAGAAACCAGTCCCAAACAGCTAAAAAGTAATGCAGAAGAAAAAAAATTTTTTCCTTTAAGATCTTTCTTCTGCACTTAAGGTACAGTACCATATATCAGGTTAAATAATACTATTACAATACTGCTCTAAATTACAAAGTCTTCTTAAAATTAATGTTATTTTAAAATTCTCTTACCCACTTCATCCTTTACATACAGACAAGAAATCATAACTCTTCAAACAAACTTCATAAATGTAAAACAAAATGCATGCTATCTCATAAAAAATGGTCATTTTTTTAAAAAAAAGCTATCCTTTCCAACACAAGGAACATTAATCTTCTAATAAAATGTACAAATTTAGGAGGACAAATGTACCACTCACTGCTTTTTTCTTAACTCAGGAATAACAATAAACCTGACTCTCTGAAACAACAAAAGAAACAGAAGAGAGCTTCAGTGGCAGCTCTGTGTCATTAGTGTGCAATGAGAAAAGATGAGAAGATGTACACTATGTTGACACAAATGTGCCTTCCCCTCTAGACCCTACATCTCTTGAAAGCTTTTCTGTTAAACTTTCCTCCAGTTCAGCACCATTAAGTAAAAAAAAAAAAAAAAGTCTCAGAAGCAGCAAATTCAATATCCAAGAAGAAACAAGCAAGAACTCCAAGAACTGTTGCCTTAAAATATATTAAGTCCACTTGTGGTCAATAAAAATATTCTCACCTGGGGAGGGGAGAATGACACTTAGGAGTCAATTGTACCAACAGTGGCTGTACCTTTACAGCTAGCTATTAGCCCCTCAAACTCCCTCTAAAATTTGCCAGCCTCTTCATTTCTGAAGTGGCACTCAGTGCCTCAGTCAAGCTGCATGCTCAGCTCCTGACCTTCCCACTAATGGCTGTTATTTGTGGGAGGCTTAAGGACACTGTCAATAGCAAGCTTCCTCCTCTCCATTCTGCATCTCTTGTGTGCTCTCCCTCGCAGTCTTTATCTCCATCTCTTACCCACCCCCCGCCTTCTTTTTCCTGTCCCGCAGTCCTCTCCTCTCCCAGAGAATAAAAAAAAAGCACCCGCACACACACATCCATGCACACATGCACGCACGCGCGTGCACACAAACACACACAAAATCAACTGGCATGCAGCAGCAAGCACCTGCAGTAATAGACTCTTTTATTAAAACTGTTATTCTGCAAGACTTGAAATTCCCGGTGGACCGGGCCATGTCAAAGCCGATATAATTAACTAGAGGCTCAGCAACGGATCAATTACCAGACAAGCAAGTGATAGTGAAATCAATGAAAGATCATCAGCCACATTATCAGTGTTGCAACTCATTAGGGTAAAACTGAGAAATGTGCTCAAAGCCAGCCCAAGCAAGGTGGCATTACAAAACAAAGGGCTAATTTGGAGACCCTGCTGTGAACAATCTGTAACAGAATTAGCCTTTTTTTCCCCTAAACTGCAGAGCTAAGTAACGAAATGTGACAAGACTGAGAGAAGCAGTTTATTAAGACACCAACTCCAAGTTTATTTAGTTCATAAACTCTCTCCTAGAAAATCAATACAGTCTGTACAGGGTTATTAGGCTGACTAGCTAATACATCCAAATCTGGTCTTCCCAAGCAGAAATCTTGGCCAGAATGCTACAACCTTACACGAAACCTAAGCTCATTCAGATCACTGTATCAAAGGAGGACTATCATTTAATTGTCAAACGTGACTTCTACATCACAGCTTCAGAACATTTAAAAGAAAGATCTTACCCCCCCCCCAACATGACAATGAAAAAACAAAATTAGTCTGTCAGTTCTAGTCCAACTCAAGTCATCCTTAAATTTACAGCATCTCCACGCATCTTGTTTGGCACAATAGTGCCAGCATAGAAAACCAAGAAAATAAATACTTAACTGAATTTCAAACAGAGTAGTAGTCAGTAAGGAGATAAAAGTAATCATTATAGGAAAAATATAACAGAAGCTCACCTCCTAAAGTAGCAGATTAAGCCTCATCTAACCGTACTGCAATGGGGGCAGAGAGGGAAGGAGGGGGAACAAAAAAAACCCCAACCAAAAATAACCAGACAAACAAACAAACAAGAAACTAAACTGACATGAAAATTTCAGCAGAAATTGGAATAATCAGAATGCATGCTCTGAACCCAGTACTTCCCTTTGTAATCTATAACCCTCTTTTTATTGCTACAGTTCCTTTGGAGGCAGAAATATTCTTTGAATTATCTGTGGGAAGTACAGGAACTAACAAGTAGTATACAAGTTTGGCATAAACTGAGTAGTTTCTCTCCTCTTTGGCCAACTCATATAAGAATTTGAAACCTTTTAGTCAAGGTAAGGGCTCTAAAGGTATTTAAAACAAATCCTTTCAAAAGCATTTAAAAAAAATCTCATTTTCAATAGATTTTTAATCAGGAATATGTTCTGCAAGTATTTTACTGCTATCCTATGTCATTTGTACTGAAAGATAAAAGGATCTGTGAAATTATTTTACATTTTCAGCTCCTGGGAATATCCCAATGCTCACAGAAGAGGTGCCTACAGAATCTAGGCTCTAATGGAACTTAGAGTGCAGTTGCAGTTGTCTACTTAGCTTTTTTGAGAATTTTATGTGCTTTGTGAACTCCATGTGATGTTGAGACTTTGTCTTCTTTCAATTTTAAATAATACTTATTATTTATGTCAAAGATAATTACATTACATGTGTGACTTTCTGAATCTTTTATAAATATAACATTGTTGATTTCGTCATTCCTCTTTAAACTACCAATACAGAAGTGCACCATATGGCAAGAAAGGAGAGGATAGATGATTGAAGAAAGCCCAGGTGATGCTAAGAAGAAAATCAAGCCAGCTGAATGTGCTATATAATGTACACGTATCTTATTTTCTTTTCTAAATAAATTCCATTACTCTGATAATTTAAGTGTTAAATAGTTCAGTCAAAGGGTTAATGCAAATAGTTCAAAATGACTAAACATTGAAAAAATATTTTCTTCTTTTTTTTCCAATTATTCTGTATTATTAATTAAGCTGTTAAAACATAAAACAGTTACTATCTTCTTAATGTTCAATAATATGTAAACTCTTTAAAGAGATTTTTGTTCCACGTCTCTGCTTTAGATATTAATCAAGAAAATAATTACAGAGGAATTTAGTGAAAAAAATCTACATGCATATAACTATGTACTGTACATGTACGTTCAACGAGGTCCAATTAGTTGGAAAGAATTTGCATTTCAGTTAGTATGAGCTAACAAGACTGTAGGGAGACAATGCGATTCTACTAGCAGGGCAAGAAAGAATGGTGTTTTTCTGTAAGCATTAATTCCCATAACTGATAATTTTAAAATGTTACTGATCTTTACAATATTTGTTTTTCAAACATCTAGGAGTTCAGTATAAATGCTTATATTAACTGTACATGCAGCAGTGTCCCTGAGATGACTCCTGGGGAAAAAAAAAAAAGATAAAACAATGAGCATAGACTTATTATTTCTGTTGATTTAGTATTTAAATTTCTACTTAATGATAAATATCAATTGACTATTTTAAAGGAGAGTTCCTTATATTTGGTGTTCATTCTCAGGACTCATTAAAGGCACTGGGAAAAGATTCAGAACATCTTTATGTCTTTTTAAACAAATGTTCCAGTTTTCAACAGTAATGACAGATATACACAACATACACAGGTAGTGAACTCATATCTGTATACATCGATCTCCTACATCTCTGTACCCTCAACTGCTTTACTGGATAATACCTGTAATTCCCAGAGTTCATTTGGCTGCAGATGTTAATAGTTTCTCTAATTTGTAATGACAGTAAACTGGTCTTTGCTCTTCCCACACTCACTATTCATTTCTAGGCTTGGTTAAGTAGATAGCTGGGTTAAAGATCAGTGGTTTTTCATGTGACACATTCTGCTATTCATCTAATAGCTCGTCAGGACAAAACTGTCCCTGTTCTTGCCAAAATAATGAAAATGGTCCTCCACATCGCATGACAATCAGCCCTTGCTTGTGCTGGAACAACTAAGATTATACAGCTGAGTTGTTTTAAAGACATTTTGGAAGCAAGTATTCCATATTGCCTCCAAAAAGAATATATTTGACCAAGTAAGAAAGAACTCTTCTTGTCATTACAATAATGTGGGAGCAGAGACTGCAACAATCACACTTAACACTTTATCCATGGATAACAATGAAGTTGTGAATTGTGTCCTATACGAAATATAATCTCATGCTTGAAAATTATGCAAAGCTACCTTGATGTTCAGATTCAAAGAGGTGGTGAATCAACC
>JAYRBT010000093.1:39964461-39976883 GCA_036023395.1 Myiotriccus ornatus | reverse complement strand
GGGGGGGGAATCCCAAAGCACAATATCAAAAAAACCCAAATACTTTTATTTTAACCTGTGTTCCCTGTGATATGCAGCAGATGGACATTTACAAGAATCCATTGCTGCAGAAATCAGCTGAAGAGCTATCTGCTCGCTCCAAAACTTCCTGTGCCTTATTTAGCTCTTACAAGACTTCATTTGTCAAAGTGCAGACACAGTGCTGATGTCGCATCCAATGGCACATTTTTAGAGTCAAGATGAGCTGCAGCACCACGACAGGCCCAGGAGTACCTTGCTCCTGAGTGTGATTGCTTCCACTGCCTCTTGGGATGGGTAAATTATTAACTGACACTTTCACAACTGAAGAACTGTCTAAGATAAACCCATTAAAACTGTTAGCCTACAGAACACTTCACACTCCTGGTTTGTTAAATCTTTGTCAAAGTCATCATTTGGCCAAGCTTTTAAAATATACATACACATCTATATAAAATCTATTTATAAAACTTTCAATTATGAATTTTTTCTCTACCTTTCCTTGTCTCATTTTTTTGACCGAATGACGTGAACCTTTCAGTTAGAGGAAGGTTGCTAAGGACTGAATTATAAACTGGGAATAACAAAAGCTTATCAAAGATAGAAACATTCTAAGCAGTCATTCACCTGATTAACTGAACTTACAAAATTCAGTAAAGGTGGTGATGGTTGTTGGAGATTTAGTATCTTAGAGATAAAAGTCCATTAATTCAGAAAAATATCAATTAAAATATTTTCTGTGCATATTTTAAAAAGTTTCCCCAGGTGAGTGAGGAGCAAGGTTGACAAGCAGATTTTTGCAAAGCCAAAAAAATCTCTTGATAATACATATACTTCTCATCTTTATGGATATTAAAGAGAATCATTAACATTAATATCTGAATTAGGTAACTCTTAAACAGACATACTACTACAGTTAATTCACTGTTATTTGTAATCTGGTCCTGATTTTACCTTAATCCAAGGAAGCAGACAAAGAAATAACATTTGGTGTGCTGACATTTAGTATTTCTAGTGTAAAATTCACTCCATAATAATGCAAAATAATAATAATAATAAATATATATTATATTATATAATATATATTATATATATATAATAATACATACTGTACATCCAACTACCCTACTGCCCAATTACCTTAAAAAAAAAAAAAAAAAGGAAAAAAAATTGACCAATCATATAGGAATCAAAACTGTTTAACTGCCAAATTTCTGCTTCATTCACAGATAAAGTTGCCACGGGCACTCCCTCTTACGTGAGCATGGAAGAAAAGCCACACTATAACTCCAAATACAACCACACTTGCCATAACATGATCATGAAACTGCACGCAATTAAAATGGTTTGCAGACAGTAAGAACACGCCTGAACATTACAGGTATTCATGGAAGCAACAGAAAAATATACCGTCACTCCTACAGGGATTCGGTTTTGGGGAGCCTAATTGAATGCTCATAGGTACTGATATGCTGTTCCAGCTGACTTCTGTCGCAGCAGTGAATGGTGAGAGTAATCAGAGCCTGACAGGTCCTAAATCAGGAAACCAAATTTACAAGCCACTTCTGAGGATGTGTCTGTAAGCTGTGTATAAAATGAGAATTATGCTTCAGCTATCTAACACAGATACAGAAAATATTCACATTAAAAAATTACTCACATGCAAATTACTTGTGCAAATGACAAATATTACTTTCAGAATAATAAGAAAAGGTGTTTTACTTTACAGGAAGCACAGATGCTTATCACACCAAAGTAACAGAAGCATTCAAAGGAATTACTCCAGTATCTGCCCACCTGGTGTGTGTGTCTGTGAGTCCACCTGTCTGTGTGTGTACACACATATATTCAGTTATGTATGTATACACATGTACCCACATGGCATCGCTGACTATTCACACACACACACACACACACACACACACACACACACACACACACACACACACACACACACACAGAGAGAGTTAAAATTTCTCTTTTCCAGCCAAAAGGGAGTGCCTTTTTTTTTATTAACTGGAATTCACCCTGAAGCTCAGAAGGAATTTTGAAGGGGCAGGACAAGGTCTTTGTTTTATCCACACTGCTTTATATTATTTCTGATAATTTCAGACAGGTAACTATATTACAGGCTTACAGGAATTCTCATAATCATAAAATCCACAAAAGTGTAGTCTTCAGTATGACATTATACCCACAGATACTTTTCTAATGCTCATACACATACAAATAGTGCAATATATGCCTCATTTTATTGTAAAATAATCTGATCCCAATCTCATCCATGTACCTCGTGCCCTAACAGAAGTATTCATCTACTTCTCCATCCTCCTTTCAGCCTTCTAGTTTGTACTCAGCTGCATAATCCATAGTCCCAATACTATTTTTTCTGAAACTTTCTAATCCTGATGCTTATATATGTCTGCACTGACATATGATGTTCATGGCACCCACTGCTACTGCATTTTCCTCCAAAAGTTCCTCTGCCTGCAGGAGCAGCATTCAGACATGCTGCTCTCCTAACCTATGGACCAAAATATACAATGCCATTTGCCTATGAATTCCCAGTTGTTAATTTCAACAAATCATGAGTGTCATAACAAGATTTATTATATGACTTATACTGTCACATGAAACCTCAGGGAGGAAAAACTAAGAATTTCTTGGAACTTCCATAATGAAGTATTCTCCCTTATCATGAATTTAGTTGATACACTGCTTCATGCAGTACATACCACATACATGATCACATATGACATCAAAGGGGCAGCATAATGACTCAAATGCATGTGCATGAAAGTGAGAACATCACAGTTAGTCTTTCTGGAGAGAATCCCAAATGGCAGTATTTCACTATGACAAGTCATAGCAGGAAAGTCCCTGAAAAAGTATTTCCTCAGAGAAGTGATTTTCCAGTTTTAAGAAGGGGCTGGTGAAATGTTCTGGGTTTGATTCCTGAGGCTTTTGTTCTGTATGCAATAAGGTAGCACAGCTACCAACATTAAGAGGCCAAGACATGAGGAGAGACAGACTGTTACCTTTAAAAGACAGAAAAAGAGAAATTGTCAGAAAAGGCTATGTCCTTCATCAGACCAACTGGCATGGAAGAAGTGGACATAATTTATGCACACAAGGCATTCAGGCCTCTCAAGGAGTAGAAATGCTCCTAACACAGCAAGCAGTAGAAGCTTTAAAAGATCAGCAAGGGCCTAAGTTTGGACGAAGGAGCTATGCAAGGAACGTGAAAGTCAGGAGCACATGAGAACGCATTTATCTGAATGAAAGTAAGTATCTTATCTGAAGAAGACAATATGGAGTACCTGTTTCCATCCCATGTGTACAAATGGAGTGTTATAGACAGTTTCACTGATGTCAGAAAGCAGGATTCCAGAGAAAGTTGCTCTGGATATCCAGAATTGCAAATGCATCATTGAACAAAGCACCTGATAGAGCAATCACAGTAAGTTACGGATATGAAATGGAAGTATGTGAGGCAATGCTCGTTTACTGTAAGCAAAATTGAAACGCTGAGAAAAAATACAATATACTATCTCAGGAACCACGGAGCTGGCTGCAAAGCAAATGGAGAAGTAACTTCCTGCTAGGTTGGTATTCATACACATTGTACTTTAAAGTCTTCTACTACAAAAATACAAGAGTCTGCTTTGTAAGTCCTGTGACAGAGAATGACAACAAAAAGGAACAAAAGCCTAACATGGAACATTTTTTTTTATTTATTTGTGTTAAAGAGTATGTGATTGGCATTAAAATATGGCTCTACGTTGCTCCATAATAAAAGTTAAAATGCATTCTCTTCCCACCCACACAAAGTAATTTTGTTTAGAGACCTTCATTTCTTTTGGCCTTAGCCCATATGAGGGGTGTGTGATAGAATCACTGCCAGTAATTGCTTCCATACAATACAAATGTTTGAAAACATTTTGCATACTTGTTATGATTATGTATGACATTTATATTACATTTAAAACTCCAATGGGCTTGCAGATTTTATTTTTGCCTATAGAAAACAAAGACAGCACAGAATGTTCCTCTACTATATCTAAGAGAATTAAGTTAATTTTATTTTCAGTTCAGCTATGAACTTTTAGCCTCTAAACATTTGTTTTTTTCATTGAAAACAAAACTATATGTACATTGAGAATAAAGCTGTGGGAGCTACGTAGGCAAGTTTCCATATCCACGCACATAGCACATGAAACTAGACAGTAAGGCAAATAGCTGTGCTTTATGCCTAACTGTTGGCAGAAATAATATTCCCTATTTAAAATAAAACACCTGCAAAAACCTTACCCCCACATGTTGTTGTATATGAGGACGACCATGGAATAAAAACTGGGCACTCTATGATGATGGCCTAAATTCAGCTTTATTCTTTGTCCAGTACATATTACATCTTGCTCCCTTACAGCTTACTCACACACACTGTTCTACAGAATCTTACATACTACAACTATTCTTAGCTCTGTTATCTGTAATTTACCACTAGCCTTCACATATGATTGGATGTTCACCTCTTATTTACATTCTTTCCTTGCTGCTAGGCTCCATGGCCTTGCTGCATACCTCCACACCCACATATATGCATCACTATTCAATCCCTTATTTTACAGGTGTAAGATTATTCAGATATACTTTCCTAGAATTAAGGCTTTTGTGAGGAAATTTAACACAAGAACATTTTCTTTTATAGGTGCAATGCTATACATGTCTCAAATCACTAATCAAATCCTCCATATACCTAATGATTTATTAGTTTACTTGACACTTCTGGGTTTTTTGCAACAGCCAGTTTTAATCTACATCCTTAGCAAACAATTGTATACCAAGCAGTCCGTTGCCTGATAAAGTCTCAAATTTCCTTCAAAACTAAAATAGTAGAAAATTAAATTAAATGCATACATCATACAGTAGTTAATGAGATTCTCAAACTTTTTCTGGAATACAGATTTAGTTAAGCTAGCTGCCAATGCTCCATTTATCTGCAATTTAGCTTTTTCATCCTCCACTACACAGTTGCCATTCCCCCATGCCTTCCTGTCTGCCTTGGAGATGCCACTACCGGTCAATTGCAGGAATACAGTGAAAAAATAACCCATCTAAAGTTACAGTTAAGATCTGGAACTACAGATAAAGCAAAGACACCTGTACTAGTTTTCTACAAGGCTGTCTCTGAGCAGCTGACAGTCACAATCAAACAGTCAACCTTCTTGCTTAAGATACTCAACAAACAGTATCAAATAGATCATGTCAACATTCATCAAGACTGCAATATTTAAGTGCTTACTAGGAGACAAATGATTAACAGTAGCAATGTAAAACTCTTACAGTTGTTCCAACACATTGAGAAAAGTGATTTTTCCACTACTTTCCATGTGAGACTAGGAAAAGAGGTGGCAGGAAGGTCATGGAAAAAATGGTTTCCGATAGCAATGTGAAGATCACAGATACAGATCTATAGGAACAAAGTTAGTTATAAGGAGAGTGTCTCAGGTTTTTTATTCCCTGATGTCCTCTCTGTCTTCCCATCCTGTTGTGCACTTTTCCCACTGTTCCCTACTCATCCTCTTTAAGTGAGGAAGTCTCAAGTCCTGACCACTAAACACACAGTCCTCCTGACTGCTCTGCTCTGGTTTATCAATGCTAATACTCGGGCATAAACTGCTGCCTGATCTCACAAAAAGCACTGTCATGGGTCATGACAGACCACCATGCTGTTACAATCACCATGATCCCTGCTTCTCTTCCAAATCATAGTTATTTCTGTCATCCATACATACCAACTTAACACCAAGTCAGTTGTGACCACATGTATTTTGTCACTCTTTTAACTTTCAATGCTTCACCAACTACTATTGAAAGACTGAGAAGAACACCTGTTTTTGCCATTAAACATTGTTCAGATTCTTCCATTTCTTAAATTTGGACTAAGATACAAAAGAAAACTCTCAATTTACAGTCCTACTCTAATTTTCTTAAACATTTGTGCTCTGCTCCACAATTTGAAGATTTATTACAGCTATGTCATATACTTTTCTGTCATTATGGGGCTTCATTTCAAGTATTACAAAAAATTATTTTGGCCTTAAAATCCACCTCTCTGCAAAGGCTAAGGACTTGATCCTAAATAAATATATTCCTATGTAATGGAGAGTTATTAAAATACATTCTGATGTTAAATTACCATAAAGAAACTCCACTTACATTAAATTGAACAAGGGTATCACACTGCTTATTTTGCAAAGGACTGTCACTTTTCATAGTAAGGCTTCATTGAGCTTATAGCTGTGCCATTCCACTCAATGGGATTCAATCATGCTCAGGGAACACAGGTATTATCACCTAACAGATGGTCGTGAAATGTGGCTTTCCAAAGGAATTATCACTTCCCTTTCTTCTTTGCTCCAGACAGAGCCAGAAGAAAAAAAGAAAAAAAAAATTGCAGATTCCCAATGGAAAAGATAAGTCCTTGACTCGCAATCTTAACAGCAGCTGCTCCCAGTAGGGAGTCAAAAGAACCTATTTATCCTACTTATATTCACTTTTTAACCAGAACTGAGTGTATTTATTTCAAGAGAAATCCACACATTTAATAGCTACAATATCTCCCCTAAGTGCTTCAGATTATGACTGGCACAGGCTATCTCTTGGGCTGCAAAAATGGACAGCGCTTTTCATGCATGTGCTAGTTTACTGTGCGTAGCTTCAACCTTTTACCTAAAATATAATCCTGTTGAACACAATGTGTCAGCAGATGATGGAGAAGAGCAGTGTCCTCAACAACTACTGAAAGTGAACATATGAACAATGTTACCTGTTCTCACCTGATCCACATAGTCAACCACTAAACTTAATCGACTATTAAGGCTGCTAAAGGCAAGTGATGGTTTTGGTGTTCTTCACTTTCAATTCATACGGCCAGCTGGTGTCAAATACAGTTGAAGTTCTAAGGTTCCAGTCACAAACACATATTATATGTATATATACACATATGTATATATACACATATATATATATATTAATGTTTCTGTCTGGTAGATAATTTGCCTACATGACCAGTAACAGTGTTTAAATCGTCATTGTTACAGAACTTCAAAGACTTTTATCTCAGAGGAAAAAATCCTAAGAAACTAACCAATTTCTAATGGAAAACACAGAAGAGATATTCATAGTTGAAGGGACCCAGATTTTCTCTTTAACATATTTAATGACTGTTGAGCAACAAAATCTCAGCAAACCAAAATGAGAATACATCCCAAAGAATCTTAATTCCTTGTCTCAATATGGGATATTATTAACTAATTCTGTACTGTGTCTACTACAGTTAGATATTAGAAAGTGATGTAAACAATTTCACATTTCACCCTCTGCAGCAAAAAGTTTTTGGGTTTAATATTTTCCATCAGAAATTTAGTGTTCCTTTAATGTAGAGCTTTTTTCTTGAGCAATGTATCGTATTTAACTCTGTAACTATCAGTCAATATTCCTTTTAATTGAGGTTAATTTCTTTCAACTTTTCATAAACTTTCTGTAGGACCACAGAGGGTTCGTGCACCTGCCAAAGAGTCTGAGTTTATTTCACTAATCAGTAGTGTCTTTTTATCTTACTCACAGACAGTACCATCTCCAGGTTTTGAAAGACATTGTGAAAACATGATCTAATTTAGACAGCAGCTTAAAAGTCATATCTGACAGCATACCATCAGAAGAGAAGGGAGAGGGCAAGAAGAGCATGGTGAGAAAAGAGTAGCATAAGATCCCCTACAATTATTTTATAGAAGTATTTAATAGTACCACCTTGGGGCAGAACCTATAAAGTACAGGTGAAGTAAAAGTACAATGTCTTTTCAAACGTGCACACACAAACTTATTAAAGCATACTAAAATAAAATCCTAGTCTCTAAAAAAAAGAAATTGGAATAGGGGAAAACTAGGATAAGGATGCCTCTCTTGCTCTGCTCTTTCCAGGATAATTTAATAAATCTCCTAGTGTTAGGGTAGCACTCGTCTACACTCTGTCAAATATAGAATTTTTTAAAGGATAACTTCTTAGTTGGTTGTTCCAGTGTTCAATCACTAAACCATTCCCATTCTTTATGCACACATTTTCAGAATATCTTGACTACCATTGGCAATATTAAGGAATGGAAGGAAACAAAGGTGTTGGGAGTAGAAAATGTGGAAAAGATGTAAAAAATGCCACTATAGAGAATTCTTGAATACTTCACTAAAAGTTTGCTCTCAGTCTAGATAGCTAAGCCCCTGGCTGCTTTATATCAGGCTGCAAGGCAGCATATGTAAAGCAAACATTCACCCTGATGTTCTCCTGATGTTTGTTGTAATACAGTAGTGCTTAAATCAAACATCCTAAATTGAAGATATGAGCTGTACCATACGAGTCATTGCATGAACACTAAGTGTTATCAAAGAACTCACAATGTAGGACCAGATGGAAATCAACTGGGAAAAAAAGGAGAACGGAAGTGCAGAGAGAGGAAAGGGGAGAGTGTGAAGCAGAAGAGAAAAGGGAATAAGGGGATGAAACAAGAAAGGGCAAGTAGGGAAGAAGATGAGATGGAAAGAAGGGTAACAGTAGCAGTATACCGCATGGGTCAATATTGTGTCCAATTCTGTTTAACGCTTTTGTTAATCATCCAGATGATGGGAGAGAGGGTACCCTCAGCTAGACTGCAGCTTACACAAAACTAGAAGGAAGAGCTGATATACCAGTGTCATGCTGCCATCCAGCACAAATTCAACAAGCTGGAGAAATGGGCCGACAGGGACCACACAAAGTTCAACAAGGGGAAGGACAAAGTCCTGCACCTGGGCAGGAAGAAACACTTGCAACAGTGTATGCTGGGGGACAACTCGTTGGGAAGCAGTTTTGCAGAAAAGGATGTGTGGGTCCTGGTGGAAACCAACCTGACTCTTCAGCCAGTAACGTGATTTGTGACAAAGAAGGGTAATTGTGTACTGCATTAGACAAACCACTGTCAGCAGGTTGAGGGAGGTAATCCCTTTCCTCTACTCAGCACTGATAAGGCCACACCTGGATTCCTGAGGCAAGGTCTGGGCTGCCTGGTATGAGACAGAAATGCATGGGTTACTAAGATAATTAAGAGACTGGAGCATCTCTGCTCTTAAGAAGGGCTGAAAGAAGTGGGACTGTTCAGCTTAGAGAAAGCTCAGAAGGGATCTCACAAATGTGTCCAAACATCTGATGTGAAGGTACAATTAAGATGCAGTTTGACTCTTTTAATTGGTGCCTATTAACAGGACCAGAGGTGACTGGGCACAAACTGAAACACAAGACATTCCTTCTGAACATCAGGTACAGAGGCGAATAAGCAGTGGCAGAGATTACCCAGGGAGGCTGTGGCTTTATCTCTGTCCCTGTCAAAAACAATTTGGATATGGTCCTGGGCAACCAGCTCTAGGGGGGGTTTGGACCAGGTGACTTCCAAAGGTTCATTATTTCCAAACTCAATCACTCTGTAATTTTGTAATTCTGTGAAGAGAAGAGGAGAAAAAGTGAGAAGGAGGAGACATAAGAAAGAGAGGAAAGAAGGGTGAAAGAGAAGCAGGGAATGGAAGGGAAGGAAGACATAAAAAAGGACAGGAAAAGAGGAAGTACAGGTAAGTAGAAAGGTAGTAATGTGAGAAAAGGAAAACTACCTGCAAAATGATCACTAGTTATTACTTGCCACCTTCTCAGTCATTATCAGTTGTCAATACCACTTAGCAAGCACAGTGGCGGTGAATTTTATACAAAGTCTGCACAGCTGCCTTTTCTGATATTGAAAAAACCCAGCCTAAAATGACAGGAATAAAACAAATTAAAATATCATGATTGCCATGTCAAGCGCAAACAGCCTTCTGGCTTCCAGTGACATGTCTGAAAGCAACAACTGTATGGTAAAAGACTAGCATTAACTCTTAATAAGACTGCTAGCACACCGCGAACTAAAGAAGCACACTTTATGTAACCTGCCAGGCTGTCAGCCCACCCTGAAAGGGGCTTAGCCAGCTGGCTGGAGCAGACCAGTATAGGTGACACTGTAGTGGATGTCCATTGGAGGCTGTCTGATCAGGAAGAATAAGCGGGTGAAGACTTCAACAAACAGCTGGAAGGAGACTCACAGTCATTAGCCCTGGTCCTCATGCCAGACCAGTTTCCCAGGCAACTGCTAGAGGAACAAAACAGCATCACATAAGCAGTTCAGGAGGTTCCTGGAGAGCACTGACGACAACTTTCTGACTCAAGTGACAGAGGGGCCAATGAGGAAGGGTGCTCTGCTGGACCTCATAGTCACAAATAAGGAAAGGCTACATCACTGGGGATGTGAAGGTTGCAGGCAGCCTTGTCTGCAGTGACCATGGGATGGTGGAGTTCAGGATAGTGGTGATGCAGGTGACCCTGCCTGAGAAGGGAGGTTGGGCAAGATGACTTTCAGAGGTCCCTGCCAATCTCAACCATTCTGTGATTTTGTGATTCCAGTTCAGTCACATCCTGCTGCCTGTGAACACCCCCAATGGCTGTTAAAGACACTTTTTTCTATGTACGTCTGGTCAAGCCTGCTACATGAATGACTTGTAGATTTTAAATAACATAATTTCGGGACAAGAAACATACCTTATTTAAAAACAAATACTTAAGCTACCTATTACTCAGAGCACAGCATTTTTCAGTTTACTTGTACAGGCCGTTGATAGTGCCTCAAGATAGTGCCCTCCTGACATTTTATCATAGGAATATTAGACTAAATATAATGATAAGGCTCTGGCAATGCAAGCACCTGTTTCAGAATTCCCAAGGTTGCTTTATCAGGCACCTATTACTATAGGCAGTCAACATCTAAAGGAAAAAGTGTCTGCATCCTAAACGAAGAACCTCTAATAGCTGACTCACAAACATGGAACTAAAAGAGACCAGGCTTGCCTGAGCCTCACTATACTAACTACAATATGCAAGACTTGCTTCTTAGAGACTGCTTTCCTCATACAATGAGTAAAGACCAAAGAAAACCACACAGGAAAAAAATAAACAACAACAACAACAACAACGAAACAAGAAAAAAACCACAACAATCCTATGTGTTTTCAGCTAAGAGATAGAATGCTACAAATGTGTTAATACACAAACAGTGATTTTTATGGCATTTAGTTTCCATTGCAATGATTTAAGAATATAGACGGCTAAAGAGGAATCATGAAAATTAATTGATAACTCAGATGATGGCAAGCACATGGTTAAACAGAATTCAACGGTACTACTGCTTTTGGGGAACAAGATGTGGAGGCATGAGGGGAGTACTTCCATTTTCATCTGTCACGGTTATTCTTCAAGGTATACCAAACTTCTGGCCCAGGACAGCTGAGAGGATACAAAACACCTCCCGCAGGTGGTGCACCTTTTAGTTTTCCTGTAGCACTACACAATAAACAAAGTGCAGAGAAACTCTAACAACATTGTACTTTTACAGAATCGTAACTTACATGGTTAAGATTCTTGAAGCCCCTATAAAATGTACTCTGTCAACCCTGTTTTTCGATACAGATTAACAAAAGTAATTACAATTTTCTTACCTTAAGATAAAATAAATAATTATTTGCAATCACAAATGGACCATTTCTCAATTTCTGATATGAAGTAATTTTAAATTTCTTTTAAAATCAGTACAGTTTGACTAAGTGTAAACCAATGCATATGCCTGTGAAAGAGACAAACAAACAAACTTAAAAGCAATATAACCCCTCCCTAAAAAATAATAATCACACCACTAAAAAGCAAACAAGCAGGACAGTAAAGCTTAGGGGAACAGAAATGTTTTCTGCAGCATTAAATAAAAAGTTAAAACTGCATATCTGTGCTAGGCAAGCAAAAAATGAAAATAACCCCTGAAGCATTATCCATCAAGCATAAGTGAATAATGAAATAACGAATATGTCTATACCCTTGGTCCTTAATCTTACAGCAAATTATAGCATTCAAATATAGTATTTTACACATTCAGTCTGATAACACTTTCTATCTTTCTTGGAGATTTTGTGAACGACATGATATGAAACACAATGTATTTAATGAAAGGTTTCTAAGCTGATTTCCCTACAGGTTATTTTCTTTCTTTTCTCTGGAACCCATACGAAGAATATACAGCAGGGACCAGGAGCGTATATAAAAATAAACTACCAAGCAGCATCAGAGCCGATACCCCATTCCTACAGGGGCAAGTGAATTATTAGATCTGTGTCATGATTTTTTTTTTTTTAATATGCCATTGTTCCCACTTGAGCACATTAAATTTTCCATATCCACTTTTAAACCAATATTACATTTTTTCCCCCCATGGTCATAATGTTCAAAGAATACATTAAGACAATCC
>JAYRBT010000093.1:39946473-39957024 GCA_036023395.1 Myiotriccus ornatus | reverse complement strand
TTCAGACCTGGACAACTAGTAGAGAAGGAGCTGGCTTTCTAAGATATATCTTTCATTGATGTAATGCATAAGAGAGAAGACCCTTTTCCATACAGTAGAGATTTTAAACCTCAATTGTTCTCAACTGCCACTCTGGAGGAGTTGTTTTACTGGGATAAAAGTAACAATTATATCAAAACTCAAAAATTCTTTTCAAGTAGTATCCACTGTTCATGAGTAAGGCTCATCAAGAAACAAAAAAAGACCCACAGAAGCATGTGAAAGTTCTGAACAGAGAACATGGCACCACAGCATCTCGGGCAAGCAAGTTATGGTTACAATTTGACTTTAGTGTCCCCTGAAAGCAAATTCAAATATTAAGACACAGGAAGAATAATACCAATGACTGACTAAAAAGGTCCATCTACTTCTGCATTGCTACTAAAACACAGTCATTGATCCAGATCTTTCAGCCCTGACATAGGACACACTCTTTTCATTGAACAGTCAGGTCACCCTCAGAGTCTTCCTTGATTCAATAAGTGTCATTTATGTTGAAACTGTACTATCAAAGCAAACACACACATGTTTTAAATCAAATTCTTGCTGACCTGTCTTTCAAAACATGAAATATCAACTGTTTTAGCTGCATACAGCTCTTAGATGAGAAGATTTACAGGAAGATCTGTGTGTTCAAAAGGAATCAGCCCTTCACAGATTTCCCTATTAAGCTTCGAAGGGATCACAATCTGCAAAGCACAAAGACATGCACTGTAGTCACAGGCCAAATTTAGGTTCGTCCAGCTACGGTAAGTACTGATTACACAAAATGTTATATCACTTAACACTATTTGAACAACTTAGTAGACCAAATTTGCTATTGGTCTGTACAATGCAAGAGGAGGTATAATATATGGTATTTTTTTCTTTATTGATCTGTAAGTATTGTAGTATAGTGGATTACGGACATAACATTTGGAATATTACATGTGAACAGAACCCTAAATTTACAATTGCTTTTTCAGGATTCTAAAGTAAATCACTTTGTAGCATACATAACACACATTTAGGTACAGATATACAGAAAAAAATGTATGGTAGTGCAACTTACGCTGCATTATCAACATTCTAAATATTAAGATAATGTTTTCAGTGTCTCACTGAAGAAGAAAAAAAAAAGCAAAGCCCACTTTCCCTACAGTAGTATTTTTACTTTTCTGAAAAAGCTGGTAAAAAGTTGGTAATACACCAACTCTATTGATTTCAGTAGAGACTGAAGAGAAAGGGAAATCAAGAGAAAGTTTAATTCACACAGTGGGTTTAACAAAAGACACAAATGTAGTTTTACTATGCCATTAGGGTGACAGGTTTTTTCCTGAATACCCCATCAGCAAACCCATATGAAAAATATCACACAGATTCTAAGCTGTCTGCCCAAATCTCAAGTCTTGTCATGATCCCGTTTCCCTTTATACTACTGCATCATTTGAAGTCCTCAATGAAGGTCCTGGTTCAGAAGGCAGTGTAGAAAATGTATACAAAAATCAATTCTAAATTAAGTACGCACTACTCCAGCTTAAAAGACAAAAAACCAGTTTAACTGGATCACTGGAAATTCCCTCTGCATAAAAAAAGAATTTCCACAAGTATCACAGAATCAGCTCATGGCACTACTGTACCATGTTCTTCAATGCCTCAAGCATGGGAGGGGTGGTTCAGGAAACATAAGTGTTGTCATGGATGGCTAGAGGCCAGCATAAACTAACCTGTCATCACATCACACTAAAGGCCTAAATGGTCCAGGACAGACCAAATAGCAGAAGGCTGACAAGTCTCTGTTTGTCTCCACTCCTCCCATATTTTCACTGAATTTACTCAGACTACAGGACTGCCCTTGCATTGTTTAGCTGCCCCACAAACTAAGGAAGAAAACAAGAAAACATTTTTTTTCTACAGAATACCTTGAATTCTTACATCGAATGAAGAAGGACATAAAGGGTAACAAACCAGTGAGAAATATTAAAATTACAAGTTTCTAAGGACAAAAGAAACAGTAGATGACCAAAGTCAATAATTAACTTTAAAGGAACAATGCATGGAAAAACAATTGACTTGTTTCAAAGATGTACTAACAAATGTCTAATGGAACAGCATCCTTTTAAGGAGACAAAATCCCCAGATGACTAAATGGCAAAAGTAAAGAGGCAACAAAAGAAATATTGATGAAAAATGCAGTGTAGATGCAACTAAAACCATCAAGAAGAAATGATTTAAAGGAAAAATATATGTTGGGAGCTAGACTGAGTGAAAAAAGAAAATTACACATGAGAAAAGCAGAGTATCAGAGGGGACAGCAAGCAATATAGTGAAGAATAATAAGGCTTTCTACAAATACATAAAAGGAAAGAAGACAGTAAAGGATAAAAAGAACGCACTAAAGTATAAAATAGATGCTTAGATACAGGATGAGGCAAGGTTGATGGCAGGATTAAACACTTCCTTCACAGGCATCATTCTCTCCAGGAACTTTGAAGAAAATATTGGGAAACATGAGGCTAATACTGGCCTCCCAGATCAATTAAGTAGCAAAATTATGTTTTTACAGCTCACTACAGTTAGTAAGGACAAATATAAATTACCATACAGTTTCCTATTGGAATAATTTGGTGCTGGCATGAGAACTCCTCACTCCCTCTGACTCGTATTTGGTCTTTCACCTTAATCAGACACAGACCAGTCAACTACAAGTAGCCTATAATGTGATTAATTTTTGTAAAAGACATAATTTCAAATCCACATGCAGTTGAATGGATATCTGGATACAAGGTATTACATAGTAAAAAAGACAAAGCTAATTTCGTGTAAAAGTGTATTCATTGGAATCCCCTCAGTAATAAAATTTAGACACGTTTCTCAAAGGATTAGTAAAGTAACACATGAATGGACTTCAAGGAGCACACCTATACGAATTCTAGTAAAAGCACTTTTAAAAAATATTGGTAGGTTAATCACTTAGTAGGAAAGAATAACCTCTACATTCAGATGGTAAAGTGAGCAAAACAACAGCCTTCTAAAAAGCAGAAGTGCGTATCATTGCTGCCATTTTTTTTGAGAAATAGTGACCACTGAGTTTCCATACTATACACACCAAAGCCAATTTAGCCAAATTTTAAAAGATACCTAGCATTACTTCCATATTAAAATACCAATTTTAAAATGCTTTTTAGATTGATGACAGTGTGTTCTCTAAATCAGCTTTTCATTTCAAAAGTACTTTCATAAAGATGCAGTGAAGAAGTATGCAGAACAATCAGAAAAGATATTTGATACAAAGCTAAATCTATTGAAAGACTAAGGAAGTTACTCAGGACACATCTGTCCAAACACTATTCATGATTTATATGTATTACGGTTGTTCAGAAATTTTCTATGAATCCCACCAGAAGGCTGTAATGACATCTCTAAGGAAGTTCTGGGAATACAAGCTATCACAAGTTCCAGTTCCCACTTCTTAAAAGGAAATGGAGGTAATGATACAAAGCTGTGTTCCCTTTGCCAGTCCCAACAGGTCTCTTCGAGTTGGCACTCTCAGAAGGCTGCCATGCTTACTTGGAAGCGCCACATTTCTCATTTTGCTGAGATCAGAGAAACAGCCCATAGTCCACTGGAGGGGTTCACAACGGGAAACTAGGCTACTAAGGAAGCAAGTGAGGAGCCAATAATAATGAAAGAAAGTGATGAGGATAGTAGAGGTAAGAGGAAATGGATATGGAATAGTGGAACACATGGTAATGCGGATAACAACAAAGGAGAACAAAGTGAAACAACAGGGGCAACAGACAAAAGCACAGCACAGTTCAACTACTAATGTTACTTTTCAGTAGTTTTGGTACCAAAATATTCTGATAAACCTCAAATTAGGTGATTGAGTGGAGAAAACACTCCTTTGCTTCACTGGGATTTCACATGAAAGGAAGGTACAATCTCCACATTCAAAAATTGACTGCATTTAAATCTTCTGACAGGACAAAAGACATTTAACTATTTTAAAAACAATTCTTTTATGTTTGGTATGTATCAAATTCTACTGAAAACAAAAAAACGAGACATGAAAGTTGAAGACAGTCAAAGAGATAAACAGACAAGGTTTACAAAGAAAAAGGGTGAAAATGCAAAGACTGGAGAGCTGAAGGGGATAAGACAAAAGCCGATTTTAAAATGGATTCCATTATTACTCTTTCTTAAAATAAGAAAATAAGAATACATGCAAGATGTTTATACAGTCTTAGTGACTGTATAACAGCTTTTCATTTAGAGATGTAGAATGAGTAAGATACACAAGAATGTTTCTCCATAATGCAGTGTGATCAGGTGTAGCCTGACCTGCACCCTCCTTCTGGCATTTACCTGCTACACTGGGCACGTCTGGCCAGTGACAGAGGTGGGTATGGGGGTACGGGGTAACCTGTGCTAGACAGGTTCCGGGACTCCCCTGAGCCAGTCAGCTGGTTCTGAGGTGGCCAAAATTGACTCACCCTCATGTGCCAAAGTGCACCTACCAGAGTGCTTGTGGTCCCTCTGTGAAAACATGTTTCAAAGAGGGAAAGACAGACATGGAAGAATAGGGTGGGAGCAAAGAGGCACATGAGCATGGTACAGAAAACAGACTCTTAAGCAGGGGCAGAGGAAAGAGACGCCCAACTAATGCTGGAGCAGAGATCTCTGAGCAGAGGGGAGACACAGAAGGAGGTATACCTCTGAGGGGATTACAGCCCCAGAAGCTGAGTAAGAAACAAGGAAGAGTAGAAGCAAAGTAACCATTACACAGTGAACCCAGCCTCCTGTGTTCCCACTGCCTTTCCCAAGAGACTGATGTAATCTGTAGTGAGGGGACTGCGGACCAGCAAGAGGGAAGCAGAGGGGGCTGAAGGGAAACTGAGGCACCTTTCTCTAAGTCTCTTTAAAGGCTTGTGTTTATTTTTTGGTATCAGAGTAAATAATTAAAAGTTAATTATAATTGGCAACAAAGTAAAATTCCACATATTGAGACTAGTTTTTCTTTTTGGTCCATGACATCTGGCTACTAAAAGACAAACAAAAATACTGGCAAGAATATAAAGTACTGGCAATTTTGTCACTCGACTAGATTTTTGATTGCAAATTATAGCATATTATTGTATTGAAGACATAATTCCTGTTTCAAAATGTGCACAAGTATAATTTTTGTTTGTTAGAGGATTTTTAAGGATTAAAATTAAGGAGAGTCTCAGAATATTTTGCCCTATTCCTCCATGGAGAATCCTTCTTACATCAAATTACTAAATGGGAAAACCATGGTGAAAAAGGAAATTAAATTTAGCAGTGGAAATATCATTGCATTCTGTGCACTGCTGTATAGTTACAATTTTTCCAGGTCCAATGCACAGAACAGATTTTCATGTATATGATGAACAAAAATCAACTTCTACATAAATTTCCATTAGTGACTAGTAAAACCAGAATCATAACATGAAAGAGGACAAAAATTCATATTTAATGTAACTACACCAGCTACAGGTGAATTATGCCAGGAATTAACTTGGACTTACATATCAACTTTTTTTTTTTTTTACAGTAGGAGTCAAGATAGTTTGTATTAACATTAATATCTTCATTATAATGATTCAGTGGATTATACTGAGGTTTTAAGGCAGTGAAAAATATACAGACTATCAAGTGATTACCATTTATCATTTGGCAGGCAATACTTAAAAAAAAAAAAAAGATGTTGCAGATATTTCATCACTGATTTTTAGTCTAAATTAGTATTATTCACTGGTAAACACTGGTTATTTCTGAAATAAGTATGTATGTATGTATTTGAAAAATACACAAACCCACTATCTTTGCCACAGGCACTAATTTTCCTCTGTATACATAATCTTTCATGAAAATATGTATTCACATACACAAGGGATAAGTATTATGCAAGCTGGAGGAAGAGTACTCCAAAAGAAATGTAAGACAATTAGTGTGAGGTGAGACAATGAACAAGAAAACAGAATAGAGAGAACATACAAAGAAGGAAGCTTCAGGTTAAAACAATAAACTGCTGAAAATAAACAGATATCCCTATATAATAATATTTATAAGAATCCTATATAATGATTTTTTATCATAACTACATTTACTTGGTTATGATTTTCTGCTAGTTACGTGAAAAGGTGTCAGTTGTCAGGTTATACCCTGTTCAAAACGGCCACCATCTGCCATCAAAGGCAATGGCTGCCATTTCTCTGTAGTTAACTGTGAAAAAACTAGGCTATCTTTCCTAAAGGCAATTACTTCCTTTGATTATTTTCAAATTGAAGCAAAATGAAAACAATTGCCTCTCTGTAATTCAGAGATAGGGGAATATAACCTTCAGATAAAGAGGCAGATAAGATTTGCATAGGCAAATGAGAAGAATAGGATTCAGATTTATAGTCTTAGGCACAAGAGCTCGCAGGATTGTCCTAAGTTTGTCATATTGCCTACTTAAAGCATCATTTCCAGACCACAAGCTTTGGCTTAAACCTTAGAACTTCTTTCATCATCCTGTGCCTCAGGTCCCAATACCCAGTTTTCCTTCAGTGATACGTGCTCTTTTTACATACTGACTGAAGTAAAGTAAGTCTATTTATATATTTCACTGTCTAATAATTTCATTGTTTCCTCATCTAAGGATCAATCACCTAGAAATGGGAGGCTGACCTGAAGGTTACTGCATTTCTTTCCAGTGACTACATTTTAGAAAAGCAGACTAGTATCTAGTATCTTAAATCAGGAAAGTGAGCAGCAATTTATATTTGAGTCATCAAACAGTATAACTACAGAGAATGGTAGCATGGCTCTGCACATCTGTCAGGGCTCAGTCAAAGCTATAGAGACCAACTTATAACTGTGATACAATCTTCTGAATATGGACTCATTTACATACAAGACTACACCTGAATCCATGTCTGACATGTAAACAGATGATCAAAGTCACACTAGTACACCTCAATTTAAAGTCCAATTTCCTCCCTTTTTCAAGCATCACAGTTTCAAAACATTATATGAATACTTCTTTAACAGCTAGGTTTCAAAAAAAGCAAACCCCCATCTTTTTACAGGACTACCAGATTGTATCTCCAACATAATCTAAGGTAGTAAGTCTTGTAAAAACTAAACTGCTTCTGTATAAAGGCATTGTCCACTAAACTGAGAAACTGAAAGTATTATCTTCAGCATATTATCACTTAAACATTCATCTGTGTTGCAAATACACAGCTATAACTGCTGCTACTGAGTCAGAACAATGTTAAGGGGTAGTGTAGCAATTTCACTGCAGATCAGACAGACTCCTGAAATAATCTTGTAAATAGAAACAGTATTTCTGTACTGCTGCCTGATGGGTGAACATAGTTTTAAAACTTTGCTAGTGCAATTTGCCAGTGCCAGTGCAACTTTATTTTCCACAACCCCTCCACAAGCACACACTCTACCATATAAATGAAAGAGTTCAACAAGTTAAAAATAATAACTTTTTTCACCATGGGCTTTAGAAAGGTTGTTAGTGAAATAGCACTTTCACACAAAGTAAAAAACAGAAATGATTCCATGATATCACGTAGCTTTTAAAAGGTGCAAAAGGAAATAACTACTTTGGATGTGCAAAAACCTGTGTCACAAAGAGCATATTATATAAAAAAGCCATGAAATAACACAGTTAGAAGTGATCTGATCAGGTGAAGGTGATTCCAAAGCCAGGTCTCTACTTGTCAACCCTTTTCAGAATTCCATAGCTTCTTTGCTAATCATATCATTATGCTATTCCATGTATTTTTCAATTAACCTCTCTACTGCATTCATGTGTTTAATTGCACTTTAGATGTTGTATAATATGGTGCTGGGAAAGCCTTCAATAACTTCTCTGGCCTACAATCTCTTAATTTCTTTTAATGATAGTCTGCCTCTTGTTTTGAGGTGTATCTGAACTAATTTCCACTGTGATAACTGCAGCCACTACCGTAATGAAGCTTGCAGCAGAAAAATCACACAGACACAGAAAACCCAGTATGTATCTTCCTTGTTCAGTTCTCCCCTGCTATTTGGAGGCATTAGTGAGGTGCAAATCACTCCAGCATTTCCTCTTAAACAGAACCACTGAGAATTGTACACTGCTCCATGGAGCGACAGTCACTGTAAGTACAGCAATTGGCCAAACTAGACAGACAAAAAGAGCTTCGTCTTCAGTGCTGTGTGAACTCATTTCATTATCTTAGCATGCATGTACTCAGTGGACAAGGCTTCGCATCACTATAACTTGCACACAGATCAACAACATCGAAAGATTAAAGAACTCAGGTTTCATTTTCTTTTATAATCTAGAAGCCAATCTATTTTTTTTTTTTCTAGAAAGTACTGTTTATTCTCTCAGTCTCTTACTTGAAACATTTTTTAGAATATTCACTGCCTAAATTTTCACCACACTTCACAAAAGTAATATACATAAACCACTACACAGAAGAAGAAACCACTAAATGGCTAGGAGAATGAAACTAATCAGTGTAACTGCCCTCTCTTTTACAGGATTATCATGTAGAAGGGAAAGAGGCAGGGAATGCATATGTACATTGTTGGCTCCTTTCAGTAGCAGCAGAGAGACCTCAGAGATTTTCACTTCTTACTTTCACTATCACCAAGTTTATCTGAAGATTACTAAGCCTGATCCTTTTGATTTTATGAAGATTCTAAGAAAATGATGGCATTTATATTTTAAGTTGTTCGTTACTCTTGATTACAGAGTGAGAACCACATTGATCACAACATTTCAACACTCCCTTCAGAGACTTGAAAAGCCACTAGAAGAAACATATGCTTAACAGGCAGTAACAGAAGCACTCATCTTTAGACAGACTGAGGGAAAACCTGCAAATGCTGAGTGGTTTCAAGAACACACATCAAACAAGTTAGGGTACCAGGGCACTTAATTTTTCCTTTTAATTCAGTGCCTACCTATCTTTCACAGGTAGTTTATGAAGAAACATCCAAGTAAACTCTGAATGAAACTCATTTCAATCTTGAAATTATTGCACCTGCTTTGTACAGTGGTTTTCCTATACTAATGTGTCCTCTTGCATTGGGATTAAGCACATGGATACAGACCATGCAACGTAGCATGAAGCTGCATTGGTTCCAATACCCGATCTAGTAGTCCAGAACTACAATGCTGCTGTGCATTTCTAATAAATTACTACACATCCCTGCATTGTACAATAAAGAGATACAAAGTAGCCTATGCAGTTAAAACACATTAAATGGAGTCTTTCACCTCTAAATTGCTCTCCTGAACCCATCCAAAAGAATTGTTTTCCTTTATCGTAGCTTGAAGTAACTGCTTTAAGGAAGAAAATTATAGCTTCACTGGCCAAACAGCCATCTTAAGAAGGGAAATTAATTTGATCTCCATTTCTCGCCTTGCTTAAGGAAGGTGTCTACTTTGTTTGTTTGTCGATGGTGGTAACGCATGCACAGCATTAGAAGGTGTACGTGTTCTTTCCTATAGCTGTATGAGGTAACCAAAAGTATTTTCTTTGCATTTTAGTGTATCTGTCTGATCTCCCAAGCCTAAAGGAGACAATAACCACTGAACTCAGAGCTGCCTCAGGAGAAGCCAAATCACTCACTTGTCTTCAAAAAATAATTATCACCTTCCCATATTAAGAAAAAAAAATCTGAAAGTTGTTTTAATCTCTGGATGTAATTTTGATCTAAAAGCTTTATATGATTTTTTTTTCTTTTAAAACAACTACTTCCCTATATATATGTTGAATTGAACTCCGTTCACTTGCAGTTCGTCCCTGCATTAGAACATTTCAAAGTGTTCGGTCATTTGGCCAGGCATTTTGACTGTAACTCATTTCCCTCCTTAACCCAAAGACAGTTCACTGTCATAATTAACACCATGACTAACATTAAACAACTACCTGGAGGCACCGTAGCCTACAAAGCACAAATTAAACAAGCACTAGGCAAAAATGCCCTCAGGCTTTAACATAACTTGATATAGCTAAACTGGTGAAAGGTAAGCACAAACCCTCTTGTGTTAGTTTAAAGGTAACAGTGATTTAGCTCACACATGCAGGCTTATGAGCACAACAGACAAGCCTGCATTACATGGGTTTATAACAGGCACAGTATCCCTACTGAAATTTCTCAACCATTTATAGGATAAAAACTTTTTAGTTCTCTGGTTTTAAAAGTGTAGTTCTCACAGAAGGCTGTGATAATAACCTCCAAACTATTCTCAACACTAATTTTATACTGTTTTACATATTAATAACACTGAGATGGCAGCTCTTAACAAAGATGAAAGCATTTGATCTATTGGTTATAAAAGTTCTGAGAGACCCTGGTCTAATTAGATTTACACAACTTCATGCATAGACCAGGCCTCCATTTACGACTGGGAGTTTTCTCAACCAAAGCTTTCTACTGATCTGCGAAAAGAACTAACAGCTGAGTGACATGGCAATAACTGCTGGACTTCCGTAGTGGTTTCCAAAAGAA
>JAYRBT010000093.1:39936473-39941473 GCA_036023395.1 Myiotriccus ornatus | reverse complement strand
CTAGCATAGAGAATTTAGCTAGTTTTTTTAGCACAAGCCAACCATATGAATATGCACAATGAGTAGCAACCTTGAATTAAAGTTCCAGTAAGTAATATTTTAAAATACAGGAAATATTACAAATTAGTGTGCTGCTTTGAGAACATTATTTTTAATGTAAAATCTCAGATAAACTAGACCTTAATAATTTTACCATCTTCAGATCTCACAAAAACAAATACAGAAAAACAACTGTAATCCAGTTTTGGAACTGCTTTAAGATTTTGCCATTTTATCCAAACAGAAGTTTAGGTTATACATTTTAACTTTACACAATTTAACACACTCTGGGCATGTTATTGATACACTAAGCAGTGCATTTTCTTCACTCTGTCCAAGAGTGTTTCAATAGACACATACATGTAGATTAGACCAAAGTACTAAATCCAAAGATCAACCTTTGCAACGAGGAAACACTAACGGCAGCAGCCATACAGGGAACAGGTAAGACTGAGGAAAGGAGAGGATATATTATCAACAGGTCAGTGTTACTGGATTTCTTTTGGTTTGGATTTACCTTTTTTATCAACTACAGAAGTCACTCTAGCTCAAGTCCAAAAAAAATTCTAACTGATTACAAGAAGATGCCACCTCTCACACCTGGCAATACAACTCTGGGATAATCAGGACATTTCAGCAGCTAACAATAGCCACAGGCTACACAGTTTTAGAGACAGATTACAACATTCCTACCACTACAACTCCTAGAAATCGGGTATGCCATTCTGGTACGGAAGGTATTAACCCATTATGCATCTATTTTGGAAACACAGTTTAGAAACAATTTGGGGATTCTTAGTAAACTAAGCGAGGAGAGGCTGAGAGATTCCAGATGATGCACAACAGTGTCTAGGAAGAAAAAGGGAACAATGTTGCTCTCCAAGTATCTGAGAGACGCACTATCTAAGTCCCCTTAATATACCCGAATACAATACACTAAAGGATTTTAATAGTTTAGAAACACAAGTATTCATTTGGAACTTGCAATATGCTGAAATTATAATGAAGTTCAGACTTCATCTGATTTTCAGTATGAACAGAACAACAATTCTGACAAATGAAGGCACTGATTATAACTGCAAAAATGGGGCCAACTTGAGCAAATCTTATTGATTTGTCTGGTTTCCTGTCTGCTTATTTACTAGTAACTAAGAAAAAAACCTAACACAGCAACTAGATGTTAACAGAGAGACATTAGTACACAGAGTCTTCATTACGTCTGAGTGCTTTTATAGAATTCATCCTCTCAAGTACTAAGTAAGGTATAATTCATGTGCGGTACTATCTCCTCCAACCCGGTGACTGAAGATGAACATTGTAAGAGAGAGCAGTCAACGTGTTCACCATCTGCATTCTTCCTTCGCCCCTTGACCCTAAAGGAAACTGTTTTATATGGTAGAAACAAAAAATAAAAGGTACTTGGAATAGAAAGAAAAGTAGACACTGAGTATTAAATAACCCGTCAATTATTGCACAGAGACACAGACATATTCTGAGTCTTCACTCACTACTCATGGTACACTTTCTCTTTTGTAAAGTGCCTTGAGATCTGAGTAGAATATTTTTGATTAAGACTAAGTACTTTTATTAAAATACACATCCCTTTAGCTGACAAATTTTCATGAAATGTGGGTATTGACTCCTGCATTTCAACCAAAATTGTACAAACTTAGCACTTACTGAATTTACATGGCAGTTTCTAGACAACTGGATACTGCTCACTTTACCATTTTGTTCTCCAGGGTCTTACTACATGAAATCTATTATGCTGCTAATCTGCTTTCTATATTTCCTTTACTCCTATTTTTTACATGCCATCTACACATATGGAAACTGTATTTTTCTAATTACAAGGTATCCTTTGGATAAGAAGCAGTGAAAAATGTAACAGGATGTTAATAATTATAAAAACCATTACTTTTAAGAGAAATCTGTACTTGCATACTTGCTTCACTGTACTTTGACATGTAAAAGTTAGTAGGGAGGATGCATGTCCAGTGGTTAGGAAAAGCAACTGATTATGAGGACATATACTTAATCCTCAACACAAATTATGTGCTATGGGATACTGGGTAAATAAATTCCATTTTATGTTTCTGTTTATCCACATGTAAAACTCAAGTAATAATATGTAACTATGCACAGACATGCTGCAAGGCTGACTTACCTGATGATAAAGATGCTATAGATAAGCCAAGTACTTACTATTTTAAGTGCTTGTACATAAGGAAATTGAAGTTACACAATGTTCAGCTCACACCCTCTTAGACATCTTAGACATACATATACATATAGACATATATGTGTATATATATATATATATAATTTTAAGGAAACTAAGTAAAATTTATAAATGCATCATCCTTGACTTCCTGCATACTTTTTAGGTGACTTCTGCATAACGCATGGTTGCACATCCTTAGCACAGCAACCTGTACTCATAAAATGACACTTGGCACTGCATCTGGGACACTATAACCTCTGTGGACTAAAAGGGTTTGGTTTGTGTCGTCCCTTCTGATTATGCAGTGTATGTTATGAACAAGAGTCTGCGCTGACACGGATCAATGGACTGCACACTGTGTTTTCTGGTCCTACACGTTTCTACTCTTCATTTCTTGTTCCATGTACTATGTCTAATATTCCTCCCACAGAAGGGCAGTATTGATGCATTTTATTCATCAAACTGTTCCAATAGAAAGAAAAAAAATCTTTTAAAGAAAAAAGGATTTAGAAATAGTAATGAAATTCTAACCTCCTTCTCTAATACTGCAAAATCTCAAGTTTTCTAGTCACTGAATGTGAGCATCAACATACACAACTTCTGTCTAAGGCATGAGAAGAAAGACATTTAATCATGAATTTGCATCATTTATCTTCCACTTGTCCCTCTCTGTCCCCACCGAGGAAAGAATAAAGGAAATCCCAGGCAGAGATGATGAAAACCCTTCAATCAAATGACAAGGCACTTTGTAAAGAATATTGTAGTAAGAAGCCTTCTAAAAGATTTCCAACATGAAATTTGACAATCTGCCAAGCACCACACCCAGAGCAAAGTTGCAGGTCACACAGCATCATATCATTTATACTCCTACAGTGAATTACCAATGTAAACCACATAGGTCCACAGGGACATACTAGTGCCTTCTCACTGCATATTAACTTTAAGTCCTAAGGCATTCAGAGGGATAATGGTATTCAGCATACAGCCAGGTCTCAAAGGAAACCAAAATGCATCATGTGTCAGCTGCATGTGTCTTCCCTTCATACTCATGTAATAAATATGATGCATATACAAATGCAGAAACATGTTATTATCTTGAAAGAAAAACAAAAAAGTCAGCTATCTGGAGGAAAATTATTCATTGAATCCTGATTTCAATGACTTTGGTAACTAACTCCCATTGATTTCAGTACAGTAACTTCAAGAGGAATGTTAAGACTTCTGTGCTGCTTGCACACTCAAAAAACTTTTAAAATTTTGTGCTGTGCATAAATACTAAAGGCAGCTGGTTTCAGCAGTAAGGAAAAAGAAAGCAAAAATAAATGTACTGTATGTGCTAAATCCCTTACAAATTCATGTAATCCCATACTTCTTGTATTTTGCACTACCATATGAACAGCTATACTAAGATATTCCATCAGAGGAGAAGAAAGCACTTAAACTTGGGTATTCTTCAAGAGGCCATCTGCCTCTGTGGTCAGAGCTTGTCCTCCTACCACTTCTCACACGGAATATCTGAAAGAATTTGGGTTTCTTACACTTACGAATCTCAGAAATGCTAGCATAACAGAGGGCATATATTGCCTCATCACAGTAGCACTCAAAGTGTGGAGAGGAACTATTTTTCAAAGGTACTGCTAAGTACCTTCATTTTGTCTTCAAAAAGGTCATGATGTCAACTCTTACTACTGATCGAGTTACTATGAGTCATTTCAGGTTACATCTGCTCTCTTAGAAGGAAACACAGTTGACCCTTGCTGGCCATGTGACATTAATGCACTTACATGAGCCCAATTACAAGGAAGCAGAATCAGCATACCTGTACTGACAGCTTAAATATAAGTCTTAAGGAAAACAGTTACAACTAACAACCCTTCCCCTTTAAAAGGCCTACCTGTATAAAACATTTGCTACCAAACATGAATGAAATATATAGTTGAATAAACACAGTAATTCCCAAGAAATCATGATGTCATCATCATAAATGAGTGGTAAAAGTGCTGTTGGTGCTCAAGGTAGCACCTCTTTAAATCTCAGGAGTGGATATAATCAACACTGGGGCAAGCAACAGTAGTTGATCTAAGACTGAAAACAATTAACACAGAGATATCTGAAGTCAAAGAGTGGAAGAGGGAGGCAGGAGGGGGATAAATATTAGGACTGATCTCCCATCACTTCAGTCATAGTTATAAGCTACCAGAAGAGTACTTATCACTAAAAGGTATCCAGCAAGATGCCAGACCCACTGGGAAACAGGGCACACCACTAAAAGTCAGATCCTAATCTACAGTTAAGTAACTGGTATTTAAAAAGGAAACGAAATGCCTACCACATGTGGATGCACACTGGGGATGGCTGTAGATACACTTAGGATGATTTTAGATCAAAACTTTATATGATTAAAAAACAGTACACAATAACATGGGTAACTAAGACATGGGATAGGTATTACCTTCACAGTAGTTCCCATAAAAAACATGATTCATGTGGCTGTTTCTGCTACTCTTGCAGTTCTTCTTGTTGTTGGCAAAAATATCACTGGCTGAGGACGAGCAAGTGACATTTAAAGCCTGGAAGCCTCTCAGTGTTCATAGTATCATGTGAAGAATGTGAGGTTTGGGTGTTACATCTGTGAAAGTTGACTGTAAAACAGAGCAGGAAGAAAGACAGGGTGCTAAAGTCAGAGCTGCCTCAGCCGAGCTGGAGCCAGAAGGATCAATCATGTTGTTTCTTGCCT
>JAYRBT010000093.1:39912898-39936458 GCA_036023395.1 Myiotriccus ornatus | reverse complement strand
TGTTACTAAAACATGAGTCAGGGAAGCTGTACTTAAATCTCCTTCTCCACAAGATCAGGAACATAAGAGTACTGGAGTAGAAGTACTGGCACTTCTTGTTGATATCTGAAGGGAAGAAGCAGACCTCAGGCTATCCTATGTCCTGGAAAGCAGCATATAGGGCATCATTCTTCTTCTCCCATTTATGACTTGCTGCATCTTAAAACAGGTAAATCCATTTGTCAAACAGTTATAGGCTCCAGACAGATAAGAGTTATATAAATGTTCATGGAGAAATCTGTCCCATAGACCATACGTTTCCCCACCAAAAGGAGTGGATCTCACATCACCTGGTTTAATATACAAGCATGGTGGTCATGGTTTCTGTCATCTGTTCATGATGACCTTACTATGTAAGTTGTATCTCCCAGATATGACCTGGTTCTGTGATATCCAGTGAAAAAAGCTAATCTAGTAGAGATCTAGTAGACATCAAACTCCTCCAATGTAAAGCAATGGTGAAGGGAAAAGCAACCTTCGCCTATTTTTTGCTTTCCACTTAGAGAGGGCATCATCATGCGCACAGCAGTCACCCACATGTCCATCAAATGGGGCACTCAAGAGTATACAATGTTCAAATTACATCTGCATTAAATGAACATGCGGTGTCATATTAGGTTGCGTGTAAGTACAGGATGTCCTACAGCCAAATATGGCCACATTCCATTTCAAGAGAATAGAGTTAATCTGAGTCACCTTGTTAGCTTTGTCAGAGCTAATTAAATCAACAGTACAACTCTTGGCAAGAGAGAATTCCAGTGCAGTTTTCACTAAGTTGCACCATCTGTTTTATGAGCCAATCTTACAGATTTGGCCTGAAGGCAATTCACTTTTCTTGAATGTCTTCAGGATCTTCATGAAAAGGTCCAGCAGGAAGTGGTATCAGAAGTGGCAGGGGTCTACCAAGAAGAACAGGCATAGCAGAAAGAGCCTTGCATGTTAAAACAAAAACCTTCTTGGAGCAACAACAGTGTCATCAGCCTCAATTTTAATTCTGGATTTCAGTCTTCTTAGGTGCAGGACTGATGGATCTTGTGGGTTTTTAACGTTTCTCAGAAATAGCTGCTGTGAAATGATTTTATATAAATATACAAATATAAAACAGTTTAGGTAGTCATGTCATTTTCCTAACAATTCGCTTCAGAATCCTTATTTGATGAGCCTCTGAGAATGATTAAGAGGGGTAAAGGGGTGTTTGGAGGAAGACAGTGCTGCAAAGCAGTGAGGCACTGTATCACACTCCTTATAGACCGGTTATGAAGGTCTGAAGAATATCTGACAGCACAGGCCTAAAGAGATGACACGAAAGAAAAGAGAAAATTGGACGAGGTACTAAACAGTTTTTTCCAACATTATTTCCGAAAGTCAGTTTGGTGTCTCAATTTGTATTTTCATGAAAATTCATTCTGATGAGTAGTGCTAACAGCTAAAATGCCTCTTTCTGAGGATATCATACTGTGTATAATCTGCTTGAGAAATAAAAGAAAGCTGACAAAATGAGCTTGGATGGGAATGAGAAACTAATTTTTTGACAGCTGAACGGCAGATTCTAGAAGAATGTACGGCACATCAGGAATCCTTGACTAAGCGTAAAAACTCCACCTTCAGAAATTCTTCCTGATGCTAGGTCCTCAGGACCAGGCACTGGATATTCTGTATGATACAAAATGATTTTTGTTGAGATTACTTCTTGTCTTGTCCAGACCTGAAGCCAAAGACCTCCACAATTCCTCCAGACTCTCCAGATGAGACAGACAACTGGCTATTTTTCTCAGAAGCTATTGATTGAGGTGATTATCATAATCCTTTCATATAGTGTGCCTTCATTTCCCTGCAAGTGAGGAGTACATGACAGGACAATCAAATGATGAACAAGCCCTTGTAGTGAAGAAAGTCATTATCACAAGAAGGACAATCCTAGAGATGAGACACTTCAGAGAAAACAAACAGAAATTCTGAAGAAGAAGAAGGAAGATAACATCTAAAATAGACAAAGCTGATTCAGTTGTAAGAACACCATGAGTGAAATTTCTTTGCTCAGCCACATGGGATCAGAAGAAAACAAGGTGTGAGATGCACTGGCCTCTGTAGACGCAGTCAGAGCATGCATGCATGGGTTACATGCTCCTGAATCAGAGAACAATCTACAGCCCTCCACAGCAGGGTATTTACATTCAACCACAATCTGAATGTACAGATATGTATAAATACCAGCAAGAAAACTACAAGTATGCATCACAGCTTATTTACACAGCATGACCAATTATCCCTCAGAGTCCCTATGAATACTAATACTCAACTTCTGTCCCATGTTGGGGAAAGGACCAGAAACATAGCAATTATTTCATCAAAAGTACCTGACAGTCCGCTACATTAGTATCCTCCATAGTCTCATCAATCTCGGTTTTGTTCTTATACTTTCTGTATAAAAAAGACTACCGGAACTGCATGGCCAAGTTGTTTTGTAGAATGGTACAAGGCAGGACTTGGATAATAACTGGAAGCCTTTTTCTATTTTGACTTCAGAGGTTTCCAAGTTGTCTCTCCCGAGGAAAAAGATCAGTTAACTGTGTACTGTGATGCACAGCTCCCTACCCATAAATATCTTATTAGTACAATAAAGGGAAGCAGGCCTCTTATATCCATGATGGGGATATTAGTATATTAACACAGCATCCACAGTCTACAGAGAAATATGCATTAACATATATGTGTTAATCTAATCTATCTAATCTATCTATTTCCTATCAGTACATCTAGGTAACTTCTGTGAGCAACTCAGCAGTCCCACATTTTCCAATACGTAGTTGAGCGTCTGGTAAGAGGTTTGAGGTATTATAAACAAAAGTCAAAGAGCGAAAAGCTGGAAGAGCAGAAACCACAGAAAACAAACTGAAAACTGTCAGTACAGCCTATGACAGTGCTGAGTTAATAGGCAGTAAAATGTAAAGGAGCAGTAAATCTGTATCTTAGAATTCTTTTCTTAAAAAGGTAATAATGCAGGTAATGTCTGCATCAATGTGTTAAATGATGTTAGGGGAATAGAGGTGGGTAGCTCAATGGTTCACAAAACTTCTACTATTTGATTTGGCATTCATTAGGAAGAATTTATAAAACACCATGACTGCTTCTCGAAAGTTGTAGTAATAACATATAGCAAAAAATGGATGACATGTAGCCTTAAAATGCTTTCAAACTCTCTGTTAAAGGGAATGTAAAACCTAGTGGTTAACTAAACTTGAGCCAATAACTAACCACTGAACTAAGCATTCTTAGGTGATAGTCATGAAACTAAATTTAAGTACACATAATACTTCTTTTTTTTCCCTCCACATCTTTTTAAAAATTATTTATAGTACAACTTGTTTCTATCTATATTAGTCAAGCTAACTACACTACTAGACTAAAGTTCCGTAGAGAGTCCACTGTACATCATGCATACAGGTACCTGGAAGCCATTGCTCATATTCTGATATTCATCGAGTTCTTTATTTGGGTTCTGTGAATCACTAGTCATTCCACAACATTTGCAAATGACATTTGTAAACTGTAACTTGTTCAGAAATCATACATAACAAAATAATATATGATATACTTTCAATTTGCTAAATCCTCTCCTAGATAAGTGAGACTGAAAAATACAACAAAGGATAATTTGATTTGGCATTTAAGCACATAATAAGAGAGTTCAAGATATATTAAGATATACTGTAGCTCTGCTGCACATGCACAAGAGAAGCATATCCTATCCCGGTGGACGCTGTGAAACTAGTCCTCCTTCCACAGATGAAGACAGGAAAAAAGAGCACTTTTCCTAAGCCACTCTGAATTACAAGTTCCCATTCAGCCTCCCATACTCAAGTTGAAATGTGACAGACTCTCTCTCAAGTCCTCCTCCATCTGGTGATTCCATTTCCCTTCATTTCACTTGTACACAACAGACTGACCACATCTTCAACAGAGCTTCACAGATGTGTCTGAGGGATAGACATGGCTTAGCATCCATGAATTTCTATGCAAATCTCAACCCCTAAAGCCTGCTACTTAAAACCCTTGACAACTTTTTTTCTTGCTCAATTGGAATTCATTTATATGTAATTAAAACAAAGCAAAAAAAACCCAACCAAACCAAACCACAACAACAAAAACACACACACACACAAAAAACAACCCCCCGCCCCCAAAAACAAACCACACCCCAAAAAAACCAACCCCACTTCACGTTCATACTTCTTTTGCCTTTAATTACCTGACAAACAGTAGCACAACTGCATAAATTTTGCCTGAGGAGAAAGTTGGAGTTGAGCCTAATCACTAGCTGGAGACATTGTTCTGGTTAACTTAGGCAGAACACATTTGTACTGTATGCCTGAACAATAGTTAGGTACTACAGCTAAGGATTGCTTTTAGCAGTTGTCGATTTTGATTAACCCTTTTCTAGACTATCTAAGAACAGAGTTTCTATGTTTTACATTATATAATCTGCATTAAGGTATAAAGGCAGAGGCAGCGAGCATTCTCTGAGCTCAGTGGAGTGTAAACATATCACACAGACATGATTAACCTTCAAAGTATATACAACTTTCTGAAATGCAGACTAACACCTTACTCGCTATACAATTCACACAGTAGTATGGGGTTTATTTCCAGAATAAACCACAAGTCTTCCTATTTGGCTGTCTTGAAGTAAGTAGTCAAAAGTGATGCCATGGAAGTGTATCAAAGTCGAAGAAAATAAATAGAGTTAACATAAATGTGCCTAAAATATATATTAAAACAGATACTATTGCCACTTGATGTCATTTAAGTAAATGGATTAAAGGTTATTTTGGTCACCATTTACTGAAAGACAAATTAATTCTACAGTAAAAGGGAATTATATTTCTTTGAACTTACATAAATTTCTTAAAATCCTCAAGTTATTGCATTCTGTTGTTTCATGGTGTAAGTCAAATTTTCTTGTGTTATGCCACTACACACGTACAATGCACTGAATTTCAAGAGATAATCGAAACTGTCCATATTTTGCTAGAATTAAAACTTTTCACTACCATTGTGATTCCCCAACATCCTGCAGAATGTTTCCAGTAGTGTCTGTTTATATAAGCTTTTAAACTTAGACAAACACAATGCCCAATCTCGAACTACCCCTCAATCCTCAAGAGCATCACTGGACTGGATGTGTCTTGGTATGTTTAGAGATAGTCTGTTCAAAGTTTCTGATAAATTACAGAGAATTTTTTCCTTAGGTAAAAATTTTTTCATTAATTTTCTCTCTAGAGTACACAAATAGTACTTATGAAAAAAATCAGTTCATATATTTGCTCACTGCTAACCACTGAAAAAGGCCTGAATGAAACCACAGTAAGGACCAACCAAATCTGCAGAGCTACAAAGCTAGAACCCAGACTTGAATCTAAATTTTCCAGTTGTTATTGCATCTGTACAGCCCACTGAGCCAAATTAACACATGATGATTTTGCACACTAGGCCCCTCATATCAAAATCAATTCACTCTTTAAAAATGCTTAGCTTTTTTGGTTTAAAAGAACTCTTCATTCATGCTGGACATCTCTAAACCATCACCCACTTAATCTATACTGCTCATAAAATAAAATTTCTCTACTTCTGGTAGTATTATTTTCTACGAATCAAGTCAGAAATTAGTTCCACATGCATAAGCAAATTGTTTTGCAGGGATCATATTTCAAAATTTCCCACCTTTCAGCTATCAGATTTGGGTTTTTGTTTTAATATACCAAAACACTGCATCACCATTAATCACATGTTTGTGTGCCTGCTATAATTCCCCAAAAAACCTGAAAAGAATCATCAAGAATCCACAGAACACCAAAATCACTCAGTCTCAATTCATGAATCTCTCATCATGAAAATGCATGGAAGACTCTCTGATAGCAGTGAAGGGTCCTATTGGCATACACAAACATAAATAACAGAGGTCTCTCCCATTTCAAGAAGGGAGAAAAAAACTGGAGGAAACATAAAAGAATTATGCTTACTCGTGAAGAACATGTCCACTGTTTCCAACAGTAAAATAAAAATGAAACATTTTTCTTCTACCAAAAAAGTGTGTTTAACACTGCCAAAGTCAGCTTAGAAGTCTGTTCTGAGGCACTCCACTTGAAACTCACAGTGAGAAAGACATTTTTCACAAAAACAAATTTCCCACAGTTGGTCCAGCCTGCCCCTCCAAACCTGCAATTTACAGCTTAATTAGTATTTTTATAAACTATCTGTAAAAGGTGAAGATACCTGTGTATTTTCTTTCTCCTTTCCTTTCTTTTGCATTGTTACATCTGGAAACAAATAATTAAGAACATATAAATGTAAATATATTATCAAATACTGGCAAACTTGTAGCAGCATACACATATACGCAGCAATGGCCTTCTAAAATTACTTAACTTCTAATCTTTAAAAAAGCAAGCTATTAATAACTTTACAAGGGAAGTGCCCAAGGCTAGTTTAGAGGCTGATTGATGTCAGTGAGACACATTACAAAAATGGAGGTTAAAAAATATGTAATAAAAATTGCATGCTTAATAAAAAAAATGTAATACCGTGACATGCAACGTCCAGAAGAAATATGGTATTCCACCGTATTTTTATAATAATCTCTGCTATTATGTTTTACTGAACTAACAGGAAAAAGAACTCTGTATACTCAGTTTCAGGTAAAACATTTTAGAAGCCCACAGTATTCAGAAACTCTATAAGCAAGAACATTTTGATTCCGTAACACCTTAATACTCATATTTCTGTTTTCAATTTTATGTGTCTTACAGCAATTGTTTGACAAAGAAACACAAAGCACAACTACAAGAACGACTAAAGCATGCTGTTTTACACAGTTGGTGGAAGTAAATTTGGAAGCCAGGGAGAAGAGAGAAGTGAAAAGTTGGATGAAGAATTTAGGGCCTGGGTGGCCTGAAGTTGAAAGAGATGCACTTAAGTGCCCACCTGAAAGGGTGGGATGGGGGTGAAGCCTACTAATGTGAACACGCACACACTGAAGGAAGCAGAAAAAACAGTGAGCAGTGTACAGCCCTGATCTGCCCTTGATTTTTTTAGAAGTTTCTTCTGGAAATCTGGTGAACAAAAGAACACAAGAAACAAAACTCTGTCTTCTTAGGTTTTACTGAGCACACTCCACACTGGCAAGCAACTGTATACAAAGCTTTCAAAGCCATATTGCTGTGTAGGAGTGATGACTGAGTGCCCTCCAGGCACCTCAAATGCAATGCTGTCACTTCTAGTCACTACTCAGCAGGGCTAATGCCATACCTGTTATGACAAGAATCAGCCACTTAAAGGCACCACACCTCTGCCCCCACAACGCATACTTGGAAGAAGCTATGAGCTGCACACTAACGTTTTACGTATTGCCAAGGAGAAGCAATCTTTCCTATAAACACTGAAGAGGTGAGAAGCAAGAAATTTAATAAACTCAGAGGACAACTTCTTAGTTGAGTCCACATAATTCCTATTATTTTGTAGAAGTTCCCTTTGTGTATGGTCAGAGAAAGTAAAAGATTAAGATGCCATTTGACCAGGCTAAACCGGGTTTTAGTTGTCAGCCTAAACCTGCCATCTGGTGTCAAGATACAGCAGATCACATCCCAGATGTGATCCTTTAAAGAAATGACATTTCTACCCCCTTCCTCTTTTTTTGTAGGGCAAGCAGAGAAGAGGATCTAGCAAATATGCAAATTAGCAGAACTTTATTTCTTAGGAGAGCAACTATTAGTAAGAATGACCACATCAACAGGTAAAACACACGAAGAAAAAAATTAATTACTGCTCCACAATCTCCGTCTGTCAGTATTCAGTGCCATGGAAATATGTCTGCGGTTGAGGAAGGAGGTATGAATTTCTTGCTAGTAAAATACACAGGTTGGCCCACCTCAGCCATCTGAAAATCTTCTGAAAACCCGGTATTTGTTTCAAGGCACTGTAAGTTTTGAAATCTTTGTCTTAGTTCTTTACTTCTTTCTGTCGCAATATCTCATTCCACAATTGGGGTGGAGAAGGGTTATGCAGCGCTATCATTTGCACCTCATTAGTCTTGGGCTGGAGCTTTGAGAAAGCTGATACTCCCTCTAAATTTTTACAGATGCTTCTAGTTTACCAGTTCATGACTGCACTACTAGGAAAGACTTCCTGCCACTAAACTGCTTGCTGGCATGTAAGCTGAATTTCAAAATCCCTGAAAAAAGTAAAGCCCTGTGCAGTTCACTTGCCTTATTCCTGAAAAAAAAAAAAAAGTCTCCTGAAAAAACACAGTAAAACTCTTCACTCCTAACCTGTGAGACTAAAGCCCTTGGAAATATTTCCTTAAAATTGCAGCACATCTTGATTTTGAAACTCCCCACAAAAATGTTCATTAACATGAAGGTATTTGTGGAGGTGTTTGTGGTGTAAATTAGTACCATGACACATTAAATAAGTAGTGAGAATAATTCATCAACAGATACCTTGTTTTTTGCCAAAATCTAGATATTTTTATTTATTTCCTACATGTCACATGCATAATCTTTCACTTGGTATTAGGAGATTTATACAGGAGATTCTTCCTTCTCAATCTCATGCCCTACACTCCCTTCCCTAAAGGGTGAGAACTCTCTTCGGTGGTTTGTTGTTCTGGTTTGTTTTTAAATTACTTTTTATTTTGCTTTATTGATAATGGTTCTGGAGAGTTTTCTGAAGTTCAGAGCAGGTGACACTGGTCTGTTCTTAATCTTTAGTGCTTTAGTAATGTTAAGGCTAATGACGAGGGACACAAATCCCCTGATGGAACTGAATGCATTCCAAGCTCCCCGACCCACTCAGAGCAGTAATCCCCTGCAGCTGGAACTTACTTACCACCATGCACAGCTAATACATTTTTTAAAAGCTAGTCACTAGTGACAAATGTAAACTGGACTCAACAGCTCTCATCTCCTATCCCCAATCTTCTCTCATAACCCTGAGACTTGCTATTTCATTGATGGATACGATCTGCGTTTTAAAGCTACCAAACTGAAGTTGTATAGCTCCACTCTAAGTGACTAGAAGGTTTTAAAAGCATCTTCAGCTGTCAGACTTGAGCAAAAACAAAAAAGGTCATTCTTTACACAAACATTTCACAACTGGGAAAACCATCTTGGTTGGCTTTATCACTACCACTCTGAACCCACTATTTATTTAGATGTTACATGCAAGCCATCTGTACAACACAATTACAGTATCTGCTTGATGCTGTTAAGCTGCTTGCTGCTTTCTGTTGTCTTAATAAAACTCCTGCTTGACACGAGAATGAAATCCAAGACCGGGCTTCAGTTCTGCTGATGATATTCTGCTGTTAGTGTAAGAGCAGTCTGAAGTTACAGCTTTATAGTACAAATTCTGTGTACTAAGGTATACTTCTTCCACGGAGTTATTCCTGGTTAACTGACTGCAGAGGACTACTCAAATTTACACATGGGAAAAGTACAGCAGAACCAATTTTTCTACATATTCCTAGGAAGGGGAAGGGAGGACTGTTTCCAAATAAGCATCCTCTTCTCACCAACTTTCATAGAATTCAGCAGCTGAACAACTCAGCATAAAAGTATGTTCCAAAGAAAGCAGTGAAATTAAAAGGGAAAGCTGATGTCTAAATATGAAGAAAAATATTAGATCACACGGAAAAAAGAAAAAAAAATTCCAGTGATGACATAATTATCACAAAATATCCCTGAAAGGAATGAAAACAGAAAGGGCCTGATGGCAGTATAATTGTTTGATCTAGCTTTTTTTAAAAGTAAGGTAGTATAGCATCTTATTTCTGTTTATTAAATTTCCCAGATAACTGGCATTAATTACCATGATTTAAGTGGTATTACCAATAGGACTTGGAAATGGCTACCAAAACACTGACTACAATAGTTACATTTCATTAGATTTAATTACTGCAAAGTTACATCTGGTGAGGGAAACATAACTGTGCAACTATCCTCAGCATTCTACCTTGAGTTCAGTATTTGCATATTACATACTTAAGTATCTAATTTAGGTTCTAAAATTCACTCCAGTTAATAATGTGTAACTAGCAGAAACATAAAGAGACAGTGACAAACAGGTCTCTATGAATTAAAATCAGGTCTAATTATGTGACCTTTCTGTGTCCCTTAGAGCCCTCCTGAGGGCAGGTATTTCAAACAGCCTTAGTGACCAGTCTCAACAGTAACCATGCAAATGGAATGTCTAAGATAGGGAAAAACTCCAGCTCTAATTAAGAAAGCAGGAAATAATTTGCTTTATAATCAAAGTTTTGTTATATTTTCTTCCATTTCCTTTTGCATGTCACTGTCTGTCATATTTCCCTAATTTAAAAGGAATCAGACAGCCTCCAAATAATTAAACAAAACCCTCTATCTCTCTAGCTTTTACTTTGAATATTGCACCATGGGATTTCAACATAGTGCATGCAATTATAAACGCACACTCTTTTTTGCATTTAGTTATGCTCAGAAATTAATCCAACACCAACACAAGATTTAGAAATAGCCTGGACTGCCAACATGCTAGTGATGGGTAAATAGTGCTTTATGGCAAGAATGTCCCCAATGCCATGGGCACTGCTGTTTGTTAATATTGCTACTGTTCAAAAAGTTTAACAGTACTAAATATTTTTAAGGACTGCTTCCTAAGTTTCTGGTAACATGTACTTACTTATAACTCCTGTCATGATCTTAGATAACTTATTGTAATCCACATTGTTCTCTTCAGTGTTACAGTGCTTACTAATCAAAAATAAAATCTGGCACAAATTTCATCATAATGGAATTGAGCTAAGGCAACAGTATTCTGTAAGTATGCAAAAAAAATGCAGCTCGTATCACACTAGAAAAATGAGATCAAAGTAAACTTGGAATTTTTTATTAACAAAATATAATTTAAAAATAGCATCCAGTGTTCTGGTTTAATCCGCAGTAAAAGTGCTAAAGTAAACAAAATAGAAACTGTAACAAGTAAAAAAAAATGTAGGAAACCTTCTAAGAAAGCTCAAATGTAAGATTTTGTAGAACTCAACTAATATAAACAGAGAAGTGCAAAAAACAGGGATGTCTCTGCAAAGTTCACGTGCTAGACTAGCATTAGCTGACAAAAAAACCCTAAAAGCTATGAGTTTACCACTGATCTCCTATATGTTTCCGAGTTTATGCAAACACTAAGAAGCAGATTTACAGTCAGTCTCAGAGCACAAAATGGAAATTCCTAGCCCTGTATGAAATCCCATACCGCCACTGGCAGACCTTGTGTGAAATGAGCACTGTCTCTTTAAGCTCCAGGACCTGCTACACTTAAGCAGTCTGCGGCCAAGGAAAAGTTCTGAAGTTAAACTCTCAGGAGCAAACATTTTCTACTTGTGAAGTAAACTCTGTTGAAAGACAGCAGACTATGGTCCCACCAGTAAAAACAGGAAAGTTTTCAGCCAGTGACAGCTCTGCCTACAGACGAGAAAGAAAAAAAAAAAAAACTGTCACAGACTCACTTTATTAAACCATATGCTCATTGCCCTGTGAAGAAAGCAGGGTCACTAATTAGTTCATTCTGTGAAAGAAGCCTCTCCTGATCCCGTTGACTTTTGTCCCCCTGGTTAGCTCAAGCTATTTCTGTCATGCAACTTGAAAATCACTGGAGGGAAGAAGATTGCCATAACAACCGCTGAAATGATCTTGTGGAATGTGTCTAGTGGCACTGGAATAACCTGAATATGTGCTCCAGATGTGTCGGCTGTCACGGAAAAAGTAAACACATCTGATGGACAACGTATGACTGTATGGCCTCACAGTTGACTCCAGAGAGTTGGGATGGAGGGGAGGGAAAGGAAAGGAGGCAGGGAAATGGAGTCAAGGGCCAGGCGAGAGTCACCCTGTGGACCTGTGCAGCCTGGCAGGCTGAGAGGGGCGAGGACTGGGCTTGATTGTTCCATTTGTGTCCCTCCTCTGAGTGGCCTCTGTGGGACTGCTGTAGCCTCTGTGCATTTCTGTCTGGCACAGACTTGTGAGCTTTTGGGAGCAAACTGAAATATGAACTTCTAGGAGGAGGGGGAGAGGAAGAGGGGTTTCATGATGCTTGCTTCCTAAAGCTGGTGTGTCAATAGATGGTTTTATTTTTTTTAAGGCATTCTGCTTCTACATTCCCAGTCCCTCCTCACAGAAATAACTTGGCCTGTCGCCTTCACTATACTATAAAGCAATGCATTTTTCACGTTACTGAAGAAGGCAAGTCTGAAAGTAAGTTATATTTTAAAACCTTGAGGTTAACTTGTCCCCTCAACTCAGAGAAGTACCCACTTTATCTACCTTTCTCAATACTGCTTCTAATAAGTACGAAATAACATCCATTTACAACTATCAACAGTATGTACCCGTATTTCTAATTAAAAAGAAAAAAAAAAGAACTTAAGGAAATAATCGTGGTTATGCTCAGGGTTTCCTTCCCACACATTTAAAAAAAAAAACCTGATCAACAGTTAAGAATATGTATCTAAAGAACAGCTTTTACTCTTTGAGCTTTAAGACCCAATCTAAAAAGCTGTAATTATCAAAAATATACACAAAATCTGCAAGGAGAAACATGCACCTGTACGAGGCACTTATGAAGATACCATAGTCTGTAAAATTGAACGCCTGAATTATGAAGCTGTTGCATCAGGAAACCAGTACATCATAGTATAAATCCATTGTTTTGCCCTAATTTTATAGAGGCAGGAGTAAATCCATATGCAAAATATCAAGAAAACTTGTCTTGTATTTATTCTGTACAGTCAGGATTGGCTCACCCCAAGACTTCAGACAGGAACACACACAACTTCTGCCTTTGGAAGAAGTACTCTGTGTTCAGGCACGCTGGGGCTGGATAAAGAAAACTTACAGCTGGGGCCAATTTCTGCTAAACTCAAGTGAAATTTAACATGTCACAGGAATTCCTCCATACATTCCATAATAAAAAGAGAGAGAAAATCTAAAAAAACCAAACCAAACTAAAACAATCTTATGTTAAAAACTTTACAAACTTCAAAATCCATATGGTCTTTTAAAAAATAGTTACCTGTTTACTGAAAGTTTTAAAAATAAAAATTTAAGTATTGTGAGTCAATAGTTTTATAATCATGCCTCAAGTATGAATTTCCGAAACCAGTGCATGTTGCCTGTTTCCTTATTGTTTTATTTATCTGACTTCACAATCTCTCCGACAATCTAAATCTGGAAAAGATACCCAAGTGTCAACCCCTCTTACAAAAAACACATATCAGAAATTTTATTACAAACGTATAGGAAACAAAATACTATTAATTACAGATAAATGAATTTACAAACAGCCTAACTTCAAACAATTTGCATGTTTGGTTAAAAATTAAGGGGGTTTCAAAACTTGACATTTTAATTAAATGTAGAGCGAAGATCACATGGTGCCACTTCCAAGATGGCTGACAGGAAGAGGCTCCAAAAGTTTCATCACTGCCTCTTTTTAGTGAGTTAACAGCAAATTTAGGACAAAGAAACATGACCAGTCAACAGGAATGGAAGTCATTCTGGACTAGGCTCAATAAAGAGCAAATCAGTAAATCTTTAGCAAGGTTCCCTCTTTCCATATTTAGGCATAGTTTAATAGTATTACCCAGACAACCATAGAACTAATCATTTGGAAAGATGTATGGCACGAAGACAAAGTTGCATCACTGCTGATCTCGCCACATAATCTTCTAGACAAGGGGACCTCATTGGGAAACGACTGCAGACAGCCAAAAATTTGCCGTTCAAAGGAAACTCTTTGCCTTCCAAGCAAATACAGCAAAATATAACACTGCCAAATAGCAAGCCAAACAATGTCAAACAACACAGTCTTCTACCACTTAATAACTGATAAAATAATCTGATAAAAAATATCTAACTCCACCAGAATAAAAATAATAATAATAAAAATCTGTTTTAAGGCTTTTTTAGCCTAGTATGTCTAATGTTAAATTACAATCATGTTAACAAGACCTTAAGGCCCTAGATACCAGGCAACCCTAATGGGTCCAATTCCCACATTCTGTAAGATAGAAACGGACCACATCATTTTTTGTATAATCTGCATATTAAGCACGGAATTGTTTTGCATTTAGGACCTACATTTACTACAACAGTAATATACTCTTAGTTACACCAGGCAGTTCTGCTACTTATAACTAGAGAATTCTTATGCTTGGTAGGAATATGCTTACACCTGGAGTGTCTACTCCAATGATCGACTGAACCAAGTCCTAAATGAGGACATTGTTAAAAACCATACCTCCATAAACCTTGTTGCTTACACACATGCCTGGCTGTGAACGTATTCCAGTATCAAAACGGTAACACAACAAAGATATCCACAATTTCTGGAGGCAAATTTAGATTCTTTCCATGTTAATTGGTTTGGGCAACCCATCTGTAAATCACACAGGTTAAGGAATGACTCAGAAGTTAAGCAAAAAATCCCCAGACACTCATATACACCACCAGCAAAAAACAGTAACAATTCATAAATCCTCAATCTTCAACATAAGAATAATGCAGAAGTAAAAAACTAAAAAATCTTAATCGGAAACAAAGTACTGTTATATTGCCTTATTCAACTGTGCTGATGTAGGTGTCAAGGTGTTGGCAGTGGGCAGGTTGGAGAGGAGGCCTCTGTGAGAAGAGGCCAGGGGCTTAACTATCCAACAGACCCAGTGCAAAACTCAGCTGAGTCCCTCAACCAGGATGGCGGTGCCTCAGAGAAAACATTATTTAAGAGCAAGCAAAACACACTGAATGGGGAGAGTGGAAAGGAAAGAAGACTCAGAAAAAGCAGTGTGAACTCCAAGTTCAGAGAAGAAGGTGGAAGTGGTGCTCAAGCTGCCAGATTCCCCTGCAGCTCAAGGGGACCATGCTGGAACAGATGAAAACACTACAGCCTGTGGAGAACCCCAGACCAGAACAGGTGGATAATTCTTGAAGGAACTGCGGCCTATGGAGAGGCCAGACTGGAGATGACTTTTCTGGAAGGTCTGCAGTCCCTGAAAGCATCCGTGCTGAAACAGGGGAATACTGTGAGGAGCAAGGAGCAGCAGAGAGGAGCTGTTAACAGACTGAACATAAATGTCGCATTACTGAGAAATCAGAAATGAAGAAGTAAGTGAGCAGCTGGGTGGGAGTTTGGCCCTTAGCCAACGTTAACTCATCAAATCAACAAATGTAATAACCATCTCATGGACTGAACAAAGGAGTGAGGTATCCTTTTGCAACTGGGTTATTTAGTCCTTCCTAAACATTTCACAGAACTCATCTATCTACAGTGCATTGTTCTGACTAAGCACTTCTCAGTATCTTGCACAGTCATAACTGGCAATCATTTCTTCCTATAACGAGCAGTAGAAAAGTCGTTCAATTAGTGACATAAGATGAATATGAATGAAAGTTTCTGAGTAACTTTAAGTCTGGAATTCCAGTCCCATACTGCTACCTTACTTTATGTTACACTTGAGCATGTTTTGGTAACCTCACTATCACCTTCTTAAAAAACCTGAGGTTTATTATTAAAAAACAATTTTTCTAAGGATTTTCACCTAATGGAAGGTAGTTCTCAGATAATGCTTAGAATACTGGGAAAAACTTCAGTTGCTTTGTACAAACATTCTGCAGACAGCTTACTTTTTTCTTCTCTTCAGTTTTGGCATGCATGCATGTACTATTCAAAACAATCATAAAGATCGATTAATTCAAAGTTTAGTTAGAACAATGTAAGTAAGAGAAATCACTGCAAATAAAATACCTATTTAAATTAAGAGTTCAGAAGAAGCACTTGAGCATGCGGAGGGGCTCAAGAGAACAAAAATGCTGGTAAACTAAGACTCCATCTGTTGCAGGAAATATTTTCATACAGAGAAAGCACAGCCATAGCTAGTAGAAGTATGCATTCTTACAACAATGTCAATTAGACCAAGCAGGAAGCTGGTTCAATAAGTTTGTGTGCTACTTTTTTCGCATGGCATACAATTCAAAAAGTACTATTCATCTTACATCTTCTGAGAAAAAGTGGACACGTCTAGATCAGGCATTACTGAAAACAGAGGATCATAAAGCACAAGAAGCCTATGCAAGTTCTAAGAAGGTACCTCATACACAGAATGGCTTGGCAAAGTTCTAAGGACAGATATAAATCTCTGTTGAAGTCTGAGAGAGAAATCTGTATTCATATTAATGGACTGACACAAAGTCTGCCATGATACTGTATTTTACAGTATTTTATATTGATTTAGGAGCAATGTTAAGGACTGTTGGACTATTTGGTGGCTGGACTGCTTTCTTTTTCATTCATTCTGATTTGAACTTTATTCTTCTAATCAAACCAGTGAAGACATTTGCTCCTGCTTGCACCTGTTGAATTTACTATGGTTCATTTACCACTGATATAAATATCAACTCTTCAGGAAAGTACTTTTTCATTTAAAATAAATCCATTAGATGTTCCATGTCACTAATTTGGTTTGTTCCTCCTGCCTCTTGCTTACAGACACCTGAAGTTTGCTCATCTCTCTCTCACAGCTCATCACTGATCTCAGGGGATGCAGCTGGAGTTCAAGCACTCTAAAATACTAAATATGAACAAGACATATTGTAGTTCTCTGCAGATCTTCAGAGTAAGTCTGATCACTCATGGAACCAGATGTTATGTTATCTCCAAATTAGGCACAGACTTTATTTCACACAGGGAAACGGCTTTATTCCACCATCTATCATATTTTTGGAATCCTTCCTTTCCAGCCCAGACAGCACCAATCATGTTTCCAACTCTTTTCACAACTGAATTTTTATTAGTGTATGATAGGTCTGGCAGGCATTTTTGAGAATGGGAAAGGGGAATAAGTCTTAATGGAGAGGATCAGACCCACGCTCACCCCTCGAGAAACTACTGATTAGGTACTGATATGCATGGAATAATACACAGCACATTTACAAAAGCGTAACTTCCCTGTGTATGATTCTGGATAAAAATCTATTCTTTTAGATTCAATAAAGCTCTTGAAAAATGAGGGCAATATAGCTGAGAGCCTAGAAAATCAGAAAAGTTACATTCAGTAACTGTTTCAGACAAGTGTTCCTCCAAGTCCTGATTAGTGGTTCTTTCAACCCTTTTAAACACACTAGGCACCTAAATCACACCCATTAGAAATCTTCCTCTACATGGGATTGTTTCCTCTTGATACAATCAGAGATGAAAACCACGATGGGGATCTGGTTTGATGGGATTTTGTTTTTAGTGATTTTTTTGCACAACAAAAGTCATTCAACTTTGAGGAGCTTAAAAATGCTCTGTATTCCCAAGAAGCATAACTCAATAATACACTGCATACTACCAAAAGACAACAACACTGCCATAGACACAGGTCTTTGAGTCTTTCCGTTCAGTTTTTTGTTGGTTTTTTTTGTCATGTACATTAGAAGCAGATATGATATGCTCTTGCATTTATACACAGTAAATACACAATTTTAAGTAAGGTGCCATTAAACAAAATGTTTCAAAGTTTTACTACTTTTTTATATATTATAAAGCATTCAAAAAACTAATAAACTTGCTTTAAAAATTGCATCAATGAAGAAAGTAAAGCCTAAAGCACAAGTTACTTTCAAAACAGATGCAGACACATAGAAGTTTTCTCTGTGTATATAAAAAGTTGTTCAGAAGCTTAACACTGAGACAACAGATAACAGAGAGAAACCAAACTGAGTAAGTAGTAGTAATACACATCTGTATTTTTGTTTGTAACAGTAACAAGTTTCGTAAGAGCAGTGCTGCAGAACCTCCTTTGGTTCTTCTAGCTCTTAGCTCTAGAACTAAGACAAGGAATAGGGTCACAACTCAAAAGATAATCCCATTGCTCCTAGCTGAATCCATTTCTGCATTGCTGATACACACTTACCTCAAAAATCAAACCATGTTTGTGCAAATTAAACTGAGAGGTTTTTCCCTAGAGGATCTTGCCTTACTCTCCCCTAAGAAAAGACACTGTAGAAGAAATGACAATTACTGTACTGCTTACTAATTATTGCTGAAGTAGCTAAAAAAAGGGAAAACCTCTTATATTTGTATTATTGTAATAATGGATATTATCAACCACGTGGTTTTCTAATTTAAATATTTGAATAACCTACCAATGATAGAGGTCTGCCACATGAACAGTGACAAAATAATTCTGGTATTCATGTTCAGCTACATGTTACAGACAACACCAGGCAGCGTTTCTCTACTTATATTAGAGAGTTTAACACCTTTATGTTCCTGTCAGCTAGCAATTAGTCTACCAACACAATGGTTTCTGTTATTGCCAAATGATATTTGTTCTATCAATACTGCTACCAATTGTCTCATTCTTTCATTCTAATTCTCTATACAAAAAGCTTGAAGTACATGAATTGTAAACCTCTCTCAGATTCATGGGCAAGCAGGAATCGCTTTCAGGCAAGAGTCATTCATTTTTAAGAAATCTGGAGCTTGTACTTTGAATTTTAGTCCCTGTGTCATGACAAGCCTCTCAAACACGGAATGAATGGAAGCGAAGCAGAATCTATCTGAGCCTTCAAACTGGTAGCTCCATGGTCCTCTGTTACCACTACTGCCTATAGTTTTGTCTTCATTGACAAGATTTCTGTGACCAGAAGTGAAAACTCTCATGTCAGTTCCTCACTGCTACTGCTCTGAAAACCATGAGATGGTTTCTAGAGGAAAGGCAGACTTAAAAATCAGAAGCCTAGGGAGGAGAAGACCATAAATATCTCACTTGCCTGAAAGAAAGCTAAAACAGTCACATCCAAAGTGACTGAAGGATAGGGTCAAAACTGTCTTCTTCCTTTACAGCAAACAAAGGGAAAAAAATATCAACGAGGAGAAGAATGAATGATAGATATAGAAGATTAACTCCTCAGACTGTGATATAGGAAAATATGCAGTCTCCTTTCTTCCCCAGTGGCTTAAGGAAGATGTCCATGTTTCTCAAATAACTCTACCTCCAATTTTCACATCACTGGAATAACTGGTTTAATTTCCTGTTAAGTGTTTCAAATTCATGTGTAAGTACAGAGTTGTAAAAACAGAAAAGAAAGAAAGATAATAAAATTACTTAAGTTTAAACAAGATAAATATTTTTAGAAGCCCACCAAAATCCTGTATATAAAGTGTGCTCTTTTGTGTTGGTAAATAACCATTTATTTTTCTGAAGAAATTAGGATACTAGATTTTTGTATATCTTTGAAAAAGAAAACTAAAGTTTAAAAATCACTGAAAGATCTTACATTAGTCTTACAAACTCATCTTTCTTCGCAAGCAATATTAATTCAGTTCTGAAACCATATAAAATTGGAATGCGGGACAGCATTGGAACTGTTTAAAAAAAAAAGCAACCAAAAAAAAAAAAACCACACAAAAAAAACCCCAAACAAACAAAAAAACCCATCACACCCAAACCAATCTGTTGTCAAAAACTTTCAAAAGAAGTGATTTAATGTACATTAATTTTAAAGATGCCATAAAGTAACAAACTTATTTGACAAAATCATGCTGCTTTCTTGACACAGAATAATAGATAACACAGAAGGTTACATAACCAGTAAGTTATCTAAGTAACCTTATTATTGGAAAGGAAAAAAATACCTCTCACATAATGAGACGACCACTTATTTCCTTACCAAACAAACAATTTTGCTCCCCCGTTAAGACATCTTCATTATAATAAATGTATCCATTATTTTTCTAATTTATTTTAAAAAAATTAAACATGCACGTTGGAGAAATCCAACCACTACTGCTGTAGTTGTTGTAAAGCAACGATATATACTCTATGAAAGTAACAGTTTTTAATGCACAGCAAGTAGCCATGCAACTCCCATAAAGATGTGGTCTCATAATGCAACAAAGACCAAAATCAGAACACAGCCTAACAACACTGTAATCTATTGGTAATACTAAATGCTCAGTCCTAAGACTTTAATTGCAACAAGACGTGAAGCTCTGAGACTTAAGACTGGCAAAGTCTTTTTCAGCAGGCAGGGACAAGGAGCACACATTTTATACATGCTGGTGTGCATAAGTCATTGTTTGCTAGCCTAGCTGTAAGCATGCAAAGTAGAACGTTACACATAACTGCAGGGCCCCTCCTTTCTCTGTGTGCACCTAGGAAAATTTATGGATACACAAAGATACAAATATATAGAGAGATATACACTCACAAAACACAAACAAAGGATGCTGCAAAGATGAAAGCAGAATTGTTTTTCCCTCTAATTTCCATGCTTTTTTACTGATAAAAATGCCAGTCTCTTCCTCCATTTTTTTTTCCTTTTGTTAAAGTAAGGAACTGAAAACAGCATTGTAGCCATGCAGAACTTAGCCAGGCACTACACACAGACACGTTTTTGGGAAGTTCCAAACCACCAAACAAAATTTGCAGAAAGACAGCATGGCAACAAGAGGCCTTCATCTGAAGTGGAAACAACAGACACTTCAGAACACTGTGATTAAAAAAAAGTAGGTTATAATTACTATGTATGCAAAAGTACAGTTCAAAAACACCCTCTCCCCAGGTTTAAAACAAACACACACAGATGTCAAGAAACAACTATGAGATGATACACTTAAAATAGTAATATCTGTTTACAAATTCAAGTTGCTGCTTGGTGGAAACTTGATTTCTGTAACATGTCCCCAAGATACAATCTAATACTAAAACTTATCCTGCGGTAGGTCTACTTTCCAATTACTAGAAGTAAGCATACAAGGTATATAATTAGTTATGACACTGGGACAGGCATGCATGTTTCAACATAGACAGAGCTCTGAACAAACTTTTTGGCAGTATATGACAGAAGATTTAAATTGAAAGCTCAAAGGCAGGGTATACTGTATTATAGAAAAAAATAAACCACCCTGTAACTTAAAAAGTTCTCACACCAAATGATTTTTAAGGGTATGAGCATATTCAGCTGAAACACTCTTCATAAGCTGGAGAGAAAAAAACATTGCCCTGAAGCACCAAAATGGGCTGGCTATATTACAAATTAAGAAAAAGAAACTCAATCCTTTGAATGGTTTCTTTTCTTTCAGTGAAAGGGCGTAATTCTTCCCTAAAGACTATATTATGACAAAACATTTATATAAATCAAAGAGGACTTCTTTAATGACTGTGGGCATGGGATCTTAAATCTGGGATGAAACACCAAATTCTATCAATTCTAAAATAAATTAGGCAAGGATTATACAACTAGTACTTATCTTGGCATTAAAAAAAAAAAAAAAAAAGAAGAAAAAAGGACATTACTGTCAAAAACATTATCAACATGCTTTCAACCAGCAGTCCCTAGGAGGGCCTTTAGGACTAACTTCAGAATAAGTGAACTCTGCGCAGTTCAATTAGGTATCTAGTTTCGACATGTTTTCATTTAAGAAACCAACAAGACACCAAATGAGATATCATGGTCATGTCCATACGGATTAATCTTATGGATGTCTTGCCTCATTCTACAGAAAGAATTAAGACTTCAACTAGTTTAAATAAGCTCCCTCAAATGTTTGAAAGAGTCTTCTTACTCTGCCATCTTCCCTACAAACGAGTACTTTAAAAGTCATTTTTTGAATGGGATTCCATGATTGCAGTTTTCTGTACTGGGAAACACTGAACCTGTCTCTGTAAATGAAATTTGGAGTACATAAATTTGTGAGGCAGACAATTTAGAAAGTACGCCTTAAGCTAAAATGATCATAATTGATGGTCTATTCTGGGCTGGAATTCAGGAAGCTAATATTTGCATAAGACACAGTAGAAATTTTTTAGACTTCTCAAGTGTTTAGAAAACAGTTTACACATTCTCGATACACAAACCAACAAGGTACTTCAATTTTGTTAATATCTTATAAAGGGTAACAGCATAACATCTTTAATTTCACACTCTCAGACAAACTTCAAACAAAAAAAAAATATACATTGCCTTTCCAAAATTAATATAATGATGCTACCTCCATTAGCTTAGCTAACATTACTTAAGAGAGATGATGTAGCACTGTTGGCAGAAATACTTCTGTCAGCACACACCATGTCCTATCTAAACAAAATCTGACAATAACTCTTTTTTCCCTGTTTCAGATACTTAACACAACACACAGCCCTTTTTGAATATTTGGAAGCAGTGTGCCTGTGATGTCACACAGTATGTTTGTATGAGGAAAGAAATAAAATTTTTGGAGACAGGGCTTCCCATGAAGAACACACAGCACCAGATGCTATTCCTTCTGAAGCTGAAAGAGTTAAGTGTTTGTTCATTGACTACAACTGTGGTAACAGGGCTAACACTGCACTTGTGATTAAACCATGTAAGTGTTCCTCAGTTAAAACCAGTACCTTTACCACCAGCCCAGAAGCAGTCTTAACAACCTGCATAATAGCTGGTGGGCCACATTCAGCATTCCTTCAGTTCATGGATATAGCAAGAAGAAAAATAACCTAATCCTGGGGAAGAAACAAATTTGACAGGATCTTAGTACACCTCAAAAGTATCAGCTGCGTTAGCCTTGTCAAAATTGTGCCTGCCTCAGCAACTCTACCTTTACTTCTTAGTCTTACAAACCAAACAATACTTTTCGAAAACTAGCTTCCTCTCAAGAGAAAGAAAAACTTCATCTTGCATACTTTGTGGGCATTGATGCTGCATGCAAAAGGTACTGGTGCATTTCAAGTGCTGTAATGGCATAATGCTAGTATGTATAAATACAAAGATAGTACAGTTCAGTGCATTCCAGAGTTACAATTCACCTGAGAAAAACCAAATAATAATATAGAGCATTGCACTGAACAACCAGACCAAGTTTTTGCGAAGAAAGGCTGGACCAGATGATCCTTGGGGTCCCTTCCAACATGGTAGTATGTGATTATAAAGTTTATCCATAGATTTTGCTCTATTTAAAAGGAACTTGTATTTTCCGAACATTACAGTACACATTATTACCCATATTTTCTTACTTCACAATCAACATATGAGTACATGGTACAGCCAATAATATTATGCAGACCACACATTTACTGCTGTGTGTTCAATTGTGGGCTTTTTAACTCTGCAACTATCACTTCCAATAAAACTGTCCCCCCTCTTTTCAGTTCCTACAATTTGCTATGCTAGAAGGATGACTGAACTTCTTTTCCAGACAATGTTTTTTCCTCAGTTCTATGAGGTTTTGCATAACTAGCATGGTGACTCAGGTACTAGTCACGGAGTGCCTGTCTTTAGTGTGACATTAAAAAAGTCTTTTGAACATATACCATGATTCAAGTTTCCATGATCCCTTCAGAGCAAAGTGTTAATACCACAGCCCTACCATTTTCCAGCTCTGGTAATTACAACTGGACATCAAGCTCATGAAAGCCAAAGGCAAAACATCCATTAATTATTAGAAAACAATTACAAAAAGAAGGAATCATCTG